>CM074718.1:263541942-263814442 GCA_037306005.1 Rhinophrynus dorsalis
TTTTTTATTTCCAGTTTTAAAACTGAAATTCATCCCCAGTGGTCAGGAGCTTAATATTAAAAGGAAATTAGAGCCTATGAATAACTGGCTTTTAAACTGATTATCACAAAGATTAACCTAGATATGTGTCTAGGTGCACTTGTTTATTATTTATTATGTTGAAGTGTCTCTTAGTCCATGGCAAATTATTTAACTCCTTAAAGACCCATGACATGCCAGGACCATGACAGCGGTCCCGGCACTTAACTCTTTCAGTGCCAGAGGGGTCATTAAGGGGTCCTTTATTGCAGAGCTTGACAAATTTGGTTTGGCTCTAGGAGCCACACTCTGCATTACAGAGAAGATTCCCCCTTCAGGGCCTAGTGGGCCAAGGATGGGGGAGGAGCGCAAGATTTGTTTGTTTGGCTACCAATGGAATGTGTCAAACAGAATAATATATGGTTCTGTAGCTATCAATGGAACAAGGATTGGGTGTGTGGTTCTGTGGCTACTAATGGTTGAAGGCTGCTGAAGCAGACTGTGCATTGTATTGTTCTATCAACCAGTGGGACGGTGGAACGATGATGGGGTTCAGTGTGTATGGGGTCTGGAGAGGGTGTCACACAGTAAATGATTTAGAACAATGCCAAAGTAAATTTATTTATACATACTAATGTATAAATTAATGTATATAAAATATACTAACGTTTAAACAGACATTGTGAGTTTTATTGCTCTGTAGTAATGTGATACACTTATATACACACATTGTGAATGTTTTCTCTCTTCATATGAATTTGTTATGAGGGATAACTGCTTCAACCAATCTGGCACCAAAATATCAGTGCGGAGGGAGAGATCTCATTAAACCCTCTAGGACCCAAGATGGTCCTGGCACGTCATGGGTCCAACATACAATAAGCACCCATGACGTGCCAGGACTGTTATGGATTTCAGGGCTCCCTGCACAGCTGCATGCTGTTCAGGGAGCCCTGAACCGGATCGGTGTGCAGCCGGTGCTTAACGGGATTTGTGTGCTGCTTTGAACTGTAATTGAGCACAATGAGTTGTGAATGCTGCTGCTTCATATGTTTGCTCTGTCGGTTTCACATGACTTCTGATGGCCCTGTGCTACACGGCACTGTCATGTAACTGCCCAAGAGCAAGTATGTTGCTCATGCCAAAGCTCCATTAATTTTTCTATACATGTCAAGAATTTAATTTCTCTGTCGTCCAGTACAGGTTACTGGTAACTTTGGGTAGGCGATCAGCCCCTTTAATAGGCCGGAACAATTCTGAGAAGTGACTGCTGGTTGGAGCCTACCTTCTCTCCTTAGCTTGCAGCTAGCCAATCCCCAACCAGTAAGATTTGTTCCTTGGTCAAGACACAAACAAGATAACAGTTGTGCTATAGTTTTAGCTTTTTTATTATTTTTCTGTTAGATATGGAATACCACCATTAGGCGGATTACCATCACTGAAAATTCCCATCACCCAAATGTGGATAGTTCAGTTTACCAGGTGCTTTTGTGGACCTAAGCCCTGGGAGGAAAATCTTGGCTGCAAGTTCTTTCCCCAGGAGTTGCCCACTGAGGCTTCTTCTTGATATATGGTAATCTGAAGACAGAAGACCTGTTGAAAAAGGTGAGCACCCTTTAAGTGCTGAGGTCCACATGTCCCATGCTTCCCTTCCACACAGGGGTCTCATTTGGAGTTCCTGTTACATACTCATGCACTCACTGTGTTTATCTGTATATCTGTGATGTGTTTGGAGTAAGTTTCTGTGGTAACTTTTGTTGCTTGTTAGTATGTTTGGAAGGGGCTTTGGACACTTTCCCTACTGGGACCAGTGTTTATTGGGTCTACTGTTTTATTCTGGTGGGCTTTTAGTAGTTTTACATTTTGGTATTCACTTCATTAACTTTATGTTCCGCGAGCATTTACCGCATAGACCCCATTGCTCCATTCACTTCTACGGGACTTTACAGTTTGGGACATATCTCTGCAACCGCTCCACGTAGCAAAGTCAGAGATGGCTCTACCCCTGTTTCCAGGCTTTCTAAGTCCACTGTAGCTGTTTAGACTGAACAACTCAATTCAGCTATCCGTAAGGGGGCCCCTACTGCTGACATATTGCGGCTTCTCTCTAACATTGCTGAGGCTCAGCATTATGTCTCTGCTGCCCTGTTTGATGCTGTGCGTATGGTAGCCAGGGCATCTACCATGTCTGTGGTAGCCAGATGTGCTTTTTGGCTCAAAATCTGGCCTGCTGACACGGCCTCCACGAAGGCTCTCTTGTCTTTGCCTTTTCAGGGCTCCTCCCTCTTTTCAGCCTGAGCTCAAGGATCTCATCAGGGAGGCCACTGGAGGGAAGAGTACTCACCTGCCAGTGGTACTGAGGAAGAAGACGCCTGTCAAAAGGAATCTGTTTTTTCAATCCTTTCATGCAGACTCGGGCCAAGCGACCTAGACGGTCCCTCAAGCTCCATGCTCCTCATCCAAGCCTAAGCAGCAATGGAGATCCAAGTCCTCCGTGAAGCCCAAGGCCTCCAAACCTTCTTCTTCTGCATGACTCGGGTCCCCACCCGCAGGTAGGTGGTCACGTACGCCACTACCTCTCAGCTTGGCAGGCCTCTGTGGTGGACCCGTGGCTTTTACAGGTAGTGGCTACAGGGTACAGGATTCTTTTCACCTCTCTTCCTCCTCCCAGGACATTCACTTCTCGTTATCCTTTGGGGGCAGAAAAGCACCGCCTTTTCAAGGAAGCTATACAGGCCCTTCTGGACAAGGCGGTCCTTGGGGCTTGGGATTCTACTCCAACTTCTTTGTGGTTTCCAAGAAGGATGGCAGCTGTCGTCCCATTTTGGATCTGAAAAATCTCAACTCCTTTGTGGTCCGGTCCCAATACCGCCAGGAATCTCTGTGCACAGTGATAGTGGCCATGTTCCCTCAGGAATTTCTGGCCTCTCTGGATCTTCAAGATGTCCATCTGCACATCACCATTCATCCAGAGAGTCAGCAGTATCGCCGCATTGCCTGTGACCGAGGGCATTTCCAGTTTTCTGCCCTCCCCTTTGGCCTGACCTCGGCTCCTCAAGTCTTCAACAGAGTCCTGGGAGCATTGATCTCCGTCCTACATTGGAACGGCATCAGGGTGACTCCATATATGAACAACCTCCTTCTGAAGGCCTCTTCTCCGGAAGTGTTTAACAAGCAGGTGCAACACTGCATTCATGCTGTCTCCCATCATGGGTGGATCATCAATTTGGACAAGTCAGACTTTGTTCCTTCCCAGAGGATGGTCGTTCTGGGCCTCCTCTTCGACAGTCAGAGAGGGATGGTATTTCTCAGGGACTGAAGGTCCAGGCTATCCTGTCTCAGGACCCGGTTCCAGCCAAGAAGTTGCCCTCCTTGGTGGGGAAGTTCGTTTCCGCCATAAAAGCAGTCCCGTTTGCCATGGCTCACACTAGGGAACTTCAGAGGTTTATAATTCTGGCATGCAGGGGGCGGCCAGATCTCCTGGACAGAGGTGTTCAACCTCATCATTCAGCAGCGGGGTCTTCCATGCATCGACCTGATGGCAACCAGGCACTACAGGAAGGTTCCAACATTCTGCTCTCGCTGGGCTGATCCCCTGGCTCTGGCAGTGGATGCCTTGTCGATCCCGTGGACATTTCCTCTGGCATACATCTTTCCTCCTGTTCCTCTGTGGAACAGGGTGCTACAGAAACTGAGACTGGAGCGCTGCCCAGTCTTTCTGATTGCTTCATACTGGCCTCAACAGGCTTGGTTTCCGGAGCTTTTGGACCTCTCAGTGGCGGAACCTCTTCAACTTCCTCCCCATCCGGACCTTCTTCTGCAGGGTTACCTCTGGAAGGAAGACATTCATCGTCTGGCTTTGATGGCATGGATATTGAATCCTCAGTTTTGACAAAGGGATTTTCTTCTGGTGTGGTGGCTACTATGCTTATTGCACGTAAGCCTGTTTCCTATAAGGCCTACCATCGTGTTTGGTCTACCTTTCTGTCTTGGTGTGCTGACAATGACCTGTCTCAGGATTTTGACCATCCTACAGTTCTATCCTTTCTCCAGGATGGTGTGGATAAGGGTCTCAGTCTGAGTTCTCTTAAGGTTCAGACGTCTGCTATCATCCCTGATGTCAAGGTTTTCTTCCAGGGGGTTGCTCATACCCGTCATGTGTTTAAGTCCCCTACTCCTCAGTGGGATCGTAACCTGGTCTTCGGAGTACTTCAGCTTCCTCCATTTGAGTATTTGGCTACAATTCCTCTGCGTATGCTGACGTGGAAGATGGCTTTGACCTGGCGATTGTTTCTGTTTGCCAAGTTATGGAGCTGCATGCCCTGTCTTGTAGACCACCCTTTTTGGTCTTTCACAAGGATAAGGCGGTGCTTCGCACCTCACAAGAGTTTCTTCCGAAGGTGGTGTCTGCATTCCACATTAATCATGAAATTGTGGTCCCTTCCTTCTGTCCTAACCCTACTTCTGACAAAGAGAAGGATCTTCATCTGTTGGATGTTGTTCGTTGTCTCAAGTTCTGTGTGCATTGCACTGAGTCCTTGAGGCAGTCTGACAATTTTTGTCATTCCTGAGGGTCCTAGGGCAGGGAAGCCTGCTTCCAAGGTAACCATTGGTTCTTGGATCAAGTCCACGATTCTTAATGCTTACGAACTTCGGAAGAAGCCTGTTCCCTTCAGGGTCATGGCTCATTCTGCGATGTCTATTGGGGCTTCTTGGGCATACAAGAATCAGGCCTCAACTGATCAGTTTTGCAAGGCGGCCACTTGGTCGTCTGTGCACATTTTTTTCTAAACACTATCGTGTGGGTGTGCTGGCATCGGCTGATGCCAGTTTTGGGAGGAAGATGCTGGAGGAGGCCTTGCCTGTCTAGGATCTCCTTTGTCTCTCAGTACTCTTTCACTTTTGAGCCCTATTGGTTCTAGTTCAGTGTGCTGTGTAACAGTTCCTGGGGTCTGTTTTACCCCTGTTCAGTGCCCGTTGACACTTTGCGGTTATTGTTGAGCTTTTCATGATCTGTAGGTTCACTGGGGCTCTGGTGACTTTGGGGGCCTGCACCTGGTCCTTGCCTTTCTTCCTGCCCTGGGGAACTTAATGGTTGAACATCTCAAAGTTACCAGTAACCTGTATTGGATGACAGAGAAAATAGGATTTTAGTCTTACCTGTTAATTCCTTTTCTCTTAGTCCATACAGGTTACTGGTCTCCCACCCTGTCAAGGGACCATGCTTGGCTCTCCTGTGGCAGAACATGGGGGTCCTTTCTGGTTCATGCTTACAGGAGTCTTCCTTTACCGTCTTACTACCTAGTCAATAGTCTGCAAATCTTACTGGTTGGGGATTGGCTAACTGTAAGCTAAAGAGAGGAGCTGGCTCCACACAGCAGTCACTTCTCAGAATTGTTCCTGCCTATTAAAGGGGCTGATCGCCTACCCAAAGTTACCAGTAACCTGTATGGACTAAGAGAAAAGGATTTAACAGGTAAGACTAAAATCCTATTAGGCACATGTTAAAAAAAGAAAAAAAAAACTTTTCTCGTTTCCGAAGAATGATTAGTATAAACAAAAAAAGTAGAGCTATTCTGTGGCAAACCATCTGCAACATAGGGGACAAAAAAACACACATTGATATCATTGATGTTTTTAACTATTCTGTCTAACAGTTGATTTAACCCTTTGAGTTCCAGCGGGGTACACAGCGCTTTGCAATGCGTTGCATACCTCTCTGGCACTCAAAGGGTTAAGAATACTAGAGATATCCAAGCCATTGCTCGCGATTCGTTGGAGACCTTTTTTGCTTTCAATGGGTTAAAGACTAATTTTTTAATCAGTGGGCATTTGTATTTGTCTCCTATGGTTTGCAATTCGTGCGGCTCAGAATTGCTTTAGTTTTTGACATACATATACCAAATTGTGTGATACAAAAAGATGTCACTGGTAGCCTTCCTCTCAGCTGTCTGTCTTACAGAACAGGAAGCCCCACTAGTGCCACCACCAGTATCTGCTCACAGTTTTAGTAGATCTCGGTATCAGATTTGAGTGAAACTTGCATTTTCCTGTGTTGGTCCTTATAAGGAAAACGTCTTACCTCTTCAGTATTCAGATTAGTTCCTCACGAGTACAGAGCCTGGCTTTGTGTTAAAGGGACAGTAATGTCCCAGAAAAAAATCTTTATAGTTTTTTAGTGCTTAAAAAAATAATCCATGTGCAACAAACCCTATCTCTCAAACCGCTATGGTTTGAGAGATATTCTTATTCAAAGTTCCCCCTCCTTCAACTTTCCCTGATATCAGTGCTGTCCTGAATGTAGGGGAATCCTGTCCGGGGGCCAACCGGCGGCTCTGCAGCAGAGACAAAATTGTGTTATTTCCAAATAATTACTTCATTGGAAAGGTCAACAAAGTGTGCCTGGTTTGCAAGCACACTTTGTAGACCGTTCCAGTGAAGTAATTAGTTTTAAATAACACAATTTCGGCTCTGCAGAAGAGCCTCCTCAATTTCCTGCTGTCAGCTTTACAGCTGACAGCAGGAAACTGGAAACCATAGCAGTTTGAGATAGGATTTGTTGCATATATATTTAATTTTTTTAAGCACTACAAAACTATAAATATTTTTTTCTGGGACATTACTAACACTTTAATGACCACAGCACTGTATATATTATGAAAGTAAAATGACAGAACATTATACAAACACATTGGCTAGGATTTACAAAATGTAGCATTAGTGGCTTATGTTAAAATAGGATTGAGCAAAAACATTTTGCTTATATCCAGTTTTATGAAATGATGGCATTTATGCATAAAGAAAAAGTGGACACATTTTAAGGCAAACCAGCTGAAGCTTTGCGGAACACACAAACATCCAATTGATTTAAATGGGGCCCTTCCCCTTGGACACCAGAGAGGTAGCCAATTAATTCCAAAAGCAATGCTGCAGTGCCTTAGAGATCACACTAGCATTTAAGGGCTTTATGCCCCATTTAAATCAATGGGAATTTTGTATATTTTTTCCTGTCCCCTTTGGTGCAGTTTGTTTGTTCCAGAATTGCTTCTCTCTTCACTTTGTGCAAATGGCCATTGGCTGGTTGAGGATAAAGAAAACTGGAATCCATCAACAGCTGGTGGGCCTCAAATTAACCACCTCTTCCCTCAAGAGGTGTTTTCTCAGATTGAGGATTGCATCTCAGTTTGGCAAATAAAATATTGTAAGTAGCCTTACATTACTACAGTACAGTTAAAGTGGAGAGTGGAGTACCTCAGGGTTCAGTATTGGGTCCGCTGCTTTTTAACATGTTTATAAATGACCTGGAAATAGATATAGAAAGCAAAATATCAATATTTGCAGATGATACTAAATTATGCAAAGTCATTAATTCAGAACAGGATATTTTCTCTCTACAGAGGGACTTACATACAATGTCAGATTGGGCAAACATGTGGAATATGAAGTTTAATGTGGGGAAGTGTAAAGTCATGCATTTAGGAGGAAACAATCCCAAGGCTACTTATAAACTTAATGGAATAATTTTAGGTGACTCGTTGCTAGAAAAAGACCTGGGTATCCTTGTCAACTACAAACTTGTAAACAGTGACCAGTGTCAAACAGCAGTAGCAAAGGCAAACAAAGTCCTGTCTTGCATAAAAAGAGGTATCGAAGCAAGAGTGGATAACATTATTTTGCCATTATACAAATCATTGGTAAGACCTCACCTTGAGTATGCAGTGCAATTTTGGGCACCGGTTCTGAAAAAGGATATACTAGAACTAGAGAGGGTACAGCGGAGAGCAACAAAATTAATTAAGGGAATGGAGGACTTGACATATGAGGAACGACTAAACAAACCTGGTTTATTTACTCTAGAGAAAAGACGACTAAGAGGAGACCTTATGACTTTGTACAATTATATGAGAGGTCAATACAAGGATCTCTACGGTGAGCTATTTATTCCAAGGCCTGATCAGGTGACCAGGGGACACCCCTTGAGATTAGAGGAAAGGAGGTTTAAACTTCAGCAGAGGAAGGGTTTTTTTACAGTAAGGTCTGTCAAATTGTGGAATTCATTGCCCAGGGAGGTAGTTATGGCAGATACAATGGATACATTTAAGAGCAGATTAGATACATTTCTTTCAAAAGGGAACATACAGAGTTATACTGTTTATCAGTAGGCTGATCAGGAAGGTCTGATAAAGACTAATTTAATTGGTAGCAGGAAAGCTATAAAATTCTCAGTTACTGAGGTATGAGGCGAAGGTTGAACTTGATGGACTTGTGTCTTTTTTCAACCTAATTTACTATGTTACTAGATATTATTTAGAAAACAAAATGTTAAATTCAGGGGCACAGCAAATGGCGATGTAAGGGACAAATTGAAATTTCTGCAATTCCTAGTTATTTTAATTGGGCATTTAATCCCTTGAATTCTCCATAGAGGTCATTGATATATTGCTTTTCAAGGGGTAAATGTTACCCCTACCTCCAAATGGTGGTGCAGCTGACTTTCCCAAGATCTACTCATCTTTCTGTGTAATTCCCAATATGCACTAGAGAGCTTTCTGGTGAATATTGCCTCATATGTGACAAGTCGATCAGTTTTCTTATCACTGATCATAAATCATTTCACGTTTAGCGAATTCCTTGTGGCTGTTTTAACAGTAGAGCAACAGAACGGGCTAATTTGGTTACTTATTACATCCCAGACTGTATTTAAAGGCAGATATGAACCTTCTGTCTCCACTTTCAGAGTTCCATTTCCTACTTGTAATGAAACCTCCTATTTCCCACTCTTTCCTTCTTTCTTTTCTTTCTCCGTTCTGGCCACTACCACTTTTTCATCACATTTCTCCTCAGATTGTCTTGTTCAGATTCTGGGTGTAACTTATAGGGCAACATGGGGCAAAACATTTTCTTTGATTTAAAGGGGGCTTTTAACTCCTCGAATGCTAGAAGTGATTCACTTTAGCAAAAAATATTGTCTGCCTCTGTAGTTTTTATATTTTTCCACTCCTGGCTGAGGATGATGAGAATTGTAGTCCATCAATAGCAGGGGGCCCGCAAGTTGTTTACATCGGGTTAGTCCATTGTTTGCATTAGGCCTCCTTTTACTACGAGTTAGGCTATGTGAAAGCGCTGAGAATTTACATGTGCCTCGTTTCTAGGTAAAAGTTGTTGACTATGAAAAGAAACGAACAGATTTTTTTTTTTTTTTTTGTGCACTCCGGAAACCTGTGTGTGGGTGTCAGTGATTAGTGTGAGCATCTCGTGGTCTCCCTGCTTTGGTTGCAGATGGGAGTTTGTTGAGCTCCACCCGTGACCACTTCCTATTTTTTTTTTTTTTTTTCTATTATTCAATTTCTGCAATGTTAATGTTGCAGTGCACAAAGGCAATTTTGTGTAAAAAAACCAAAATGCACTCACATTGACCAGCCTGTAACCTTTTCATCTCGCCCCATGCCACATGCAGCTCACAAACTTTTAACCCTGGTTTAGCAATTATATACAGTTTCACTTGGTGCTCATCTGCAGTAGTGGAATACAAGCATATTTCAAGCCATAGCTGAAATTTAGATGTATGCATTGCATTCTTTCTTAGCCTGTACTAATGGTCAACTCCAATGCGTTAGGATTGAAGGGGAGAGATTTCGTCCATTAGTCTGTTACTTAAAATTTAGGAAGTGTGTATTTTTCCAGTGCTATATGTAAGTCCAGTTGCATTCACGCAGAACAAGTTAATGTGGTATCTGCTGCATAACAGTGATACACAGTTTTGGTTCTTCTGGTTGGATGGCGATGATGGGAGTTGTAGTCCCCAACAACTTGAGGTCTGACAGCCAACTACACCTAAAATATTGCCTTAGAATACTACAGTTTTTCTTATTGCTCTTACAACCTCATGTTGTTTCATATAACATCTCCCTATAACTCCTCTGATTGTTTGACATAACCTCTTCCTATAACTAAAATTCTCCCTAGAATTCCTTCTGTTGCCCTGTGTAAACCCTCCCTATAAATCTTCCTGTTCTTCCATATATCCTCTCACTATGCAGCTCCATATAACTGCTCTTGTTGCTCCCTATAACTCTTACTATTGTTGCATATAACCCACCCTGTAACTATTACCCTACATCACCCTCACTTCAAATCCTCCTATTGCTCCAAATATCCTCTCCCTATAATTCATCTGTTGCTCCATATAACTGCTCTAATTGCTTCTGTATATAACACATTCCTGTAACTGATCCTGTTGCTCCATATATCCTCTCCCTATAACTGATCCTATTGCTCCATATATCCTCTCCCTATAATGGATCCTATTGCTCCATATATCCTCTCCCTATAACTACTCCTATTGTTCCATATAGCCTCTCACTATAACTACTCCTATTGTTCCATATAGCCTCTCCCTATAACTACTCCTATTGTTCCATGTAGCCTCTCCCTATAACTACTCCTATTGTTCCATATAGCCTCTCACTATAACTACTCCTATTGCTCCAAATATCCTCTCCTTATAATTCATCTGTTGCTCCATAAAACTGCTCTAATTGCGTCTGTATATAACACATTCCTGTAACTCATCCTATTGCTCCATATATCCTCTCCCTATAACTGATCCTGTTGCTCCATATATCCTCTCCCTATAACTGATCCTGTTGCTCCATATATCCTCTCCCTATAACTGATCCTATTGCTCCATATATCCTCTCCCTATAACTGATCCTGTTGCTCCATATATCCTCTTCCTGTAACTGATCCTATTGCTCCATATATCCTTTCCCTATAACTGATCCTATTGCTCCATATATCCTCCCCCTATAACGGATCCTGTTGCTCCATATATCCTCTCCATATAAATCCTCCATCTCTTCCATATAACACCTCCCTATAATTCCTCTTATTGCTCCATATAAGCCCTCCCTATAATTCCTCTTATTGCTCCATATAAGCCCTCCCTATAACCCCTCTTATTGCTCCATATAAGCCCTCCCTATAACACCTCTTATTGTTCCATATAACTTGACTCCTTGACGTGACTCCTCCTAGTATTTCATAAAACCTCTCCCTATAATGGCCTACTATTGCTCCGTATAACTTGTCTCTATAAGTCCTCCTAATGCTCCATATAACCTCCCTCTCCCTATAACACCTCCTATTAGTCCCTGAAACCTCAACCCATTGTCTGGTGGGGTGGATAATGGAGTATTAATCCCTAACAGCTGCAAGTTGAAAGATTGACTAAATGTGTACAGCCTCATCAAGGGCTACAACTTTTTTTTTTTGTTGTTTTTTTTTTTAAGATTATTATTATTATTATTATTATTATTATTATTTTACTTGGTTGTTTGTGGGCCAAAACCTTGAAAAAATTAAAGTTAGTGCGTTTTTAAGTAGCCCAAGTTGCCAAAAGCACCTGGGGGGCCACATCTGGTCTGCAGGCTGTAAATGGGACAGCTTTGATCCA
The DNA here is from genome assembly GCA_037306005.1 of Rhinophrynus dorsalis. NCBI lineage: Eukaryota > Metazoa > Chordata > Amphibia > Anura > Rhinophrynidae > Rhinophrynus > Rhinophrynus dorsalis. The sequence goes on from CM074718.1 coordinate 263,553,416, forward strand.
TTTAGTATAAGGAACTTATCTGTCATATATATTGTATTTATTTGAGTTGGAATTAAATGAGTGGAGTGGCTGGTACATCATCCGTAACAATTTCTGTTGTCCGTGAATATAGAATGAGTATAATATGAAGCTGTGATGTTTGCACCTGCTGCACACAGTAGCAAATGATGTACAGTGCAGTGTACAGTATCAGTTTTGTGTGTGCATAGGCAGTTTACAATATGAAGTGGAGTCTGCATCAATAGGATACAATATCCTGTTTTTTGTGTAGACTGTGTACAGTTTCTGTTTGTGCGAATAATGTCTATGCACAGTGTAGGATAAAGTTAGTATTGTGTGCAGTATCAGAATGATGTGTGTATCAGCTGTTTAAAATATCTGATGATGTGTGCATTGACTGTGGTGTTCAGTATCGTGTGTGTGTGTGTGTGTGTGTGTGTGTGTGTGTGTGTGTGTGTGTGTGTGTGTTGGCTTTTGTACAGTATCCACCTGTAGTGTGTACAATTAAGGATTTGAGCATTGGCTGCGTAAAGTATGAGGCTCTCTGCATGTGTTGTGTACAGTGTCAGGTTGGGTTTGCTGGCTGTGTACAGTTTCTGGTTGTGTGCATAGTGTCTATGCATATCATGAGATGGAGTTGTTGTAGTGTACAGTATCAGGATGATGTGTGCGTATCAGCTGTTTACAATAGCTGGTGATGTTTGCATTGACTGTGGTGTGCAGTATCAGAATGATGTGTGTATCAGCTGTTTAAAATATCTGATGATGTGTGCATTGACTGTGGTGTTCAGTATCGTGTGTGTGTGTGTGTGTGTGTGTGTGTGTGTGTGTGTGTGTGTGTGTGTGTGTGTGTGTGTGTGTGTGTGTGTGTGTGTGTGTGTGTGTGTGTGTGTGTGTGTGTGTGTGTGTGTTGGCTTTTGTACAGTATCCACCTGTAGTGTGTACAATTAAGGATTTGAGCATTGGCTGCGTAAAGTATGAGGCTCTCTGCATGTGTTGTGTACAGTGTCAGGTTGGGTTTGCTGGCTGTGTACAGTTTCTGGTTGTGTGCATAGTGTCTATGCATATCATGAGATGGAGTTGTTGTAGTGTACAGTATCAGGATGATGTGTGCGTATCAGCTGTTTACAATAGCTGGTGATGTTTGCATTGACTGTGGTGTTCAGTATCAGAATGGTGTGTGTGTATACACGTTGGCTGTGTGCAGCGGGCAGCGGCATCCGCGCGCTGGCTGTGTGGGCAGCAGCATCCGTGCGCTGGCTGTGTGGGCAGCGGCATCCGTGCGCTGGCTGTGTGGGCAGCGGCATCCGCGCGTTGGCTGTGTTGTGTGGGCAGCGGCATCCGCGCGTTGGCTGTGTTGTGTGGGCAGCGGCATCCGCGCGCTGGCTGTGTTGTGTGGGCAGCGGCATCCGCGCGCTGGCTGTGTTGTGTAGGCAGCGGCATCCGCGCGCTGGCTGTGTTGTGTGGGCAGCGGCATCCGCGCGCTGGCTGTGTGGGCACGGCATCCGCACTCTGGCTATGTGTGCAGCTGCATCCGCGCGCTGGCTGTGTGTGCAGCGTCCAGTATGCGCACGGTGCGTGCGCACTGGCTTTGTATCGTTGGGGGAATGTTATGTGCTTTGGCAGTATGTTTATCTGTTGGTAAAGTAACAAATGGCATTGGCTATGTACAGTATTGAACAATATGTATCAGAAGATCTGTGTGTATTGACAGTAGCAGGAGGTGTTCATCGTGTGCAATATGTACATTGTCATGTGGTATATGAATCAATGATGTACAACAGGAGTATGCAGCCCTTGGCACTGCTGCTTTGAGTACTAGAACTCTCATAATCTCCAACCAGCAGTTGAATGTTTTTGGGATTATGTGCATTGTATTCTCCAGTACCTGCAGTGCCAAAGCTTGCCTACCCCTGGCATAAAGTATCAGGTGGTATTTGCATATGACATCTACAGTATCAGGTGGTTTGTGCATCAGTGGTGTGCTGTATTGCATATGATGTATGCAGTACCATTTGCTAGAGTGCATGCAGTGTGCATTATTACATACACTATCGGGTGGTATGTGCATGTGATTACAGTGTAAGGTGGTATATATCAGTAGTGTACATTAGCACTTGGTTTTTACATATGAAGTATGCATTTTTGGGGTGCTAGAGCACATGTGATGTGTGCATCAATGTGTACTGTATCAGGAAGCTTTGTATATTGACTGCATGCAAAATCTGGCAGGGCTAGACCCTAGGAAAATACGAAGTAATATGATTAGTTAGGGAATTGTCAGTCAGTCTGGGTTGCAAAAATCAGATCTGAGGAACATCTGGAAGTGTGACTATCAACTGTGCCTATTATCAGTAGGGAGAGTGCATTGATAGTATACATTTATCTAGTTGGTGTGTGTATTGCCTTATTAAAGTATTCACATGGGTGTGCCTCAATTATATACAGTATCAGGGTGTTGTGTGTATCTTCTCTGCACAGGAAGTGATGTATGTGTATTGGCTATGTACTCTTTCAGGTGTTTGTGCGTGCATTGGCTGTGAATAGTAGCAATCGGACTATACATTGGGTACAGTATTAGTGTGTGTGAATATATTATCAGGAGTGGAGTGTGAGTGAACACTCCTTCAAAGGTGTGAGTATAGGGAGGGACTGTTGTCCTGGGCCCAGGTCAAAAGAGGGGGCCAGATTGGTTTGCCTTGAGTTTAAGAGGTGACATGCTTCCTGGTCTACACTCTATTACTAGAGCAAAATCTGTCCACAAAATACAAGAATAGATGCATAGAAAAATTGTTGTTGGAGCAGGACACTCCTCCCCTTGACAAACACCTTCTGTATAGTTGTGCTGTGTGACAAGGGGAGGAGAAACCTGCTCCAATAAAACTTGGTTCACTTTTAAAAGGTTGCGGTTTAAATATCATGCGCATGGATGAAAAGGGCAACATGAGAATCTCTCCCCGCCCTCGAGAGATTCTCGTGTTGCCTCCTTAAAAGCCGCATTGCACGCATACTTTTTAAAAGAAGCAAGGGAGAGTCAGGTAGGCAGTGCGTTGGACTGTTGGTCTAAGTTGGCAAGTCAGCCATATTGCAGCCAGGGGGGAGGATCATCACCCCGGGAGAAAGCAGCATGGACAGGGAACTGAAGGCTGTTATTATCAGAACGGAGTAGAAAGGTTACGTGGGGAAATCTTGTTATTTCAGTGGTTGCATGTCACATTTCACCTTTGTGCTTGAGAATAAGGGTTGACCAGCAACCGGTGGATTAGCTGTCGCTTGAGCATCTCACCATTACCAGCAGAGGGTGGGGAGTGACATCTGCCAACCTAACACAGGGCACTGACTGTAGGAAGTAAACACTTTGTGTGCCAGAGGCGTGTCCAACGCATTTGTCTGCAATACATTTGACAAACTTCTGACACTCAAAGGTAATGTTACAGATCGCCAGAGGCATTATCAAAAAGTACAGTACTTTGAGGTCGCAGATCATGGTTGATTTACCTATCATGGTTTTATTGTGGTAGATGGTAATAATACGTAATTGAAATGCCACGACTGAGCTCTCATGATTTGAAGGGCTGAGAACACGGGCCTTAGTCTGAGTGTGGCGTCTGTGCCGTTGCAGCATTACTTGTTTGCTTATAATGAGGCTGGTGGCATAACAGGTATAGTTACGTTTTGCTATAATCTACTTAAGCCATGGGCAACCTGTGGCTCACCAGCTATAGTTGGACTACAGCTCCCATTATCCTCAATCGGGCAATGCAATGTGGCTTTTAAGGAGGCGACATGAGAATCTCTCGCTTATATGCATGGCGAGATTCTCGCGTTACCCTTTTCATCCATGTGACGTATAATGCGGTGTGCAGCCTCTCAATATTTAAAATGCGACCTTTTAACCCTTTTATTGCCAGAGGAGTACCCAACTCATTGCTTTGCAATGCGTTGCATACCTCTCTGGCACTCAAAGGGTTAAAAGGATTCCATAAAACTTAGACCTGCAAGGTCCTTTTCGCATGTCAGCAGTTTCTGCCATCCTGGTTAATTGGGGAGTAGGGTGCACAGTTAAAAATATTGGTGACTTATCCTACCCCTCTGAGCCAATCACTCATGGCGACAGAGGAGCACCTTTGTATTACCAGTGACCCATATGGGGTTGTGCCACAGATGAAAGAGAAGTAAAAAAAACCAAAAAAAAACCAAGTGTGCCCAATAGTCCTTATTATCTCAATGGAGATCTCACATTAACAATGTCTAAAATACTCACAAAATTGGTTGCAAAAGAACATATACCAATCACAACATTCCAGAGATCTTAAGCCTGTCACTGCTTAGACTACTTAATCCTTCGCGGTAGAAGGACTCAAATAAAAATCCAGCTAAGTGCTACTATAATCTTCTCTGTTAGTTATAATAAAACATATTGGTAACAAGTTTGAAAGGATGCATTCCCAACAAAAAAAAAAATATATAAAAACAAAACTAGCTTGATTAACGTCTCACAGCCCCCTGACTGCTTTCTCAAAATCATGTCTTCATTTTGTTTGCCCAGCTGATTTTGAGAAAGCAGTCAGGAGACCTATCACCATACCTGGGAACTTCCAGTTGAGGGCTCCCTGGAGGGGAGTCCTCTGTTCAGAAGGGGGTGACAAAAATGAAGCTAATAGTGTCAAAAAGGGGCAGGGCTTGATGCGAGTTGGGGGGGGTCGCAGGGCTTAAAGGTGTCACACAGAAGGCTGGGGACGGAGGAACAGCAGGAGAAAAAAGCAGATGTGGTAGAGTTTCAATAGAAACTCCCCACATCCGGAGGAATCAGCCTCTGTCCCGGAGACCCGGTAAAGCTCTGTCAGAACCGCAGTCTCCGGGGCAAATCCGGAGAGTTCCCAGGTATGCCTATCACCTGAATTTTATTTATATACTTAAAAACTTTATTCAAAACTGCCTATGTGTCATGTTTACCAAAATTCCAGCAGATGTATAGTTTAGGAGATATTCACCCTTTTATTCCTGGGAAAAGTGAAAGTTTCTTGGCACCACACCAAACTTAATTAGCATATGAAACATAATTGAAGCCTTCATTAGTATATTACATATCACTGAAAATATAAATTTGCATATGAAACATCACTGGCAGCGCACGAGTACAACATTAGCAAACAGTATCAAGTATGAATATCTCAGCTGTACATTTGCCATTTGCTGGTCTTTTGCCTAACATGGCACAACGGCAGTTTTTAATTCAGTTTTCAAATATGCAAACTTGGAAAGAAGAAGGGGAACACAAGGGGAAGAGTCTTATAGTGTAGTTGGTATTTCAAGGAACAAACAAGATTGACCATCCACACAATAGAAAAATACTCACATTGTGTGATTGCTACTTCTTATCATAGTAGCTTATCTTGCCTCTGAGGTATATTATCACTGACCCCACACAGCTGGAAATCAACTGCTCAATCCCTCCCACAAAGTGGTCCACAGAAACAGCTTGAAACAACCAGAAACACAATCGGCGAAGAGCAAGCTGAGGTGAAATATAAATACACAGCATATAGCAGTGTGAAAACCAGATGCCTACAAAAGGTCTTCACGACTGACCCCCACTTTGGTATACCGGTCTAATGGCAAGCTGGGAATTTGGATGCATGTCCTCCCCGCAACATCCAAAGTGGGGGCTGGACATGAAGACCTTTTGTAAGGTCTGGTTTTCACGCTGCTATATAACGTGTATTTGTGTCGCCTCGGGTTGCTCTCCCCCCACCCCACCACTTCCCATTTTTTCTGTATTTATGATTGTTTCAGACTTGGAAAGGTCCACTTTAGATCGTCTCTGGGGATCCTGTTGCAGTTCTTCTAGTAACCCCAGGATTCTATGAAACACAGTTATTTTAATTGAACCCAGAGTATTTTAAAGTTATAGAGCCTTCAAAATGGTACATGTTTTGCAGCTGTTTCATCAGTAATCCTCTTTCTATTTTTGTAGGGGGTATTACTGATCCCTGGAGCCAATAAAATTGCAAGTCATGCCGCCATGATAAACCTGCTGGTGACTGTATTGATCATCCTAGGAGTGTCACTAGTGCTGACTCTGATATGCACTTTATAAATGCTCACATCAAGGTTGTAATGGTCAGAAATGATCCTTTAAATGTCATCACCTTAATAATAAATGTACTGGCTTCAACCTTCGCAGGATCAGCAGAAGAAACTTGCTATAAAGGAGCAAGATATCTGCAAAATAACATTATACCTGTCCTTGTATAACAGGCACTGCCACCCGAATGACACTATACTATATAGATAGCTGTGTGGTTAACACCTCTCCCTTCGAATTGAGCCTCAGTTCCGTTCCCACGTTTTTTTGTTTTTTTTTCTCCGTTCTCAAGCATATCTGTTAACGATGTGCTTCAGTTGCCCTCTCTGAGGTCTGGCCTTTATCTTTGCCCAATAGTAGATAATTTTCCACTCAGATATGAAGATTATTTTAAGTGAAGTTGATCTTCAAATGTGTGATACTATGGTAACATGTCTATGACCCAAATAATTTGAAATTCAAACTATTAAAATATACAGCTGCTGCTTAACCCCTAGGGTGCTAAAGGGGTTTGTAAAGTATTGTCCCAGAATGCATCACTCACACACGCCTCTGACACTTAGATTGAGCACTTTGCTCTGGCAGTGAGTGCACATATAGGGTTGTATTTAACAAACTCAAGATGTGCACTTATGGAGCAAATCAACTATACCATAGGGGACATGAAAATTATTTGATCCTAGCGATGTATCCAGTCAGTGCATTGTTTCAGAATGACAATGAGAATAAAACATGTTTATTATAATGCAATTAAAAAGCAGTAATGCTATCTTCTGCTAGGAGAAAAACCCTTGTGAGGCAAATGTGGGAGGTATTTCTGTGACGGGTGCAGGGGTTACTGCTTGGGAGAACGAGGGTTAAGCAATTTATCCAGCCAGACAAAAAAGTAATTAATTGCATTTATTAGAGAGGTCACGGCACACAAACATAGGACAGGGGTAAACTATAAAACTACACACTTCTGCTGTTCTCTTCTTTGTATTCCAGCAAAGTTGTACAGATTGCCTGGGATTCCGTATAATACTCCCAGTCCAGTTTAGCTTTATACTGGAGCTTACTCATAGTCCCAGTAGAGGCAAGAGTGGGCACCCCGCTCACTACGCACTGTGCTGGATTGCAAGAGGTTATGTTGTATCTTTTAGTCCTGACAGAGGATTTGGAGAAGGCATCCTAAGAGATTATCCAGAGCCACTTTCCTTAATCTTGGGCCATAGCCGCCGAAGTTTAGCTTCCTGGCCACCATCCTTGTTATGGGAACATCAGGGTTCTATCTGTGTCTGTAGCCACCTTGACTTACAGCCCACAACTGGAAGGGGCACCTGGCCACTTCAGTGCCGACTCACACTATTTCTTCTTGTGAGGGCACACACCAGTCCCAGTTTCCCCAGTACTCCATTAGAAAGCACATGGACCAGTCCATCTCTGGACTGGCACCAGGCCTCCCTACATTCTAGGGATGCCTTCCTCCCTGCTACTCCATTCCAGTCTCTCTCTCTCTCTTCGGCTTCCTTCTACCCACCACCTACAGAATCTGATGTCACAGCTACCATTTCCCAGGTCTGTTTTGCTTATCCTGATGTAAGGGGGGAAGGTACACACATATTCCACTCACAGATTTGCTGTACCCCCCTCTGTCATAACACAGTTTCTTTGGTCCGCTAGACTGGATGGCACCATCCCTCTGTAAATCAAACATACATACCAACTAACCCATTCAATGCTGGTAAATGACCAACACTCTCTAATGCATGCATACACAGGAGACATTAATGTTTTCAAGAATGGGAAGACATGTGAAGACAATGGAGATCACTGAAAACAGATAGGGTTCATTCTCAGGGTGGCAACCATTCCGTCACAATTTCTAACTTTCCCAATTGTAAAATAACCTGTGTGCAGGGATCTTTTAACAAAGGAGAGGTAGGAGGAGCTGAATCCTCCCAAAATATATACCCCCCCCCCAATAAAACCAAAACAAAAAAACCACAGTGATTTCTGCCTTGCTTATCAGCAATGTTTACAGAGTTACATAAAAGTTAGGAGACCACCAAAGAAACTAATAAAGGTCTGTGTGTGTCAGTTCCTGACTTAAAGGGATAGTAACACTTCGTTTTAACTTTATTTTATTTTGTAGGCATTAAAAAAACATGAAGAATGATATAAATCTTATCTCTCAAACCTTTATGGTTTATGAGATATTCACAAGCAAAGTTCCCCTCCCCGCCCCTTTTACCTAGTGTAAGCCATCTCTTCTCAGATGTGAGTCTGGTTGTATGACAGTACAGATAACAGAAGGGGACAATTTTCTTTGTATGAAAACAATGAAAGCCCTTCCCCCCTTGACAAGTTTTTCAGCTTTTTCCATTATCTTAATTGAAGATTGTCCCTCTCTGCAGTCTACCTGGGCATCTCCCTTCTGATCTGGTTGAACAGGGGGGGGATACTTTGTTTGTGAATATCTCTTAAACCATAAAGGTTTCAGAGATAAGACTTATATCATTCTTCATGTTTTTTTAATGCCTACAAAATAAAATAAAGTTAAAACGAAGTATTACTATCCCTTTAAAATAAACTGTTACTTCAGATAATAAATAGTGAGGTTTAGTGACATTTTTTGGCCAAAATCATTTGTAGCTTGCCTACCAACATCAAGGGTTCTAAGATTTGGTAAGTCCCTAATATTGGTTAAAGTTTGAATCTGATGCCCAGTTTTTTTGTGTACTTTGCTGCTCTCCTAATTAAACACATAAGTAAGTATCTGAACACTATTGATGAGTGAGGTAGAGCTCAGCAGGTTTTGTTGGGTCCCAGTGCTACTCCCTGCAAACTAGTGTTTTTTCAGTTAGGGAAGGTATAACTCCCTTATTTCCTTCACAAGAGTGTGTCACTGCTTTTGAATTGCTTTATACTACAAACATGTTAATGTCACTTATGAGGCAGTTAGGGCTTCAGTCTGAGGTTCCTTGGTGTTAGAGGGCTAGCCACACATGCTTTTTGCCACAAACCTATTGCTAAATCTCACCATTTATATTAAAAAGCTGTTCATAATATGTTACCCTGTATGCAAAGCTGTGCTTTTTCTGCTGCTACACATCAGCTTCAGAGCATGACCTCTTGTGCTAGAAATAGATAGGTCCCTGAAGCGTGACAGTACTACAGGTGGACCACTCCCAAATTCTGCCTTTGTAACTAAGATCAGTGACACTTCTGTCTCAGGCTGATGATGTCAACTTATGTGCCATAACATTCCATCCCATGGTCATCAGGGAATTTTTTGAGGTTTAAGAATTTCAGAAAATTTTAGGAAGGAGTCTTGCCCTTTGTGAAAAGTTAGAGGAGTATTAGAAAATTATGATCACATCAGATAATCTTTCTTAGTGTGGTTTTTACAGAACCACTCGGGTAGATGCTGAAACTGCTGTGGTTTTGTAGTAGATTTAAAATTGAAAAACAAGCATCCTAGATCTCAATTTCAATGCCAGGAATTTAGATGTTTTGTAAAAGGTGTTATCTCTCAGCAATGAAAGCTGTGGTAGAAGGCCATTCAATAAGGGAAGGACAATCGGCTACCAGAGAGGCATAAGTCAATTTTTGTGACTTATGTTATGTCCCTCACTGAAGACTAAAACAAACATAATAAAGGGATACAAAAACATAATTATCTGTTGATTTTTAACTTCCTTTTTGCTTCTAACTCAGTGGTTTTTAATCTTTTTTGCTCAAGGAACCCTAAACACAAAGGCTGGAGTGTACCCTGATAGTTCATAGTTAATTTGTCATGGGCTTGATGAATGGGAAATGTATACAGATTTCTCTTTCATCCAATATGGAACACAGTAATCATGCTGTAAAGTATCCTCAGGCCAGGAGGGCAAGACACCTGCCTTAAAAGGCTCTCTGGATACTTTATCCCTGCTCCACTTTAGCCCAGCATTGCAGCTCAGTTTTAAAAGTGACCTCAAAGGAGATGCATCAGGTCTAATATTCTCTTTTAGTTAGCCTTTTTATTTTCTGCAGGCTGGGACTGACATACAGGACTTCTAAGGGAATGCTGAGGGTCTCTGTTCCCTTCTTATGCTGTAACCCCTACCACACCTCAGGCCATCTCCAGCACCGAGCAAGAGCCTGCATGAGTTAAAACTCTACTCTTTTCAGTGACACAAATCCCTTCTGTTCAGGAGGTTCTTCATTCTTGAAAACCCCTGCCAACCTTCAAACAGGTTGACCCTGTATTTAAGGGGCACACATTTTATTGGGGCATCCTCTGAAGAATGACAGGATACAGAGGATGATGAGGAATATGAGGATATGGATTCTTCCTTTTCTTATGAAGATTCTTATGAGACTGATCTGGTCCCCTCCACTATGGCACTCATCAAAGGCATTACAGGAGACTCTTTGGGTCTCTAATGCCGCAGTTGGGGGTGTCTCCCTCTCTGCATGTCTTCCAGAGGCTCAGGAAGACTACTACTGTTTTTCCCCAATAACACTCTTGAACAAATCCTTATGGATGAGTGGGAAAACTCTTGATAAGAGACTGGTGCTGCAGCGATATACCTCATGGCGACCAGGGAGAACAGGAAGGTTTTAATGTTCTGTGATTGCATAAGAGATCCTGTGGTCTTTGCGATGAGGAATCCTTTGGCCTTTCCAGGGTAATCAGAATGGACAGGTTGCTAGTCATTCCGATTGTGCCATTTTAGCCCAGGAGTGCATGGTTTGGTGGACCTGGTCAGCCTGTCCATTTGGAATCAGATTTGTCTGCTGCCCAGACCAGTTTTGTAGCTCCAAGGTCCCTTATGGCAAGAGGATGTGGAGAAGTTGGCTTTTGATGGCATGGCTCTTGAAGCCGCCATTCTGAAGTCGAAAGGATTCTGTAGTGGTGTTATCGCCACCATGATACAGGTGAGGAAGCCTGTGTTTTCTAAGGAAGACTGTAGGGCAGTGTTTCTCAACTCCTGTCCTCAGGACCCACTAACAGGCCAGGATTTGATGGTTTCTTTGTTAGAGCACAGGTGAGTTAATCAATGTGAATGAGCCTCTGATCATCACATCTGTGCTCTAGCAGAGAAATCCCTAAGTCCTGGCCTGTTAGTGGGTCCTGACAACAGGAGTTGAGAAACACTGCTGTAGGGTCTGGTCCATTTGACACTGGAGGTGTGTGGACAAGAACATATTTTCACAGGGTTTTGACCTTCCTATGGTACTGCTCTTTCTCCAGGATGCAGCCAACAAGGGTCTCTGCTTAAGTTTCCTCAAGGTTCAGATCTCTGCCCTATTTCTTCTTTTGCCAGAGGAACATTTTTTATCATACTGTACGTGAAGGCTTTTCTTCAGGGGTTTGACTCATGCATTTCCCTGTTTCTGGGACCCCACAACTCCATGTGATCTTAATCTAGTCTTGGGTATTCTTCAGAGGCCCCCTTTTTAGCCTCTAGCTTCCATCTCTTTATGTCATCTGACTTTGAGGATGGCCTTTCTCTTGGCAGTTGTCTCTGTCAGGAAGTTGGCTGATTTGCAGGCTCTGTCTTGCAAACCTCCATTCCTTGTATTTCACCAGGATAAGGAGGTACTTTGTTCCTCTCAGGTGTTTCTTCCTAAGGTGATCTCCAAGCTCCATATCAACAGGAGATTGTTGTGCTGCCTTTTTTGTCACAAACCTGCATCTGCTCAGGAGAGAGATCCGTTGGATGTGGTTTGATGCCTTAAGTTTTATGTGCACCTTATGAAAGCTTTTCATAAGGCTGACTCTGTTTGACAAATCTGAGGGTCCCAGAATGGGTCAGGCCTCTACCAAGGTAACCATTGCCTTTTGAATTAAGTTTACCATACACCAAGAGTATGGAATTTGGAAGAAACCAGTTCTCTTCAACATCACAGTTCACTCCACCACGTAAGTTGTTGTTCTTGTGCCTTCAAGAACAAGCCCTCGGTTCAACAGCTGTGCAAGGTTGTGACTTTGTCCACCTTGTATAACCTCACCAAACACTACTGCGTTAATATATTTGCCTCGGCTGAGGCCAGTTTTGGCTGGAAGGTCCTTCAGGCAGTTTTATGGTTGGCAAGCAAAACCAGGAGTCAGAGGATATAGTTAATAGAACCTTTATTATGAGAGTGACAGTAATGCAATATATAAATAACCACACAGTGGGTGATTGAAACGGTGAGCCCTTTATCAGGAATAACAGTCTCCCAATCTCCGCACCACACTGTCCGAGACTAGGCCTCAGCCCACTGGAGTCTCGTGGTAAGGTAACGCCCAAGAGATACTGACTCAGCCTGCAGTTAGTAGCTAGGAGTCTGCTAGAGCCCCAGGTCAGTACTAGGAAGGATGTCTGAATAACGGAATCAACAGACAGAGCTTCCTAGTAAGCACCAGATAGGATAGTCAGACAAGCCAAAGTCATACATGGAGCGGGTAGTCAGCCAGAGTCACAGGATTGCACCAGAAAGGAAATCCACTGAAGCGATGGAAAGCTTGATGCTCAGTGGATAGAGCCCCAGGTCAAAACCAGAGTGGGTAGTCAGACAAGCCTAGATCATACACAAAGCGGGTAGTCAGCCAGAACCACAGGTTTGCACCAGGTAGGCTATCCACTGGAGCGTATGTATGCTGGATGCGCAGTGGATAGAGCCCCAGGTCAACACCAGAGTGGGTAGTCAGACAAGCCTAGGTCATACACGGAGCGGGTAGTCAGCCAGAGCCACAGGTTTGCACCAGAAAGGGTATCTGAGCCAAATCGGAACGCCAAGGAGAATAGTCAGACAGAGCCAGAGGTCAACATCAGAATGGATGGACAGATAAGCCGGATCATACACAGGAATCAGGGATACTAGAAAATGAACTGCTCAGAACAACAACGTAAGGGTGACTGAGTCGGGACTCAGTCTGCCCTTTAAACCCCTCCACAGGAAGTAGGTAGGAGGAGCAGCTATAAGGAGGAAGTAGGTAGGAGGAAACTACAGGAAACAAACACACATACAACAGAGGCCTGCAGAATGCTTGAAGCCTCTTGCCTGCAGATGACGAGTGGAAAGGTGCCGAGTGTCTCTGAAGCGGCGGTGCTGTAAACAAGGTACTGTGACAGGCAGCCTTACCTGTTTAGGGACCCTGTCTTTCCTTTTTTCTACAGCCAGCTGCTGTTCAGTAGTTTTTGAGCCCAGTTGACTCTTGTTTGGTGTGCTGTTTTAGTTTGGTTTCCACTGACACTTTAAAGGGATAGTAGTACTTTAATATTACTAATCCCCATAGTATAGCTATTAAAAAAGGAATTAATTTGCCCCCAGGTTCACTTTCAGAGAAAATAGTAACCAAAGTTCCCCCTTCCCTGAACTCAGCGTTTTACTGACTGCAGGGATATCCGGTTTTATTTTTCATCAGGCGGCTCTGCAGCAGAGCCGAGATCACATTAGTAAAAAAAAATTATTTCACTGAAACGGTCTTCTACGTGTGCTTGCAAACCAAGCACATGTAGAAGACCATTTCAGTGAAATAATTATTTGTCACTAACGTGATCTCTGCTCTGCTGCAGAGCCACAAGCTCTTCCCCTGCAGTCAGTACAACGACGACTTGAAGGGGGGGGGGCTTTGCTTACGGTTTTCTCTCAAATCATAAAGGTACCTGGAGGCAATTGAATTATTTTTTAAATAGCTACACTATGGGGATTCGTAATATTAAAGTATTACTATCCCTTTAAGGTCATTCAGATATAATAATACCAGGTAACTCTGGTATCATGGAGACGTGTGGGTGGTTTTCTCCTTGTCCTCTCCGAACATGAGTGAAAAAGGTATTTTAGTGTTCTTATCTGCTAAATCCTTCTTATCTTTAGTCCATATAGAACACAGTTCTCCCACATGGAGAAAAAAAACTCACTTCTGTTGCTTTCCTGGGCAGAGGAGCCATCTTAGGGTCTCAGTCCTGGGAGATTTTTTTTTTCTTCTTACCTGCTTCTTTTCCTGTACTGTGGCTTTTAGTCACGTGAATTCTGGGAGTAGGCAGGGGGTTTGAGCTAAAGGAAGAGGAGGGATTCTCCATCCCAAAGACCCTGTCTTTTGTGCTGTGCCAGCCCTCCAGGAGGAGGGACTCAACCTCATGGTGCATGTGTTCCATATGGACTAAAGTGAAAATGATTTAATTAACAACACTAAAATCCTATTTTCAACCCTTCAGGCATATAAATAATTTTGTATAATTTTTCTTTCCTGTATCCATTATTGGGGGTTGAAAATCTCCTGACTGTCTGAACATAAGGGAGACATGCAATTCTAAGACCACCCAGCCTTCAGGGGCGTAACCCTTTGTTCTTCTTGCCAGGTGAGTCTTCCTAGTGAGTCATCTGCTTCTTGTTCTGGGGCCCCTACACAGATTCCAATGCCCTCTTCTACTGAATAGTGACCTGCATGTTTAAAGCCTTTATTTCTTTAATTAGCTAGGCTTGGGAGCCACCTTTAGTCCTCAGATGGTCCACGGTCTTTGGACTGAGATGGAAAGTCTTGTGTTCATCATTGAGCTGTGGGCGATTTGCCTAGCTCTGCTACATTGGTATCGGTCCCTTCAGGGGTCACCAGTGGGTATTCAGTCTGAAAATGTGGCAGTGGCATACATTAACCTCCAAGGAGGGACAGAGAGTTTAACCTCGTGGTTTGAGTTTCGACTGATTCTTACATGGATGAAGGCTTGTGTGTTGTTTTTTTCTGCCTTTCATATTCCAGGGGAAGACAAAATTATGTCAGACTTTCTTAATCACAAGTATGTCGATGCCAGGAATTGGGAGCTCTAAAAGACTTGTGTTCACCTCCATAGTTCGTCTGTGGAGTCATCCGACTGTGGATCTCATGGCCTCTTGATTAAACTTTAAGGCTCCCTTTTCCTGCTTCAGATTCTGGGACTTCTGGCTCTTGCAGTGCATGCGATTGTCATTTTGTGGCAGTTTCTTCTGCTGTACATGTTTCATCCTTTTCCTCTTATTCTTTTTACTGACCCTTGAACTGCTTCACGACACCACTGACTACATCTGCTCTGACCTTGGGTGCCCCTCTGACTTCTATTTTGGATTCCATTACTTAACTTTTTTTAGCTGTCCACCCAAGATTCTCATCCCTGCTGAACTCCGCTATTCACCTAGGCTTCTCTTTTCTGCTGACTTCAGCTCTTTGCATAGGCATCTCATTGCTGCAGATCTCAGCTGTCTGCCTAGGCATTTCATCACTACCAATTTCAGTGCTTCACCTTGGCCTTCTCTGTACCTAGCTATTCAGCAGATCATGCTGTGCACTGAGGGTCCTCCCACACAACACCCTTGTTAATATAGCATGTAAAAACTGCCCTATATTCAGGGTACAAGTGTGTTCATCTTGATTTGGCCTTGCTCTCAGCAACTTTATCATCAGTTTAGGCTACAGCAAGGAATCCCTTGGTTCTGGCAACATGCTCTCAACACTGCTCTCTAGTGTAGCCCCTCCGAGGCTCTGACATGTAAGGTGGACCTTCAGAGTCAGCGGCTATCAGCATTTTTGAGACAAGCTGCGAGTACTTTTGGCTTCTCTTTCTCTTATACTTTGTGCTACTTTCATTATGGTTTTCAGTATTGTAAACCATGTGAGAGCCTAGGGAGGAGGATCACAAGTTTAAAGGCAATATAACTTTTACTGTTACTACTTCCTGAATTTCACGTGGTGTTAAACTATCTGAAACCCAGTCCAGTTCTTATACAATGTGTGCCTCTGCTTCGTCCAGTTCCTCAGCTTCCACCACTAGAGTTGTGGGCCTACCAGTTTTAGAATCTAAGTGGGCCAGGGCTCTTCCAGGCTCTACTGCCAACACTTTAGATGAGTTTTGCGCAAATGCCAACCTGATCCATCCCAGGCTTCCAAAAAGTAGTTTCAGCAGCCTGGATCCGGAGGTCCCTGTACGTTCATCAGAGGATGGTGCTAATAATGACAGTAGTGATCAGCGGTAGAAGAGAGATCTGATAAGAATAGAGGCAGAAGACAAAGGGATTTTCAAACCATGGATAAAAGCCATTTTAGAGGTAGTACAGGTCTCGGAAAAGAGTCCACAGATTGACCCATCCAAAAACTTGTTTAAACATACAAAGAAGAATTCTCTCATTTCCTGTTTAAGAGCAATTGTATTACATTATTTTGGATGCATGACAATTCCCTGATGTTGCATTATCCATTCTAAAAAATGTGCCTCTCTCCCCCCATTTCTTAACCCCTTGATGTGCCAGGGCCATCATGGGTAAACTTCCCATAAGGACCCATGACGGTCCTGGCACATCATGTGTTAGCAGTGTACACCAAGGCACTCTGCTATTATCATGCATTACAGGCTGAAACTGAGCTCTCCAGGACCGGAGCTCTCAGTTTCAGTGCTTCTCTTCCGGTACACGTGATTGTTTCACACTTTGCCTTTATGACTGATCTCTGCCCTCTCTTCCTTTCTATTAAAGTAAGGGAGAGAGAAGCAGAGAGCAGACACACAGGGAGAAATGCAGGCCAGAGTTTGGGGGTATTGACCCCTTCAGCGCTGGCTCTGTGGGCAAGATTAATTCAGGTCCTTTTATGAACTGTTAACAGCAACTTGTTGGCTTCTTTTATTCAATATGATCAAGACAAAATTTGTATGTTACACCAACTAATTAAAAACACATCTAGTGAAGTTTAAACATCAATTAATGATAGTTTTACAGTTGGGATCAATGTAATACACTTATACACACTACACAATAATAGCTCCAAAAATTGGAAAAATAGCGAGTGAAAGAGGGACATGGGGATTTACACCACAGAGGGACAGTGCCCCTATAAAATGGCAAATTGAATGACCGGTCATACCTTTCATGCACAAATGACCACCAGCAAACCAATAAAAACTGTGGGATTTTTGTAATGGTTTTCTTTATTTTTAGTTAAATAATTGGTGGGTTATCCATATAAGTGTGTTATCAAAAGAAAACCCTGCTTGTCCATAAAAATGGGTATCATTTTTTTGGCTGGAATAAAAGACTTAGAGGGAAAACACTGTTTAACAAAGAGAGAGTCAAAAAGGTCAATATTGCAAACCACCCCAGATTTTCCCGGTCCTTAAGGGGTTAAGGGCACATAGAACTATGGCCATCACCTCCGGCTCTTGGTCCAACAGTGTCCTGTCTATCTAAGCATACTATTATCCTCAATCATATATATTTGAAGCTTTTGTTTTCTGGAGGGGGAGCTATCATTGGTCCAGCGTTTGCTTTGGCATTGACTTGCCAATCCATGGAAGCACTGCAGACCAGCTTCTTAGAGCCACTAAAGTGGTTACTCCTAAGTGGATCTTCTTACCTTTTTGGGACATTTTCAGAGTGCTACTGTCTACAGCATTGAGGCAGCCCTGGAGATTACCCAATTGGCAGCCAATGATTTGGAACATCTATAGTAGATGCTGAAGATTTGGGATGCCAGTGCCACATCTAAAAAATCTTTAGAGTCTTTACCATTTTTAGATCTTTTTTGGGCTAGAATTAAACGGGATTGCTAGGCTACTGGTGGTAAGAGCATTCTGATTCCTCAAAATAAACAGCGCCATTTAGACTTTCAATGGAAAAGCAATGCATTTTGCAAGATCACACACTTAATATTCCTTTCTTTAATTACTATGAAAAATCTAAGCCTATCTGGCACACAGAAAATCTACTGTCAAATATTCAAAACTTTGGCCTGAACGGAGTTATTGTCTGTCGCCAAGGATCACATGTTCAAGGAGTTCTATTCAGTTTATATATATATATATATATATATAATATGAGTTCTCAAAAAGGATGAAGTTTTTTGTCCAATTCAGGACTTAAAGGATCTCAATAAGTATCTTCATGTGTTCAAGATAGTGGCTCAGATCTGTCATAGCTGCCATTAAACCGTAAGAATTTCTGGCATCCTTGTACGTGAGAGATGTCTGTTTTCATATTACCATTTGGCCAGTTCATTGCCTGTTTCTAAGTTTGCCTTTCAATCTCTATTATCCGTTTTGGCTCTACCTTTCACACTTCTACAGCTCTGAGTTTTTTCATGAGAATAGCACCCCTGACAGAATTTCTCCAATCTCTTTCAGTCAGTCTGACACCATATCTGGATGACATTTTACTCAAGGACTCATCTCAACAATTGTAACAGACTTTCAGTTGACTGTGGCAAATCTGCATAAGCAAGAATTGATCATAAATGTAAACAAGTCTCATTTGTTACCCACTCAACGGCTACAGTTGCTGGGCCTCATCTTCAACCTGTCTTTATAGAGTTGTCCTGCCTTTATACCATACAGTATGCTGGCTCATCCTTATCCATCTGTCAGGGATTTATGAGGGATTTATGTATGATCTTCACAATAGAGGCAATGCCATTTGTTATGTTTCATCTGACCATTACAACTGAATCTGCTCTCAAATTGAAACAAGGATCATCATCATATTGACCACAAGATGGGGAAAACTAATGCCAGTTGTTTCTTTTGGGGGAGCAGTGGGCTCTCACCATTCTGCTCACTGTCTGTGGGCCCAGACAAAGGTAGGTCTTCCTATCAACATTATGGAAAGTAGAGCCATATCCAAAGCCCTTACCATATGGAAGACCCACTTGAAAGGACAATGCCAAGGTAGCCCACATCAGCCATCAAAGGGTTACCAGGACCAAAATAGTCTGGATAGAGGTAACAAAGATGCTACTATGGATGGAAGAATACATTCCAGCACTGTGAGCTGTTTACGTCCCAGGAGTTGACAACTAGGAAGCAGATAATTTCAGCCGACACACTTTAGATCTGTAAGAATGGGAATTGAAGCAGGACGTCTTTCTACAGATCACCAGGGAATGCTGTAGATAGACTTTAATGTCTTTACATCTCAACACAAAACAAAAACAAGAGATCCAATAGCAGAGGGGTTGGGTGCTGTGATGATGCCATTGCAGTACACCCTAGTATGTGTATTTTCCCCCTCAATTACCATGATTCCCATACTACTCTCCAAGAAGAAAAGAAGACAGCCCACTCACTACTAACTCCATTCTGGCTAAGAAGAGTTTGATTTAATAAACTACAGTCAAGAGGATCCTTGACTACTTCCTCTGCTGCCTGACTCGCTTACTCAATGTTCTATTCAACATTCCAATCTGTCCAACCTCACTTTGACTGTGATGAAAGCTCTAAAACATATCTGCTAAATTCCCCGAACTTTGTATATTTTGCCTTTTGTGATCAACATAAACATGATCCTCTGCAATTCAAACCCCTATGTACCTCACGCGCAGTGGCTCCTGCTCATTTTTCAGGGCCCACATCTATTGAACAGGAACCTGCATAGGTTACGGCTATCATTTCCTCAGTCAATTCCATCCCCTCTTCTATTAAGGGGTTCTTGGATTCTTGTGGAGGGGATGCCTGCCGAGGGCTGTACCAGAGATGGATGGATGTCATTTACTCGAGTTCTTCTTCCTTGGACATTTTTAAGAGATGCAAGGAGATTGCCGTTTTCCTCTCTCACCATTCTTTGTACCAATCACTAATGGAGAAATGAAAGACTACTAACAGGAGATTTTTCCTTAACCAGCGTATTTCTCTCCTGTATCCTTTTTCTGATGAGGCTTTAGCTCAATGGGCTACCCTTCCTGCAGTTGACACCCCCTTGCAACTGACTGTTTCTGCTTCTCCTGAAATATCAGGCAGACAAACACCTGGATTTCGTTTTCAAGGTTAATTTTGTGAACTCTGATGCCACCTTAGACACTATTTTCAGTTTTATGGGGCATTCGAGCTATCTCTGTCTGCAGGAATCAGTTTTTGGATTCTTTGTATGCATATATGTCCAAGTAGGATCTGGTAGGCCTCATATCTAGGATCCTTAAAGCAAATGCTTACATTCTTGAAACAGAATTAGTTGTCACTAATCTTGCTGGAAAATTGTCAGCTTTCTCTGTGGCTGCGTGTTGCATCTTATGGCTTAAGATTTGGTCAGCTGACAAGTCTTCCAAGAAATCTTTAGTGTCTCTCTCTTTTGTTGCAAACAGCTGTTTAACCGGGATTGGACAAAAGTTATTAGTCATGCCACTGGAGGCAAGATGAATTTGTTGCCTTGGGTTTTGCCAAAAACAATCCTTTTTTCTTCTGAAGACACGTGGTTTTCATTATTCCGACCCATATGAGTATGCTTCCAGGGCTGTGCTCCACTCCATCACTGTGGAGCTTCCCACTTCAAATTTCAAGCAGGCTACCTACAAATGACTGTCAGGGGCCTGGTCCATGACAGGGAATGGGAGGTAATCTCTGTCCTTTCCACGGTGCATGGGCAGTTTCTGAGGTGGACCACTGAATTTGACTGGTAACCTCTCAAGGGTACCATATACATTAAATCGTTTGCCCCACATTTTTCTTTGTCCAGATTTCCTGCTAGGCATGCAGATATTGGTACCAGTTCCATCTCTGGAAAGGTTTAGAGGGTACCACTCCAATCTTCTTCATAGTGGCCAAAATAAGGATGGCGGCTGTTGTCCTATTCTGAACTTTTTTTTTCAGACTCTGTGGTTCAAGATGCAGTACTTGCCTTCAGTCATTGCCGCAATGGCAGTTTGCCTTCCAGGACCTCTATATTCAGTTCACCTCCCTTCCCTTTGGATTGGCGTCGGCTCCGCATATATTCAGATTGGTCATGTCATCTCTCTAATTGTCTGTTAGCCCTTGAAGAGGTTGTCAGGAAGCTGAATAAAATGTATTTGGCTAGCCACTTTTATTGTTCACTCTTTTTAGTGCTGGTCCCTGCCCCATGTCCCCCACTAGTTCTGTCTGTTAGCCTGCACAGTACCCTATTCACCCGCTCTAGCACCCTATTTCCAGCATAATAAGTGGGACATTATTGTATCATATTGCTGGCAACAAGAAGAACTTGGACTACATCTGGCCAGTTATTGTCCCAGTGAGGAGCAGAGCTGTGATCGTGAGGATGTGAGGAGTATTCCATCTGGTTTGGACTACAAGCAGGAGACGCCAGTATCGTGATTTACGGGGCGGGGGGGTATACTGACTTCCCATTTACATTTTAACTGACATCTGTGGAACTTCCATCCTATCATGAGTGGACTTTCAGGTGGAACCTGACTGATTATAGGTGATTATATTCATTTATATTCACATATTGCTTTTCTTTTATATGTATTTTCTGGACATTTAGTGATATTTGCCCTGACCTCTCTCTGTTTTCTTCATGTCGTCTCTGGCGGCTCACATCTGTTCTAAAAGGATTTCTTTGAATCCCTACCTGGATGATCTTTTACTAAAGGTATTTTCAGAGGAGCGGTTTTGTACGTGGAACAGCACGTTTGGTTGCTTAAACTCAGGAAATAATCTCTGGTTCTGTACCAGGTCCTTCACTTTCTTGGTATGAGAGTCACACTCTACAGGGGAGTAGATATCCCTTCAGGTTTCTCAGGTGGTTTCCAGGATATCGGTGATAGTGTAGAAATACATGCAGGTACTGGGTTATCTAGTCTTGGCCCTGGAGGCAGTCCCTCTTGCACAGTTCCATTCTTGGCAGTTGCAACTTGACATTCTCAGCCAGACAACAGTGTCGCCATTCTCGTCTTGTCTTTGTTTGCCAGAATGAAGACGGACCTTCATTGGTGGCTTCTTCTCCCACACCTGACCTTGATACAGCCCCTGGGCAATCCGGCTTGGGTCATTGTTAGAACAGACGCCAGCCTGATAGGCTATGGCATGACTTTGGGTCACCTGACTGCAGAGTTTTTGGACCAAGGTGGATAGCCCTCTGTTCATCAGTGTTCTATAGATTCAGGCAATTTGCCTATCTCCGAGGTCTCAGTCCCTCCAGAGATCACCAGTGTGGATCCAGTCAGACAATGCAACAGCAGTTGTTATCATCGACTGTCAAGGAGTCACCAGGAGTGTGGATGGCATGGGTTCAGTTTTTTCTCACGTTATCGGAGGCTTGCGTGCCAGCTTTTTCTGCTGTTCACATTCCAGGGGTAGGCTATGTTGTGACAGACTTTCTCAACCACCAGCTCCCGGATGTAGGAAATTGGGATCTCGATCAGAATGTTATTGACTATGTAGTCTGACTACGGGGTCTCCCAGGAGTGGACCTAATTGCCCCTTGGTTGAACTGCGAGGTCCCACAGTTCTGTGCCAGTTCCCAGGTTCCTCTTGCTCTCATGGTAGACGCGATGGTAATTCCATGACATTTTTCCTCTGGCTTATGTCTTTCCTTTAGTTCTTCTGATTCCCAGGGTTGTCACAATTCAGTGGGAGGTTGAATTGCATGCTTTGTCTTGTAAACCTTCCTTTTTGGACTTCCATCTGGATGTGGTGAAGACTTACCAGGATCCTGTGACATTAGCACCTCCCACTTCTTGCTTCCACGCCTCTTGTTAGGCTTGCTTTTCCCACTGGTTTGCTGCATTGGTTGCCTACCTTAAAGTCATCCAAAATAACTCATAGGTCCCTTTGCTCAGATATATTTGTCAGCAAGTACAATTAAGCCTTTATTCCACCTCTGAGTTTGTGTCCTAAATGCACATCATGGCACTTTTTAGCATTAAACTTACACTTTTCTATTTCTCCAATTTTACTAATCATGACATTTGATTTTTTTTCTCCATCTCTGATAAGCAAACACTAAGCCCTCCCTCGCCACTATAGCTAAAAAAGTGTTATTGTTTTTATAGAAGTGGTGTGTATTCTAGAAGAGGACAGTTATATTTGGGGGGTTTTGTTTGTTTTGTTCTTTCACTTTAAGAATTAGTTCACACAGGTAGTTGTTCCAGGGACAATAATGTAACAAAGAAAGCACTTTAAATATCATTGTGTTTATATGGTTATTTACAGAGGTTACGGTCACAAACCAGTTGCAGGGAGATGCAGAATACCATAACTTTCCACCATCAGTTCATCAAAACTCCTTCAAAATTGGGTTTCAGTAGCATCTAATGGCATTCTGCAAATATCACTGGGTCATTGAATTTTCATTCTGTTGATACTGGGAGTGGAAACTACATAACAGCTGCTTGACGGAAATTGCATTTATTACACATAGGCTAGTCTGAACTGTTTCCAGAACCTAGCTGTGTATTAAAAAAATATACATTTTTTTATGTTTCCACCTATTCAAAGATATTAAAATTTTGAATCCCATAGGATATCCAAGTGTAATCAGTTGCTTCTTCCCTACCATGAACAGTAGTACTCTTTTGTGTGGGTTGGCATGCTGTAGGGGCTTTCAGGAACCCAAAACTATACCACTCATAGTACAGGTGGAGTAGATTTATTGTGTTTTTTTATTGTCATGCCTGCATTCAAATGGCATGAAAGCAGGAGATATTCATTTGTATCCTATCACATATTAGTGTATTGTTTTCTCTTGAGGCTTTTGGTGAGAGGAGGTTTTTTTTTTTTTTTGTTACCCCTTGTACCCATACCTAGTAAATATACTCCAAGCACTAATGTTGGGTGATTTATTAGCCTTAAGAGTACCATAACTTGAAAGAGACATTTTCTGCTAAATGAGAGTAAAGTTGTACCATTTAAAACAAACAGAAGACACACAAAGTGGTGGTCAGAGTTACTCAACAATGTAGGGCTGATATATGCAAGGTGCAATTTCTTTAAAGGAGGTCTATCACCCCTACACAAGTTTGCCTAAAAAGTAAGTTTATATAGTGACTAGCTGGAATACCCGTTAGGTTTTGTTTTTAATGCTTTGGCAGAAATTACACTTTAAATTGATCCTTTGCCTTCCTTCCGGACAGACTGCGGTTACAGCTCTGTACCACAGTCTGTCACTCTTTCTCTTTTTCCCATCCCTCGATCCAGCCTCCTCTGATGACGGAGGATTTCGACATGTCAACTGGAGCACTCTCATTCTCCAGAATACGCTGCAGCTTACAAGGAGAAATCCTCCGTCATCGGAGGATGCTGGATCAAGGGAGGGGAGCAATATTATATGCTTCAGGGTATTTCACCTTTGTATACTGCACTTGTGAGCAAAAATAGATTGCAATTTGGGTAGGATACCAGTCCCACCTAGCTGTGCATTTCTGACTGCCACTTTGTACATGTTAATTACCTTTGAGCTTGTCACCCTAAGGGTTATAGGGGTATCCAGAGATAGGTCTCTTGCTCTCTTGCCTAGGGAGATTCGCTTCACCTCGCTGAGGCTCAAGAATGTAGAAAAGTGCATTTTGGGTTGGCTATTTCTCTTCAGGGAGGAAATGTCAGGCACATTGACTGGACTGTCAACTTGCAGGATCAGTATTATGTGCCTCAGGATATTTCTTCCATGTATGGCAATTGTGAGATAAACTTCCCCCTGGGTAGAATAGTAGTCCTACCTCCACTTTATACTGTATTTTCTTGAATGTAAGGTGAGTTTTATTCAAGCATTTTAGTCAAAAACAACTTCAGCTTGTGTTTGGGGCATTCCTTTATTCATACTGGGAAGAAAATGCCATCCAGTTAGCATTCCAGAAGATTCCTCTACCATTACCATTAAATTGTGGTAATAGGTAGAAAAATCAGACAGCATTCTTGAATTTGCCGTCTTCCTGCCTTCTAAAGTTACCCAACACAGAAATGTCCTTCCAGGAACTTTGTGTGTGCATTGATAGGTTCTAGATCCTTCCAAGACCTTTCTATCTAAATTGATAGGTCCTAGAAGGGTCTCCCTATGCACACTGAAAGAAAGATCCTTCTCTACCTGAATTTCTTCGTATTCCTCCCGATAACCTCTCCTATTGCTCCAGATAGCCTCTTCTATAGCCCCTATTGCTCCAGATAACCTCTCCCTATAACACCTCCTATTGCGGAATACAACCTTTTCCTAGAACTCTTATTTCCGCATATAAATCCTCCTATCGGTCCATATATAACCTCTCCCTGTAACTCATTCTATTGCTCCATATATCTTCTCCCTATAACTACCTATGGTTCCATATAACAGTTCCCTATAACTACTCTTGTTCCATATTATCTCTAACTGTAGCTCATCCTGTTGCTCTGTGTAACCTCTCCCATAATTCCTCCTGTTGTGCCACATAACCTTTCCCTATAACTTCTCAAAATGCTCCATACACAAGCTGTAATTCCAGTTAGTAGCTTACTTGTTTTAACACAGACTCAGTGAAGGATGCTTACTACATTCAAGAACTTCACTACAGCCCAAAATAATTTCTGGGCATCTTGTGGCTGTCCATTTGTTGTTGGACTTCAGACATCTTCAACTTAGAGGGATGAAGGGTATACTTCAATGCAAGTTAGGGTCTCATGAGAGAGAGAAGGAAAAATGCATCTTGTTAGTGGAATCAACAGGAAGTACCCAGAATAAGCTTTTTCTAAAAAAGAAAATAGTTGTTTTTCTTCTTTGTGGGTTTCTGTAAGTTGTTATTAGATATAAATTATTACCACAAACAGGGACTTGTGAAAGCATCATAAGATGGTTTTCAGTTAACGACTGTTCTTCTGCATGAAAAACAAACAAAGAGAATTAAATTGTAATGAATACTTTGCTAGTTAGTTTCTTAATAATTTTGCTGTCAGTGGCACTTACAAATTGCACCTTGGATGCTTGAGATGTCTTACATCCAAGGGGTTAAAAATTAATTTGTCACGATAACCTTTTCTAATTGTAGAAACACAGCTGTGAATGGTGTCGTACAGTTTTGTTTAATAACTGCTGTTTCAGTGTTATTTTGTATACCCTTTGAATGGCAGTGGGGTTTGCAATAAAGTGGTTTGTGTTAAAGGGACGGTAATGTCCCATAAAAAATGCTTTTAGTTCTGTAGAGGATAAAAAATAAACTCTCTGGCACAAACCCTATCTCTCAAACCGCTATGATTTGAGAGATATAAGCATTCAAAGTTCCCCCTTTCTCCTGATATCAGCTGTAAAGTGGACAGCAGGAGATCCGTGTCGGCCGAATCGATGAGGCTCTTCAGCAGAGCAACAATAGCGATATTTAAAACTAACTACTTCATTGGAAAGGTCTACAAAATGTGCTTGCGAACCGGCATACTTCGTAGACCTTTCCAGTGAAGTAATTCTTTTCCAATAATGCAATATCAGCTCTGCTGCAGAGCCGCCAGCTGGTTCCCGGACCGGGATCTCCTTCTGTCAGCACATAACTGATGTCAGGAGAAGGGGAGGGAGTGGGGAACTTTGAATGCAAATATCTCTCCAGCCATAGCGGTTTGAGAGAGAGGATTTGTGTCAGAGTTTTTTTGTTTTTTTTTTATCCTGTACAAAACTATAAGAATTTTTTTATGGGATATTACTGTCTCTTTAAGGAAATAATTACACTAATGCATATTTTGCACAACAAATCCCAATTTTCTATAATTCTCAAAATAGAAATTGGCATTGAGTATATTTGTATTGTCACTGCAGCTTTTTATTAAGCCTCAATGCCAGACGTATACACACTGCCTTGCAAAAGCAATGCTTGGCACACCCATCTGGCACTCAAAGGATTGCTTAGCAATGTGCTGCATACACCTCTGGCACTCAAAGGGTTAAGAGGTAGCACTGATGAAGACCAACATTAGCAACATTAGCAAAATTAGCTTATTAACCTGCCCTCAAAGAAAGATGAAAAAGTAATTCTGGAGCAAACCAACTGCAGCATAAGGGATAAATAACAATCCTAGCACTCCCATTGCTTTAAATGGTGATTTTAACCCCTTTAATGGTACATATCTCCAAAGCTTTGCAAACCATCAACTGGAGACTTCTCTAGCATTCAAAAGAGTAAAAACCCAATTTAATCAGCAGGAAGTTGCATTTATCACTTGTGGTGCTGTTGGTTTCCCAGAGTTACCTCTCACACCTTTTGTACTGAAGGCCCTTTAAGAGGCCTTTGTGGAGCAATGCTGGGGCTCACCAACTGCACCGAAACTCCCATATCTTTTAATGGGGCATTTCACCCTTGGGGTGCCAGGGACTTGGGCTATTCCTTAGACCCTGAAGGCTGGACACATTTTTTGATATCCATCTGTGTATGTTTGATTCATGTAGGTAACTTTCTACTTATATATGGGAAAACTATATATTTTTTCAGAACAAATTCAGGTTTTTCTTGGTGCCTCACGTGCAGGAAATTTTGCACAGTACCACAAGATATTGTGTCATAAAAAAAAAAAAAAAAAAAATTATTTTGCTAAAATCGCATGCTTTATAGCAAAAACATTTGTTAGTTGTTGTTTCAAGGATTTTTTGATTTCAAAGTTGTGAACACTGAATTTATTTGAAAAAGCCCTGAATCTCCAAAGTACAAAAATACCAAATAAGTTACATAGCCGAAAGTATGCAGAAAACCCTTTTAATTAGTAGATTCTGATATTCCAGCCACACCCATTACTGAGAGGTTTAGAAAACCAAGCACACAATCTTCATAGACCAGTATTAGAGTTCAGTGATTTTTAACATGGCACCGTCATATGATGCCACCTTTCCAGTAAGTCAGTTTGTCAAATTTCTGCCCTCCTAGAGGTCCCCCGGTCAACTGTAAGTGCTGTTCTTGTGAAGTGGAAACATATAGGATCAACATCAGGTCAGACATGAAGTGGTAGCACACACAAGCTCACATAATGGGACTACCATGTAATCAAATGCATAGAGAGTAAAAATAGTCTGTCCTCAGTTGCAATACTCACGACCGAGTTCCAAACTACCTCTGAAAGTAAAGTTAATACAAAAACTGTTCCTTGGAATTGACATGGGTTTCTGTGGTCAGGCAACAACACACAAGCCTAAAGTTATCATGCGCAAGGCCAAGCGTTGGCTGAAGGCGGGTGGCTATAAATCTCACTGCCATTGGACTCTGGTTCAGTGGGAACGTGTCCTCTGGAGTGATGAATCACGTTTCACTTTCTTGCAATCCTATGTATGACTGGGTTTGGTGGATTCCAGGAGAATGCTACGTGCCTGGCTGTTTGTTTGTTTGGTTTTTTTTTTTGTTTTTTTTTGCCAACTGTAAAGTTTGATAAAGGAGGAATAATGTTCTGGGGCCGTTATTCATGGTTTGGGATCAGACACTTAGTTCCAGTGAAGGGACAGCATACAGTGATATTCTACACAATTATGTGGTTCCAAATTTGTGATAACCGTTTGAGAAAAGGCAATTTCCTATTTCAGCATAATGATGTCCCTGCCCACACAGAAATGCCTTGTCATGATCGATGTGAAAGAACTTGACTGGCCTGACCTCAGAGGCCTGACCTAAACCCCCCCATCAAACACCTTTGGGATGAACTTGGAATACCGACTGTGTGCCAGGCCTAATCACTAAATATCTGTGCCTGACCTCACTGATACTGTAGTGGTTGAATGGAAGTAAGTCCCAGAATCAAGTTTCAGCATCTAGGGGAAGTCTTTCCAGAAGAGTGGAGGAAGTTATAGCAGGAAAGATAAGACCAACCTCCCTATTAATGCCCATGATTTGGAGTTGAAATGTTCGATGAGCAAGTGTGCACATAATTTTGGCCATGTAGTGTATGTAGAGTTTTACCTACATGCATGGCACACTCAGGCCCCCTAATTACCAGAGTATTTTCAACTTTGTGAATTAAATGCTTATTCCAATGGTTACATGGCAAATCTACCCTAAAGCAGCTGAATAACTATAGAAAATCATATTTCAGGAAAGTAGATCTCCCACTGCATCAACTGAAGGGTCACTTGCCTTTTTACCACTAGCCAGGTGTGGACAAAGTGTCCAGAAGATGGACCCAAAGGAAAACTATGCCAACTATGACCTCTCATTTTTCTTACATTTTATCAAACACGACTTACTCAACTGAAATGGTTATAAAAACTAGAGAAATGAAGAAAAGGTAGGCAAAGCATACCATTTTGGAAATAAGATAACCCATAGCATTGACTAAGTGGGTCACTTGCCTTTCTGCCCCTAGCCTGGACTGCACAAATGTTTCCAGAACGTAGCGCTAAAGGAAAAGAATGCACTTTTTGTATACTTACACCGCTTCAAATGTACTGATATTTTGAAACTATTGAATTTACTACTGTATTCATAAGCTACTACTCTTACAAGAAAAATTCCACCCAATTGGTACAAGTTGACATACCGAAATGGTACCAGAAGCCCAAACTACACATACGTGTTTTCTTTTTTGAAAAATGCTGCCTGTACTAATGGACATAACTATTACAGATATGAAAGGTATACCGTTTTAGAAAGTAGACTTCCACACACGACAAATGAGGGGGTTATATGCCTTTCGACCCCTAGGCTGGTGTTCACATATATTTCCATAAGCTGGTTGTAACGAACCATAGCCAGTCACTGAAAGCCCTCTCTGGGCGTACGTATGTACAGTCCCTTATCCCCAACATAGAGAGCTTTTAAGACATTATGCCGATAGGCAGTGATGGCGAAAAGGACTAAAACCACAGAACTGCCCGGTTTAGGAACGTCGACCACTCTCGGAGTGGATACGACTAAAGACACTGTATGCCCAGCCGTGTCTTGTCGTGGGTTTACACTTACGTCAACAACCAGTCAAGGATTCCCGCCACGGTGTTTGAGTCATCGACACCGGGTCGAACACTCGGCGGTGGGGACAGTAAACAGTCCCCGGATTGGTCAAATCCCTGAACAGGACATTTAAAGATCTTCCATAGATTTGACATGGAGAAAAGTAGCCGTCTCAGGGATTGGTCGATAGGCGAACCACCGACAGCATCTGATTGGACGGGATTGAAGCTGCCTATTCAAACAGGCTTCAACCTCCTGGCCATTGTCCCTGGAATGTGTATTCCAGTCCCTCAAGTCTTTGTCTAATGTTTATCTCCACCCTATTGTGTAAACCTGAGCCATCTGTTGTTGGTTCTTTGTATTATATTTTGTGAGTACATTATCACTGTGAATACACCCATTGTGTTATGTCTTTACCATTTGGTGTGACCTATTGTATCTACCGTGATTGTATTATGTCTCCTGTACTGGTCCCAAGTTAGTCGTTGAAACTGTATAAATAAGCTGTGTTTCCAAATAAAGTAGAGCTAGTTGTTTTGAGCTAAGATGGAGTCTCTACGTGACGTCATTGCTTGGATGGTGTAATGGGTCCTCTCTGACTCCCATCCAGGCGAGGTATTCCATGTGGGCTACCTTATTCAGCCAGATACCTTCAACCTGACGCTTGGAGACTTGCCACTCGACGCTTGGGGGATTCGCCGACTTCTAGGACAGCCGGTGGCGACCCTGCTGGACGACGTACAACTGGCGAGCTCTCAAGCTGTTGAAAGCTAACATCCGACTGGTAGATTCGAGGCAGACCGGCTGACTCTGGGTAGGGGAGACCTGGAACGACGGCCCAAGATTTCCCAGTGTCTTGGGCTTCCTTTACACTGGTGCTATGGGAATAAATTATTTTTACCACTTCGAAGATAAATACACACACACACTCTAGCAAAAGGGGCACGGCATTGCCCGTGGGGATTAAGTCCATTGAGGGATATTGAACGCATTGATTCACAATGTTTTGGGTACGTTTGTGGCAGGGAAAGGGTTCAGTGTTTCAGAGCCAAAGACATGTATCCATGCAGTACAATGTGTTGGATATCACTTTGGCACTGAAGGTGGTTTAAAGAAAACAAAGAAAATGTGCAATGTATTCAGTTCCTTCAGTGCCAAATAGGTATCCAACACATTCCACTTCATTGAACACTTTCACTGCCACAAACGTACCCAGATCATTGTGAATCACTGCATTGAATACCCCTGAAACACTTAAAGGATGTAATCCCCATGGGCAATGCCATACCTCTTTTGCTAGTTTTGATATATTATTCTTAGTTGTGGAAATAAGGATTCCTAACGTTTGAATTTTTCCTAGGACTGAATAGTCCTCACATCCTTGAGGCCCTTGGGAGGACTGTGGGAAAGAGGACCAAACATGGGACTGAACCCAGCCTCTCAACTAAAGTGGAACGGTCTTCTCTTATAAAGTGATCAGTATTTTGTTGTGTGTCCCCAATACAGCTTTAATGTTTTTTTTTTGGTTTTTTTTTTTTGGTAAATCATTAATTTCATGGGCATAAATTTTCAAAGTGGTACCGCATGCCGTCAGTGGTTGCCTCGGCACAGTACAAGTCTGTACTGCACTCCTGTCATTCTTTTCCCCTTCTCAGCCTCTGTTGCGCCTTGTTCTCTGTCCTCCTTGCCTGACGCTCACTTTGTTTTTACAGTGACCATGGATGCGCATTGGCAAGAGTGCGCCAGGTCACATGGAGATTTGAGCATCAGAGAACGGAATGTATTGGGGATACGCAAAAATAATACTGATGACTTTATAAGAGGTGATATTTCCACTTTACTTCTCTGCTACCATTTGGTAACGTACAGTAACTGCAAGCTTCTTTGAGGCGCATGCCTTTTTTTGCTTTATCTCCACCTGGGACAATAATATTCTGCTTCTTGAAGTACAAATGTAAACTTCGCAGTGCGGAAGGGGCTTCCTCTTGGAGAAGCTTATTGCCTGCTGCAGGGCTTATCTGGGTGCTTTAACAGTACAATATGTATATTTAGTGACATGCTTTATATTGTACTGGGGCTGTCCTTGGGGATTATCTTTTTTTTTTTTTGTATTTATTCAGGAGTGTGTGTGTATTGCTACTCAGCCTTCAATTCAGGTTCCATACCTAAACCCTTTGAGTGCCAGAGAGGTAGGCAACTCATTGCTGTGCCATACTGGTACAGCTGCTTTGACTGCACAGTATCATGGTTTTCAGGCAAAGAGGGACAGACAAATATAAAATATAAACCTACCTTTATTTAATAAGTACAGTAGTAATAGTATAGCCCAAACAACCCCAGAACACAGGATGATGGTACCAAGGCTCCTACCCAGAGCTACACACTGTGCTGCACACTGCACTACTGCGAGGTACCGGAGACTAGTAGTCAGACAAGCTGGGGTCCTACACAGAGGTTTGAGAGCTGGCACTGGGGTCATTTAATTTGTTTTTTTACAGACTACAAGATATAGTATAGTAAAATTTAAGTATTACTATCCCTGTAAATTATGTTGTACAATGATTCAAGCATATGTGCATGAATAGTTGTTCCTCCTCAGTATTTCCTGTGCAGTACTGCCAATCCTTTGACAGACACGTGTATAATAAGATGTAACATTTAAGTAGGGATGTCCAGGTTCAATAGAGACTCTCTTCAGCAACATACTACTGTTGCTGATATTATCTTACTAGTGCACCTTATTTGTGTGGAAGCTTGCAAACAGAATGTGCCATCTGCATTTGTTTTTAGCCAGATGTGAATTGGAAACAGCCCAATCACAGGAGGAGAAGAGGCAAACATGTATTTATTAAAGTGGATTAATTTTATAAAACAATATAACTATTGGTCAAATGGCATATTGGTGCTCAAAGGATTAAGATAAAAATAATGCAAGTTTGCAATGTGGTTTGCACATAACCATCCTCCTTTTTTTTTTTTCTTTTAACCCCTCTAGGTAAGAGCACACCAGTGGCACAGCTGGGCTCAACGCACTTCCAGAAGCCCCACGATCCCTTCCAACCATTTGGGACTGAAGCCACAGATCCGTTTCAGAGCAGGAAGCCATTTGCGGACCCTTTCAGTGGCAAAGACCCTTTCTCCTCCTCACAGCCAGGAAAGCATTCTAAGGGAACATCTGCCGGGTTTGCAAACTTTAGCTCTGTAAGTTGAATCTTCCAACCTTGTATAAAGAGGGCTCCCCTCGCATCACCCCATACGCACTGTTCATTGACTCTTGCCCATTGTAAAGCTGCTGGCCTTGCTCTGCAGAAGTATAGCAGTAAAGCTGAAATCAAATGACTTTTTCACCTGGAGTGCTCGATCATGAGATCATGCCCTCAGGTCATTGCTGTGAAACTTCACTGGGCAGCACAGGCTGCAAAAAAAAAAATCGTAACTGGAAATTTGTATAATGGGCTGCTAACTCTACCCATTCCTAGGAGGCACTATGAATCACTCGTGCTTACAAACCATTATCAAATATCCAGAAAGAAATTCACGTTGCCACAGGAGAATTCAATGGCTACATCTTAAGATTATATGGCTGCTTTACACCTTATTCTGTGTTCTTTGGTTATAGAACATCACCTTGAATGCTTTTGATGCTCTGCAATGTATTGGAGGTGTCTCTAGCATACAAGTGGTACAAGTGTCATACTTGCGGCCTTATTCATCATGCGGGAGGTGCAAAACTGGAACACACCAACTGCACCATAGGGAAAAATGAAATTACCCATGAGTATTTTAACCCCTTTAATTCTAGGGATCTCTCCACATATTGTTGTGCACCCTAATCACCCACTTCTTATCAGTCTGTCAGTGGAACGTGTTTGAGATCTTTGAGCCCTATAAAAGGATATCCATTACTAATGGAAGATTTAATCAACACAGAATTGTTTTGTGGTAGTGATTTGTGTTCTCTGCTCAGGTTTAGATAAGAGATGGGTAGTTATTAGGAGGTGTTGCTGTTCCTAAAATATTCTCCATTTAAAACAGGAAATTAGTGGACATCAAATGCTCCATAGGAGGAAAAATTAATTTGCCCCAGAATTGTACTATTTTAGTTTGATGAATAAAACCCTCGGTAACCTATGAGCCACAAAAAAAAAAAAAAAAAAAAAAAAAAAAAAAAAAAAAAAAAAAAAAAATATATATATATATATATATATATATCCAAATTAAAATCTGCCTATAACTCACACTAGTCTAAATGTTAAGAAATGCTTAGTTCTAAAGATACGTAATGTTTTATCTTTATTCCCTAAGCCTTTGTAGTGATATCCTTTCTCTCTGCATGGCTTTGTATGGAAATCAACTGCTTTGCATATGATATCAGGCAGAATGGTAAAGTGACTTTACAAAATTTGATGTGGAATAAAACATCAAATATCAGCATATTTGAATACCACAGGGTTAAGCAACACATTGTAAAGCAATGTGTAGGGCATCCCTCTGATAATCAACGAGTTAATTACTATTTTTGTAGGTTAAAAAGGAACAATTTCAGGGCAAGCCAAGTGTACAGCAGGGGACACATGAAACCTCCCCCAGTTAATTTGAGAAATGCCCAGGTCTTTCAATGCAGCCTCCAAACAGCTCCTGTCTACCATATGGGTGGATGAGAAAACTGACCCCTCAGTCTGGTATCAGGCTGCAATGCAAGCCTGTAGTTTGTGACTCTCAGGCGCAAACCTGGCTGGTTGCCTACATATATATGGATGGTGTTAGGCTTGGAAGCCCTTCATTATGGAAACTGCTTCTACAACCTGACAAGATCGAACTGCAAAACTGCAGTCTTACATTCCAGTCTCTTTTGTGGCCCTAATGAGGGTGCACCAGCTGTCTTTTCAGAACCCAGTTCTGCTTCCACACTGGTTCGCTGCTGCTCACAAGTCAATCATTGCTTCAGTGACAGGACTGCTCCCAGGTGAAAAGACCTGCCAGTGAGTTACTATACTCATGATAGATGCCCCTTAAAGAATCATTAACACCTAAAAATTAGCTAGGGTTAGTCATGTAAATATCCTGTACTTCATGCTAGCATCTTTAAGAATTTGTAGTTTGTTTTCTGAGGCCTGAAATCTATTCTTACATATGTTCTGAGAGAGCAGACATCTCTGCTGTTTCCAGGGCTCCCATTCCAGGGTAATCTGTAAAAGGGCTGGAATAAGATAACAGTTGCCTGTGGTTCTTGCCACTTGATGCAAGCTGCATGAACACAATTAACCTTTTGAGTGCCAGACAGGTACGCAACGCCTTGCAAAGGGTTAAATTAATTTTTTCTATACAGGACAATGCACAAATGTGTTAATTAGACATTTTGGATTATATTTTAGGGCTATAACATAGGCATTATTATTTTGGTATATATGGTAGCTGTTATGTTTAATGTATTGCAACCTATTACATTTTTTTGGCTAGTGTTCCTTTAAGTCAATGGGAATTTGTATATTTCACATGTGGTGCAGTTGGCATGCCCCAGAATTGCTCCTCTTTAACTTCCTGAATAACCCCGTAAGTCTTTATTATGTATTAGCTTGTGTAAAGTATAGAATGAGGTTTGATGGTATGCATGTTTTTTTTTTGTTTGTTTTTTTTTTGTTTTTTGTTTCTTTCTTTTTGGAGGGGGGTGGGCGGTGTTGAAGATGTAATTTAATACTAATATGTATTATTGAGCATTACATTTATATTACTTGGACCTTTTAATGTTTTGTCTGTATATATTTATGCCCCCTAGCCAGGGAGGACCATGCTACAGGGATCTGAGCAACAATGCTTTACAGACCATCCATTGCAGTCTTCAGTATCCCTGCACAGTGCATCCTCTCTTCTCACTTAAAGGGATAGTAATACTTCGTTTTAACATTATTTTATTTTGTAGGCATTAAAAAAACATGAAGAATGATATAAGTCTTATCTCTCAAACCTTTATGGTTTATGAGATATTCACAAGCAAAGTTCCCCTCCCCGCCCCTTTTACCTAGTGTAAGCCATCTCTTCTCAGATGTGAGTCTGGTTGTATGACAGGACAGATAACAGAAGGGGACAATTTTCTTTGTATGAAAACAATGAAAGCCCTTCCCCCCTTGACAAGTTTTTCAGCTTTTTCCATTATCTTAATTGAAGATTGTCCCTCTCTGCAGTCTACCTGGGCACCTCCCTTCTGATCTGGTTGAACAGGGGGGGATACTTTGTTTGTGAATATCTCTTAAACCATAAAGGTTTGAGAGATAAGACTTATATCATTCTTCATGTTTTTTTAATGCCTACAAAATAAAATAAAGTTAAAATGAAGTATTACTATCCCTTAAAAAAGGGAACAGCGCCATTAGAAAGCAGCCTTCTGAAAACATAAGGGATAAAATATGTTGGTTATAGTGTCATCTGCCAACATTCTTTTTGATAGAGTTGCAATTTTAATTTTATTAATAAAAATGACTGGATGAGGAACAGGGAGAATTGCCTTTTAAAGGGTAGTGCTCATCTGTAGTAAACTTGTCTGTCTTTTAAAGTTCCATTGTTTTGAAGATGTTATCTGCTTTTAGTTTTCAGTAAAATTCTGTATTGACTGAGATATTTGCTTTTAAAGTTATATGGTGACGTCAGTTTTGTATAGGCTGCGGGTTCAGCTTGGTCCTGCAGCCTGTCAATCTTCCTCTGTTCTCCTCCCAAGTATTGTCTCCTCTCCTCCTCTGATGATGATGGAGGATTCTGGCATATAACCTGGCATCATAAAACGTACCAGTGTGCTTGCCGAACTAAAAATAAGTAGCCACAAAGGCAAGCGGACTGGCACTTTTTATAAAGGAATGCGTGCATGTACATTGTATAGTCTGTGCCTGTACAATGACCTGGGCACGAATTTGCAAGAGAGCACGCCAGGTCATAAGCCGGAATCCTCAGTCCTCGCAGGAAGAGGCAGTACAGGAAGATTGACAGTCTGCAGGACAGAGCTGTACCTGCTGCCTGTATAAAGCTGACGTCACCATATAACTTAAAAAGCAAATATCTCAGCCAATACAGAATTATACTGAAAAATAAAAATGGAAAACTCCTTCAAAACTATGTAACTTTAAGATGAAGACAAATTTACTACAGGTGAGTGTTCCCCTTTAGGTTTGGCTAGGGCTTGATCTCTGCTGTTAATTGCCTTCATTACATAGAATGATCGGATATCGTTGGACAAGCAAAACATCATAGAAGAGTCTGCTACCTGCTTAATTAATCAACTCTCGGCAGACAAGTTTTCTATTTGTTACTTGCCACCTTGTTTACATGCCTCTTCGATGCACCTGAAGGTGTCTTTTAGGAATTAAATGGAAGCCCCTATAGGTCTCATGCTTGTTACTATGCAGTTAAAGAGAGCACAGTTACTATTTCACCAAACCAAAAAGAATGGTCAGAGAAGAAATTATAGTATTCTGACTGAGGACCATATGCCAAAAGTCCAAAAAGAAATGGAGGGGGCAAACCAGTTTCGCCAAGAACAAATATGCATTCCCCAAATTCCCATTTTCAGGTTGGGCCTTTAACCCCTTGAGTCGTAGAGAAGACTCCATTGCATTGCTGTGCAATATGCCTCCCCCTCTGATCCTTAACAATTTCAGTGCCAGAGAGGTACGCAACGCATAGCGAAGCATATGATTTACAGAAATAACTTACCTGGGGTTCACTTGCACTCCTCCTCTCTCATTCGCTGTTCTTTAACCCTTTGAGTGCCAGAGGGATACGGAACGCATTGCAAAGCAATGCATTCCGTACCCCTCTGGCACTCAAAGGGTTAAAACAGATTTATATACAAAAAAAGACGAGCATGAAGTCAGGTGTACACACAGAGACATATGGGCACATAGGCTGGCAGACGCACAAACACAGAGAGAGAACCACAGAGACGCACACAGACCACAGTTTTTTTTCTTCAAGGCTATTACATAGGAATATTTCAATTTGCATAGCATATCATGATCTGATGTAACATTGTCATCACTGCCATTTTAAAAGGAAACCAAAGCTATAGGAATAAGTGGCTCTTAATTTGTTAAACACTTTGAGGACCAGACGGTAGAGAACACTTGAGTATTTCATACAGCAATCTGGTATATCTATGTAGAGATTTTTTGCAGATGCATACCTCTGTTGTGTATGGAGTTATTTTGTAAATAGGTCACTCCTTTCCATAGTCCATTATAGATCTAAACACTCCGAATGGGTAAATAATAGCAATGCTAACTCTCCAGCCCCACCAACATTACTCAGAAGAACATTATACGAAATGGGTAAGCCTGTGAAATTGTGTTCTGCAGCTACAGGTGTCTGTAGCCATCCTGTGCAATATTGATATTAGACTGTTGTATGAGGGAGTCCACTTGAATCTCTCTTAAATACATACTTTTTTAAAGTTATACCTCAAAAATATTTTGGGCTTAAATGGATAGTAATTTCTCTATTAAAGTGCACTTCTGAGTCTTCTTTATGTTTTTATAACATGTAGCTCTATATTTCTTTTCTTACATATTTGTAGTTTAAATGCTATTCAGGTCAAAATAATCCCCCTCCCGCCCCTTTCCCTGCATCACTGATCCTCTCTGTCTGGTCCATATGGATGCAGCAAGGGACAGTCTTACGTAAGCAAAAGGAAACTCCTGCCCTCCTTCATCAAGGGAGGCAGGGTTTTCCTTATACTTACTGACTGAAGATTGTCCCTCATTGCATCCGTCCTGACCAGACAGAGCTGCAGAGTGATGTCAAGGAGGGCAGGGTTTTCCTTATACTTGCTGACTGAAGATTGTCCCTCACTGCATCCGTCCTGATCAGACAGAGCTGCAGAGTGATGTCAAGGAGGGCAGGGTTTTCCTTATACTTGCTGACTGAAGATTGTCCCTCACTGCATCCGTCCTGACCAGACAGAGCTGCAGAGTGTTGTCAAGGGAGGCAGGGTTTTCCTTATACTTGCTGACTGAAGATTGTCCCTCGCTGCATCTGTCTGTTGCCACAACCAGATTCAAGATCTAAGGGGAGGCGGCTAGAAGGGGAGGAGGGGGATCCTGTCAGCTTGAATAATGCTTAAACTACAAATATGTGAGTAATTGAACATAGCCGTACTTGTTATAAAAAAAAACATAAAGAAGACCTGCATTTTAATAGACACATTACTATCCCTTTAATAACATTTGTGTAGTCTTTCTTTTCACCATTCTATTTGATCTGCAGAATGTGCCTTCTGCTTTTCTGAGGAAAGTAATATTATCAAAAGCAGTTATTACTCTAGAATGCAATAGTCATTTAATAGGAATCTACTTGCAGTTATATTAACCCTTTGAGTACCAGAGAGGTACCAAACGCATTGCGATGGATACCTCTCTTCCACTCAAAGGGTTAACTCAATCAAGTAATGTATTTTTAGAGTCGAAGTCCAAATTTGCCTGTTCAGCCACTCTGCCATCAGTCTATGGGCTGCACCTTAAGGGTATGCGTTGGTCTTTAGTGTCAGCAAGCCCAGCATGCCGGCCATGTAGTATATGCAGGTGAATAACTTCCACTAACATAATTTATCTTATGCATTGCTTAGTATATTGGCCTAATCAAGGAGTAGATGAAAGGACCACCCTATAATGTCCACAGAATGCCCCCCCTTGTCCTTCTCTTTGTTCATGTGGCTTTAAGAGAAGGATTTGAGGTGTATGTAACTTAGTACATTGATGTTAGGCAGGCATAGGGACTCAGAATCGATTCCTATGCTTAATTTAGGGTGGTTTTGTACATTCACTCGATTTGTCTGTTGCTTATAAGTTTTATAATTGGGAAGAGCGTGAATATATATGAAACAGTTACAGGTACGTCCATCCCTCCTACAATGCATTCTGTGGTAATTAGTTGCTTATAATAATTATAATATTGCAACTGCACATATCAAAAAAGAGGTGGAAAGAAAGAATAAAAGATAAAGATATTTTAAAATGAATGAAACTGAAAGATGCAGTAAAGTTTTATTATGAAAAGTATGTATTGTGTGCCTTTTACTGCTGAGTAGAATAAGAGTATACCCACGGCTCGATGATGCTTCTTGAAAATAATTGCATCTCACCAGTGACTGCTCTTGTCTGGAAAGCACGGTTTGTGTTGAGTGTATCCTATGGGACAGCTTGGCTTTAAAGGGATAGTGATACTTAATATACAAATATATATATGTTGTAGATTTTATCCCCTGAGTAAAACAAGGGCATTCCCAATGCTGAGAGCTGTTTCATTCAAAAGTTATTCTGGCTCAAACTTGATTTTTTTTTTAGGTACAATATCTCAATGGCCTGAAATTGCACAGTGATGCTGTTGCTACACTGCCCTGTGGAGATTTATGGTCAACTGACCAGGGCTGTCCATAGGATGGTGTAGCGCCACTGTGCAATTTCAGGCCATTGAGAAATTGCACCTAAAAAAATTCAGGTTTAAGCCAGAATCATTTTTGAATAAAACACTGGTAGGTCCCCTTGTTTTACTCGGGGGATAAACGCTACAATATATATTTATTTGTTTATTAAGTATTGCTATCCTTTTAAGGGTCTTATGCATGAAGAAAACTGGAGTATTTTCAAGAGCAAACCAACTGCACCACAGTGAACAAATAAAGTCACATTTATTTTTAATCAGGATTTTGACCCTTTCATAGAAAGAGAATTTTGGAGACCTCTAGAATTCAAGGAGGTAGCAGCCCTGGTTAAGTTAATGGGAATTGTGTAAATTTGTATTTTTCCCTGTGATGCAGTTGGTTTGCCCTAGAATTACTCCACTATTCTTTTTGCATGTGGCCCATACGTTACAGCTCTCCACAGTAAGTGATACGTACAGACCCACCTTGTAACCACAACAGAATCACATGTTTACTCATATATATGTACACACGTACACATACATGTACGTATACATACAAGCGTACACATGTTTGAGCTGTAATAACTTTTGAATGAAGCATCTCACAACAGTGGGCATACTGTAGGTTTTTCAGTAAGAAAAGCCCTATAATTTATTTTTCAGAATAACACATTCCTGCTCCGGTACTTTCCTGTTATCCTGAATCATTTTCAAAACTAATTCCTGTTGTTATTTCCTGTCAGAATTTGTGCTTTCAGAATCTGGTATAATATTATAATAAAGATGTTATAAATATTATAATAAAGGTTTTGTTTAAAAATATTTGAAAATGGTTACGGATAACTGGAAAGTACCCCTGCTCCTTTAATATTTTCCTTTTACTCTGCACAGGCCACTAAACCAATCACATTTGTCTTTTTTTGAGAGCTTATTTCCCTTTTAAACCTTTTGAAACCTGTCTGGAAAGCCTAGTATTATACAATGTGCAACCTATTTGGACATCTCCATCTCTGCTGCTCCCAGTTTTAATGTTCCATGCACTGTTCCCCTTGCTATGTTGTATTCTGTTTCTGTTTACAGTAAGAAGTTGTCTGTTTTGTTCAATAAATGAAGAACCATATCCAGAAGTCCCCTCCCTCTGTTTATTCCTCTGTGGGTCCGTTACTTTCATGTCTCTGCTATGATCTCTAATGTGGTGGATTTGTTCAACAGTCTTCCGGCAGAAATGGTACAGGAAGGGAATTGCAAATTGCTATAAAGAAAAGTATGGAGAGTGGCGAGGGATAATCTTCGTCAAGGATGGCAGGGTTTTCCTTATACTTACTGTGTGAAGATTGTCCCTCGCTGCATCTGTCCGGTCCCACAACCAGATCACAGATCTAAGGGGAGGCGGCCAGAAGGGGTGGGTGGGGGCTCCTTTCCTCTTGAATAGCATTTGAACTACAGATATGTAAGTCACTATATATAGCGCAACATGTTAAAAAAAAAAAAATCTGTAAAGAATAATCAGTGCTAAAAGTTTGAGGTATTACTTTCCCTTTAAATGTTTTTTCCTGCTAAATAAAACAAGGGTGCTTCCACTGTTGTGATTTGTTTATTTGAAAAGATATAACTGCTCAAATTCCAATGTTGTAGATGCAGTACTTCCATTGCATGCCATTCTATCATGGCAAGCATAGTCCATAAAGAGACCAGTGTGTTCTTAAAATGGCAGTCCATGTAAATACCATGTCTAAAAATGCATTCTTGACCTGTTATTACATTTTAAAGAGATATCTTCCAGTATTATGTATATCCTTGTTTTACTTAGCAGGAAAGGCACTACAGCATTCAATATTATAATACTTTCTCTTTGAGGTTGGCATTAAACTGGTTGACATTAAAATGCAGGCCTTATACAGGAAACGAGTGATACACAATTCTGGAGCGTAAGGGATATATACTGTAAAATCTCAGATATAATACAATACTCATACCTTATGTGAAGTGTGTGGGGGGGTGTATTATACACAAGTTAAAAAAAATATGCTGGCCTCCCCTCGATTCCTCCCTCCAACTCAATTACATTATCTGAAGCCCCCACTTTCCTCCTCTACTAACCTTCATGCTTCAGAGCCCCCTGATTAGGCAGTCGGGGGCTCTGTTCAGTGAGCAGCATGCTTGCCTTTGCTGCCCACTTCTTCCACTTCTGCTCTCCTCTGCGAGATCCTTTCCTTATTGGAAGATGTCTAAGTTCCAAGTTTTGACAGGGCTGAACCATAGTTTCAATGCACAGAGTCGCAAACTAAAACTGCGGTTTGCTCTGTAAGGACCCTGCAGATCCTGACAGGGCACTCAGACATCTTTCAATGGGGAGAGTATCTTGCAGGGGAGAACAACAGTGGAGGAAGTGGGTGGCCTATAGCCCTTCCATTCTGAATATGCTTATAATCCACTGAGTATTAGAGAGGTGTCCATTGCACTGGATATTCCTCTGGCAGTCAGAGTATTAAAGGTTTGAGGTTTCACAGCAGATAAAAGGATGGTGGGCAATTAGTCCTTCTGTATTTATATTCTATTGATGATTCCTGTGTTTCATTTTTTGGAAATACCTTTACAAACAAAGCTCTTTTGCTTCGTAAGAGAGTGATATTTGGTGGAGGTGGAGGTGGAGATGGTCCCCAGGCAAAAGAATCCTAGATTGGCAATAATTGACCACTGTGAATGTGCAACAAGATTGTTCTGAGACTATACAGCAATTAAGTGGTCAGAGTAGACTTGCAAGGGCAAGCAGTTCTAGTCATCTAGAACACTGGTTCCCAACCCTATTCTCCGGGGGCACCTAAATGACCGTCTTTAGGATTTCCCTTCTTGAGTACCTGAGTTAATATATCACCTAAAGACATGATGCGTTAGGGTCCATGAGAACCACTGATCTAGATTAAAACCTACTAACACATGAGGATTTCTGGATATTCCGTAACGTGCATATGTGGTTTGATTAATATGATCGAGCTGTTGACTGATACTTTGCTGTAGAAGGGAAAACCTGAAACCTGCACTGTTAGAATCTCTTAAAAACCTACATACCCCAAGCTTAGGTTAAAAGGAAAATTGAGTAGTAGACATTACAGTTAAAAAGCAAGCAAAGGATTGATTTAGGGTTAATGAATATTACATGCACAGTTCTAGTCATTGTAATGGAGTTTTGGAGAGTAATAAAACTGGACTATTTGGAGTGAAAAGAGGCAGCTATTTAAAGCTGCTATAGAAGATGCAAACAGATTTACATGTAGAAAGAATGGCATCTTTACCATTAGAACCACCACTAAAGCTGTGTCAATTTTTAAACCGTGAATAATGTAAACCACTGTTACTGAGAATGGGCAAAACTTTTAAGTGTTGCTGAAAATACAAATGGTCATCATAAATAGCCTAAAGTCTAAAATGTTTGGACAGGTTGAAATACATAGTAGACCGCTAATTCTTTGACAGCTGAAGATGATTGGTCATCATTAGAGAATTACTATAGGGGCAAGGTATATTACCTTGTTTACGAAGGACAAGGCCCCACTGAAGTAGGTTATCAATAAAAATGGATAAATCAGTCGAAGCAGATGGAAAACATCTAAATATATTTAAAGAGCATAGGTGTGTGCTCAGTTCACCTCTAACATAATTGTTTCCCTAATCACTATTAATTGATATGCTTCCAAGGGACAGGATAGTTAATGTAATCTTGCCTTGAAAACTGGGAGTAGCATCAAAAAAACACATTCCAGTAAGCCTGACACCACTGATTGTGACTTAAAGGGATAGTAATACTTCGTTTTAACTTTTTTATTTTGTAGGCATTAAAAAACACGAAGAATGATACACGTCGTATCTCTCAAACCTTTATGGTTTATGAGATATTCACAAGCAAAGTTTCCCCTTCCCGCCCCTTTTACCTAGTGTAAGCTATCTCTTCTCAGATGTGGTATGCAGTCCATAGACTGGACAGATAACAGAAGGGGACACTCTTTTTCCTATGAAAACAATGAAATCCCTGCCCCCCTTGATAAGCTTTTCAGGTTTTTCCCTTATCTTAATTGAAGATTGTCCCTCTCTGCAGTCTACCTGGGCACCTCCCTTCTGCTCTAGCTGAACAGTGTGACATCAGTAAAAG
Organism: Rhinophrynus dorsalis; assembly: GCA_037306005.1. Lineage (NCBI taxonomy): Eukaryota > Metazoa > Chordata > Amphibia > Anura > Rhinophrynidae > Rhinophrynus > Rhinophrynus dorsalis. Next base: position 263,597,588 of record CM074718.1, read on the forward strand.
GGGCAGGAGGGGGACACTTTGTCATTGAATTACTCTGGAACTATAACTGACAGAATTGAAATAACACTCTCCAAAGTCCAAATACTATGATGATTAATTAGAGCTGCTTTTATTATGAAACATTACTATCCCTTTAAGGGACACAGAAAAAAAATAGACCAGTAACTTGCATGATCTCAGGTTACTTTCCAGAAGTCCATGCAGGACACAGCTAGTTTATTTTTGCAGTAGGTAGCTATGATAATTGGTAAAAAGGTGACCAGTGGAGTGCTTGAAGGAAATGTGTTTTGTACCAACAACAATGTTTTTATACGATCTGTTCTAAATTGCAATGTATTGTAAAACATAATTTTGGGAAAATATATATTTTTGATTGTGTAAAATGCTATTTTTCCCCTCATATTTTGCATTTAAAAACTGGTCTTTCATCAGTTTGTGCTAATATCATTGTTTTTAGATCCATTCTCCATATTGCATGTATTTGCAGTAGACTGCATTCTACTTCCCCATGCTGTGTGTGCTTGTGTTAGTATTACGGATTCGTTGATGCCTTTTGGAAGTATGGACATTGTCCAATATGTAGATAATTTTCTAACTTGAGAAGATAATGTTGAAGTCTGAGATTAAATGATTGTTTATGTGAGTTACCAGATGATCAGGCACCAGTGCATCAGCAGACAGCTAGATGTGATAGGTACAATGAATCTCATGACTGGGATATAGCTATACCTGGGTACAGTCTTTACAGAAAAGACACAAGAAGAAAGGAGGAGAAGTTGTCCTTTATTTGAAGGATAACATAAAATTTACAATTAATGTAGGGTATTGAGGAAAAATTAAAGATTGTTTGGGTAACTATTGAAACTGCTGATAAGGTTGTTCATATAGGAGTACTTTATAGACCTCCAGGACTAGATGATGCATTAGATAATGCATTGATTGAGGAAATAGAAAAACTTTTAAGGAGAGGTGATTTAATAATTATGGAAGATTATACTATTCCATATGTGGACTGACAGGTTCCCATTGCTGTATCGGCAAGGAGTAGAGATATCATAGATTTCATGCTGGTAAAGGACCAACTCCCAGAGAGACACTTTTAGATTTGACACTCGCACTGATATAATAGATGTATGTGTGGGTAAGTGCCTGGGTGCCAGTGTTCACCAGACAGTGTGGTTTAAAATACTAGTAATCACTGTGAGTAACCACTCTAAAACAAAGGTCTTAGATTTTAGAATGCCAGATTTGTCCTTATTGGTGAACATGTAATTATTTCCATAGTAGAGAGGAGATTGTTTCAGGTGCGCAGAAACAATGGTAACACCTAATACTTTCAGTTTTATCTGCAACTTAATTATGCATCAGGCATGTAAACAAAGGTAAAATAAAAAGAAAACCAATATTTCTCTAGGGAGGTGGCAGTTATTGCAAAGAATAAAAAAAAAAAATGTTCATACAGGAAGTGCAGGCAGCCTGAGCCAGAGGAAGTCGAAAAGCTTACAAGGTTAAAGGGATAGTAATACTTCGTTTTATCTTTATTTTATTATGTAGGCATTAAAAAAACATGAAGAACGATATAAGTCTTATCTCTCAAACCTTTATGGTTTAAGAGATATTCACAAGCAAAGTATCCCCCCCCCCCCCGTTCAGCCACATCAGAAGGGAGGTGCCCAGATAGACTGCAGAGAGGGACAATCTTCAATTAAGATAAGGTAAAAGGCTGAAAAACTTGTCAAGGTGGACAGGGCTTTCATTCTTTTCATACAAAGAAGATTGTCCCCTGCTGCTATCTGTCTGGTCTTACAACCAGATTCACATCTGAGAAGAGATGACTTACACTAGGAAAAAGGGGCGGGAGGGGAAACTTTGCTTATGAATATCTCTTACCTCATAAAGGTTTGAGAGATAAGACTTATATCATTCTTCATGTTTTTTAATGCCTACAAAATAAAATAAAGTTAAAACGAAGTATTACTATCCCTTTAAGCAAAGAGAAGCTAAGCACATTATAAGATGTATTAAATCCCAAGAAGGAGAGAAAAGGGCAAAGTCTGTAAACAATGTGACAAAACTTTATTTTGGTATATTAGCAGAAAGAAAAAGATTAAAGTCTGAAAATGGTAGCTGTGTGGTAGAAGATTAGGAATTGGCTGACTGCTTATTTCGGCTTGCCTTTTTCACAAGGTTGTGAAGTAGGGGACCTATCCTCCATTAAGTTGAAGAACTGTTAATGTTAAACCATTGAACACTATTCTGTTTTGCAGAAGCTGAGATGTTATTGGTGTTATAAAAACTAAAAGTAACTAAATATGTTGGCCCATATGACTCATCCAAGAGTATTTAAAAAGCTAACTGCTATGCTAGCAGCACCTCTAGCTGAGCTTTAAACCCAGTCTCTGTAGACAGGAGTGGTTGACTGGATGACTGGAAAGTTGTCAGAATAGTGCCATTTCACAAAAAAGTGCAATTACAGACCTGTGAGACTGACATCAGTAGTTGGGTAATTAATGGGGCTGCTATTGAAATGAAGAATTGTTACATATCAGACGTGTGATGAAATGCAAGATCCATGGCAGCACAGCTTCACAACAAGATCTTGCCAAACAAATCTGGTTGAATTTTTTGATTTGTTACTCAAGTGATAAACAAGAGTGGAGCAGTAGATGTAGCCCATTTGGATTTTAGTAACGCTTTTAACACCGTACCACATAGGATGGTGATTCATAATATGCATAGTTTGGGACTGGACTTAAAGGTAGTTGAATGGATAAATGCATGAGGAATGGACAAGAGTATGGGATCTAAAGTTTAATGCTGAAAAATGCATGGTAATGTATATAGGGCACAGACCTGGAGAGGAATACACTTAACTGTACTGTGCTGACAAAAACTTCAAAAGAAAGGGACTTTAGAGTTATTATTTTAGATGACTTGAAGGTAGGAAATCAATGCAGTAAAGAAATGGAAAAAAGAAGTCCGGGTTCTTGGTTGTATAGGAAGAGGTATTAGCAGCAGGAAGGGAGAGACACTTTATATAGATCACTGAGGAGACCTCCCCTGGAGTACTGTGTACATGGAGGCAGCTTAAAGAAGAGTCACCAGAATGGTGCCGGGTCTTTGTGAAACAGAGCACCACAATAGACTCAAAACATTTTCTGAAAAATCGGAATAGTAAAGCAAATTTGAGGGTGGAAACTTCAAAAGTAATGTGTGTGAGTACTACTTTACAGAAAGAGTGATAGACTCATGAAACCACCTCTTAGCAGGGGTGGTAGGGACTGATACTGTTAGGCAATTCAAAGATGTCTGATATAGGCATGAGACTATTCTGAGAAGTATGTAAAACTGAATTATAACTAGATAGGGAAATGGTCAAACTGGTGGTATTTGTTGTTCTTTTTTGCCATCAAAATCAGCTTCATTTTCCAGATAACATAACAAAAAATTCAAGGATGTTTGGCACAAAATAGTTGGCTAAGTACAAGCAAAATGAACACGAAATTTCAACTTGCTCTTATATAATTGCATATTTTAACATTGTTAAAATGGTAAATGGTAAAGTGGATACATTTTTAGGGGAAAAAGAATGTCCTATAGGGGACACAAATAGATTCCCATTGGTTTAAATAAGGCCTTTAACCTCTTGACAGCCACATTGGCCCAATCTTTCAGTACATCCCCCTGAAGGGAATGGACAGCAATAGGCTGCGTTACATGGAGATATTTATGGACGAATAGGATGTTATAGGGAGAGGCTGTATGGAGCAATAGGAGGAATTTATAGGGAGAAGGTATATGGAACAATAGGAGGGAGTTATAGGGAGAAGGTATATGGAACAATAGGACGGAGTTATGGGGAGACACAATAGGAGTTTTTATATGGAGAAGTGTTAGGCAGGAGTTGTATGGAGCAATAGAAACATTACAATGAGAAGTTATATGAAGGAATTGAAAGAGTTATAGGGAGGCGTTATATTGAGCAATAGAAGCAATTAGGTGGAGAAGATTAATAGACAACGGGTGCCTATTGGGCACTGGGGCAGGGATGTGGTTAAACACAAAATCTCTGATATTGCAAATGGCTCCTTATCCATACCACCATTTGCCTACAGCTGCTTCCTCCTTGGCTTCTGCTTCCTCCGCAGAACTTAATCTGTTTTATCCTCTCAGAATGGATTCAGGTTCTACGTTCATATTCAGTTCAATAATGAACCTATGGTAATGCACGTGACCGTTGCAGGTGACAAAGTGCACACAACCCACAAAACCACTTAATTACTTGTTCTTTTCAATTCACTCCACTTTCCTTAACCCCTTTACTGCTGGTCCTTCTGCTCCCATAATGATTGAATTCTCATCCATTCAACACAAACTATTTAAATAATTCAGTTCCCCAAAAGCATGCGATTCCCAGCAGTTGCAGGGTGATTTATTTTCATATCCTTAGATATCTGCTCTCCACCTTTAGCCTTGAGCTACATGATAGCAGCAAGCTTAACTTCTAGTAAATCAACAGGTGAAAGAATAACTGTGTGATTTCAGAGACTGGGCAATAGTACAACTGTATTAGTAAATGCTTCCAAAGAGTGTATCCACCACATGTGAAAATGAATGTAAACATAATGGTTGGCATGTATGAAAAATAAGCAATGATACTTTGATGTATTCAGTATCCCACATGTGTTTCTAAGTAATACAGGAGTAGGCATTTGTTGGCTCTGCATCTGTTAGGGACTCCAACTCCCATTATCAACATCCAACCAATAGTTGGAGAACCAAAGATGGTGTTCCCCTGATGTAAGCAACATGATTGTGCACAAGGGCGTTTTTCTTGGGGGGGGGATAGTTCCATTACTATATAGTAAATATGACTTGTATAATAGAGCCATATAGAAATATGTACTTGTTTTTATTTTGGGGGAAAAAACATGCCTGTACAGAGTAACCTTGAGTACCCACACAAGTCTGGTTGTACCTCTTATATAAATAGGTATGGTTGTCTCTAGAATGTTATGCACAACATTTTTATTAATAGGGTAGTAATAGATTATATAGAGTTGTTCTCCCAGTGAGACAGCATTTTGGTGGCAGAGTATTTGTGCATTGGAATAATTACTATTGCCTTGCACTGGTTTATGGTTTGCATTTTGTGCTTTGGATATGGATGCCCACGGCTTATGACCCTTTTCCTGTTTGTATAATCACAGCGCAAATGCTCGGTGTCAAAGGGGTCTTTAAACGGAAGCAAATTGCATGCAATTCTGCGCCTGAAACATATGATTGTGCAGTTTTTAGTTCTTCTCTGTGTAAATGTAAATGTCACTCATCTTTACATTTTAGAGCCAATAATACATGGTTTTGTCAAAGGGGCTTGGGTGATCTAAGAGTTCTTAATGTCTTTTGTGTGTGGCAGATTCCCAGAAATAAACCTTTCTCGGTGACTGTCTGAGTATGCTGTGGTCCAGTACATATTGATGTTCCATCTATGGTTAGGATGCGTGTCGCAGACTTCATCAATTATTGAGGTGTAGTGAATGCATTGTTAGAAAATGTGCAAATCTGTATCCCAACGCTCAGGTTGTGGCAATGCTGTTGTCTTCCACACATCAGCAGCTACAATTTCCTAGTCACTTGCAACCTGGGAAATTGTTGACAAAAAGGATACACTGGTTTCAAGGAAATGTGCCTTGAAATCTGTGTCACTTTCTAAATCTCACAAGTGCATATTCAGATCTCTCTCTCTTTTCTTTGGCTTAAACATCCCGCTTTTTCTTGTCTGTCCTCTACTCAGTCACTGGAATGTGTAGCAATGCATTCATGAAGAGCCACCATAATGTTCCATCCTTGGCGTCCCTCACACAATAACTTTTTTGAAAGCTGCAGAATTGTCTGTTTTTGGCAAATTCAGGAAATATGTTAAGAAGTTGCTAATGTCTGTCATCTGTCTGTTAAGCTAGAGATTCATACTTAAGAAGTTTATGTTAATAGGTTAATGTAGTCTCCAAGTAGAGGAAAAAGGAAATGAGTGTTTAGTCAGTACTACTTGGGACATGCTAAACTTTAAAGCTAAAAGGACAAGAACAAGATATGATCTGAATTTTCTCTTCATGTAGGAAGCAGGCAAACTGGGTGGTAAAATCTGTTCTTATCTGCAGCCATATTCTTTAAGGCTAGACTGATGAATATAAGTGAAATATATCCCACCTGTAGAGTTGTTGATCTGCTGTTCTGAAGGGTGAAGTTACTGATCCCTCCTCCATTTCTCTGTCCCACAGTTTGGGAACGAGGAGCAGCAGCTCGCCTGGGCCAAACGTGAGAGCCAGCGGGCTGAGAAGGAGAGACTAGACCGTTTAAAACGTCAGGAGCAGGAAGACCTGGAGCTAGCGATTGCCCTCAGCAAAGCAGAGATGCCCAGCTCCTGAGAGTCGCGACCTCCTGGCCTTCTCCCTCCTGCATCTGCAGGATAACATGCCAACTGTATCACAACCTACAACCCCTCTGCAATCAGGGCAGAGGCTGGCAGGAAGCCGGATATTACATCATCTAAAACAAGTGGTCTTTATTTTTGGACTACTAGCCAAACACAAGAGAGCTGTGGCAGTGACACACCCTTAAACTACCCAATGGGAATGCTTGATGAAATTTTTCATCTGCACATGTATCCTCTGCATAGAAGCAGCTTATGGTCATCTCATGTTTTATTCTATTTTAATTTTTTTAATATATCAGGGATATAGTCATTTTATTTTTCCTGCACCCCACACCCCCAAACATTTCTGCAGAGGTTCTGTTTGAAAACGTAAGCATGTGACTGACCCCCTTTAGAAGGCCAGGGTGGATTGAGTGGTACTGAAGAAAACTCAAAAGATGCGTGAAGACAAATGCGAGCAGTTCTTGGGTAAACCAGGTGCATTATAGGTATTAAATGGCAATTGTTTATTAGTGCTAGATATTATGTCCATGGAGATGGATTCAATTCTTTGTTGATAAATTTCGGGACCCCAAGCCCTTCCCTCTAATATCTTATTATGAAGGATGGAAGCAATCCTTGGAAGACGTTTGGTGGTTCTTGTGTCCAGCAGTAAAGAACCCTGTCCACCTCCTTGGACAATCATATCCAGTACTAATTAAATATTCATTTTGGGGAAGTAATCCACACAAAACTGATTTTGTAGTAGCCATTAGGAATTTCTGCCCACATTTAGGTAAGTGGGTGTTTATTATTCGGAGACGTAAGTGTGAATTTTAATTCTGTGGGAATTAATGTTCCCCATAGAGTAGCTGGTTTGCCCCTGAAATGTTCCATTTTAATTTTATATACATATTTCTAAACATGCTTAGTGGGTTGAAAACAATGCTTCAGTTATAGATAACTGTTTAGATCTTCCGACCCATTGCACTAATTGGGCATTTTAAATTCTGATTTGCTTTTAATTACCCCAGCCTCTTTCATGGCAACGGGCAGCTATTTTACCAGTTGTCTTTCCCATTGTATGGTATTAAAGGAACGAAGGTAAGCCCAACAGCAAGCATCAGTAATTTAAAAGTGAACAAACATTTCCTAATAATAACACAACCCCTCCCCCTCACACACGTTACTATGGCCAGAAAATCTTAATTGCCTCTAAGAATGTTGTCCCTTGTGCCTTTATTATGTTAGATGTTCTGTCCATGGAGACTGACATGTCAGTTGCTGGCAGTTTTTTCATATTAACCCTTTATGTGTCAGAGGACACGCATCGCATTGCTCTGCAATGCATTATGTAACCCTCTGGCACTTAAAGGGTTATAGCAGAAAGAGAGTATGAGCCTAGTTAACCCTTAAAGGGCCAGAGGAGTAAGCAACCCTTTGGGGCTTGAAGGTTTAATATTACCATGTGCAATGGGCAGAGTTCGTGTTCTGTAGTCCGGCTAACATCTGTGATATCTGACTCCGTGGACATGACATCAGGACTTACTGAAGATTTTTTCTTTTGATCAAAGGCACAGGGGCAAAATTCGTAGGAGCCGTAGTAAGATAAGTTGGGATTCTTAGGAAGTGTTAGTGCTCCTTTAAAACTAAGGGGGAACATCTTTATAAACCAAGCTACTCTGTGAGAATAGCAGTGGTTTCAAATGGTTGTTAAAAGAATCCTGTAACAGTCTAAATCACTGCAGCCATGGTTGAATGGCAGAGTATATCGCCACATAAACAAGTTATACAGCAGGTAATGGAATTTGAACAGCAGTGGGTAATTTGCATCTTTGAATAAAGAGTAGAAATAATGAAGGCTTATATACGAAGAATTGGAGTAATTCTTGGGCAAACCAGCTGCACCATATGGGAAAAATACAGATTTCCATTGATTTAAATGGAGCTTTTAACCTTGGATAATGGAGAGGTCATCAATACTGGTGACTTCTCTAGACTTCAAGGTGTTACAAATTCCACTGGCATTAACTTCGGATTTTATTTCTCCTATATTGTGCAGTTGGTTTCCCCAAAATTGCTGCAGTTCTTTTTTTGGACCAAATTAGCTAAAACATTGAGTTTTCAGAAATCAGATTTCATCTGTCTAATGTAGCTTTCAGATACACTGTCTTTTCCAAATTCACTGATACATTTTTTTACCTGAATCCTTTTGTATTGTAGATAAATATGGCTGCTGATGTAAGCTCAAGTCATGGCCATAACAATCTTCCCCACTTTAGAAGTCAACATTCTACAGCAGAGGTAATTAATCTTTGGACCATTAGCTGTTGAAGACTACAACTCCCCTTATCCTCAATCAGTCGTTGGCTGGTTGGGAATTATAAAAGTTGTAGTCCCCAACAGCTGATGGTCCAAAGACTATAACCCTGAAGAGATGGTGATAAAACAGAGCCAGGTCACAGTATCCCAAATCACGGAGGTGATACATACATTCTTATCAGCCAGCAAAACCCCTAGAAGTGCAATTTTTCAGGATCTCCTCACAACTGTCCAATTGGTTCTATTATTTTTACTGTGAATATGTTAGAATTTTTGTCCTCCATTGGTTCCCTTTGGTTCACATGTGAATATATCCTTAATACATGCATTGTTTCAGGATTTTGGAGGACAAACCTGGAGAACCTATAGGTTAGAGCAGGGGTGCCCAAGTTTGGTCATCAAGCACCGCCAACAGGCCATCATTAAAAGGAGCAATAAGATTTTTTTTTTATGAAAACATTTGTTATAGAGCTTTTTCTGCTGTGTTAAACAAGGGCACTGTAACTGCTGTCATTTGTTTTATTCAACATTTATAATGGTTCAATTAATCAGGAAGTGAATTTACTGTATGTTTACTTCCTGGAAGTTCTAACTGACAGCATGACTCAGCAGATTCTATCACATTCTATGGAGAACTGTAAGTCACTCTTTACTCTCCATTAGACTAACAAAATAACTAATTGGAATTTGACCACTAGAGGGCATTGCTAATGTAAAAATGCACTGGTTTAAACTGTAATAGAGCTGGAAATATTCATTTTTACTCAACAGGAAAAGCCCTAATATATATATATATATAAAATAAAGTTTACTGCTCCTTTAAGGATTTTCCTTCTTGAGCACAGGCAGGTTAATTAAAATGAATGAGCCACTTACAAACTCATCTGTGTTTTATCAGGGAAAACATTAACTCATGGTCAGTTTGTAGTGCTTGACTACTGACTTTGGGCACCCCTGGGATAGAGTATTCATGTGGCAGTCCCCCACCTGAAACATTACAATAGCCCAGCATTGTTTAAACCCTTGAGGACCCAGGGTATGTGCATTGCATTGCAAAGCAATGAGATGCACAACCGTTTGTTTCTCTAGAGATTAGTAGCGGTGTTAATTATTGGCTTTTCTTTTTGAGTAAAAACAAGGCTACTGCCACAACTGGGAGACCTTGTATTCTAAACTTATTAGCAGTTAAAAAAAAGTTGAACTTTAATAACTGTGCATTTGTTGCATTTTTGGAGGAGTTGAACCTTAGGCTAATTTCCCCCTTTAAAAAGTGATAGGATCAACTCCACGTTGTTATGAATATTTGTACTGTAATAACTTTTTATATGAGCATTATCAAGTAGTGATTAGTACCCTTGTTTTACTTGGGAAAAAAAGACAAACCTACACAATATAAAGTTGAAAGATCAAGCACTCACAGGTCTTAAAGTAATTAAAACAAGGCAACCTTAAGAACCTATTCAGTGAGAGTGCTACCTATCTTCTGGAATATATATATATATATATATATATATATATATATATATATATCCTATAACATAAAGTGGTAGAATGCGTTGCTCCCTGTGAGCTTAACTGCACATGCACAGTAGAGACTCTCTACTGTGCATGTGTGGTTTCGCACAAACAGAGCTTTGCTGTGAGCCGTCTGGAGCTCCCCGCTAAGGATCAGCGCGTTCGGCGAGTCTCTACTGCGCAGGACTAACGTGCTGCCCCGCTCCGGACGGCTCACCACCTGTCTCTGCTCCGGGACAGCAGCCGGGGCTGCTAGGTACACTTTAGTCCGTGTATACGGGCTTTCATACTAGTATATATGTAAAAAGAAAAGCCTGCAAAAGCTGAGAATGATTCATTTTTTTGTGGGAGGAAGCACACAGGGATTTTGAACCATAATATGTATAGAGACAAACGCTCAGCAACTGCTGCAAGCCAACTGTACTATAAGAAACAAATAAAAGTTCCCGCTGATTTAAATGAGACTTTAAAGGTTACTAACATTTTGCTTTGCAATCTGTGGCAGATTTCTCTAGGGGTTTAAAAGCCCTATTTAATTTGATGGACATTTTTATTTGCTGCCTATGTAGCAGGTGGTTTGTCCCAGAATTTGTTCCACATTTATCATTTTACATCCATCCCTAAAAATGCAGATCCTATCATTGAATGGACACAAAGCTATAGCCAGTCTGATGTCCGTAAATCTGTAGTCACCATTGTGTATTTTTGTAGCATTCCGCTGTGTGCGATATCAAATATACAAATGACATAAAGGTTTATGCTGTATATGTAGTGTGCACTGACTATTTGCTTGACTAATATTTAAAGGGGAACTACCACCCCACAAAATCTTTATCTTAATCCAGTCCCCATCTGGCGACTAGCTGCTTAGTAGCGCTAGTCGTCAGAATTATTACTTAGTTTAACTGATTTTACACTTGTTCCGAGGCTGACAGTAGCAGGAAGCATGGACATCTTGCCATAGTGACGTCCATGCGCCTGTGTGTCAGTCTCTTTTGGAGCAGGCCGGCTCCTAGCAACACCTCCAAGACCCAGCTGGGATTGACAGTGCAGGCGCACGGACGTCGCCAGATGGGGACTGGATTAAAAGATTTTGTGGGGTAGTAGTTCCCCTTTAAAGATCAGAAAAGATGACTCAAAAGGTGATTGTCTCAATGCTCTTTTGGAAATTTAGATTTTTGAAATCCTTGGGGGGGGGGGGGGGGGGGTCCATCGTTTTGCACAAAAATGTGTTGGACACCATTCTGGCACTCAGTCAAAAGTTTTGTCAGGATGATAGAGGTTTAGAAACTTAATATGTCTATTGCCTCTTTGCTTTTCAGTACTTGTAATACTACAGCTTAAAGGAGCACAAACACCTACAAATAATCTATGGTGATATATACACTTAAAGGGATAGTAATACTAAAAATGTAAAAAAAAAATATGTTGTAGGGTTTATCCCCCTGAGTAAAACCAGAGTACTCCCCCTGCTGAAAAGTGTTTCATTCAAAAGTTATTAATTTTCAGAGTTGAATTTTTTAGGTGCAATATCACAATGGCCTGAAATTGTACATTGGCGCTGTTGCTACACCATCCTATGGAGATTTATGGTCCCGGGACCAGAGCTGTCCATAGGATCGTGTAGCAACAGTGCCACTGTACAATTTCAGGCCACTTTGATATTGCACCTAAAAAATTCAACTTTGAAAATTAATAACTTTTGAATGAAACACCTTTCAGCAGTGGGAGTACTCTTGTTTTACTCAGGGGGATAAACCCTACAGCGTATATTTTTAAACATTTTAAGTATTACTATCCCTTTAAATGCGTTGTACTCCATGCTAGCCTCTTTTAAAATGATGTCATTATAATTTTAAGTCCTTTGCTACTAGCCAGACCTGAAAAGTTACTCGCCACTGCAAGCCATAACATACCCAACAGGGCTGAATTTCTACTCGCCAGGGCTAAATTTTCACTCGCCATTGTCTAGCGGCGAGTGGAAATTTTGAGCCCTGATTATGTATTTATTTTCGGAAGCCTAAAATCTAGTCTTGCATATGCTCTCTGGAGGCCCTCTTTCTGCTTTTTCCAGGGTTCCCATTACAATAGCAATCTTGATAAGCGTCTCAGAAATTTTCTTTTATCTGTTGATGGCCATGATATATTGTATCAGTCTTCTGAATAGAAGAGCAATGTGCACAAACAACCAAACTGTGGTTATATAGGACAGTGTACACATGCAGATATTTGGGATCTAACATAAAATGCAGAAATGTTACATGAACTAGCTGCAAGTACATGACATTTCTAATTATATAACCCAATTTCAGTTTTCGGTGTTGATATTCCTTCATGTCTGCAGCCTTTTTTATGTTATTCGGGAATGTAGCAATAGTATTATGGACTGTTGCCTACTGAACCTGTGGACATCATTTCAGTGAACTATACAATAGGATGTCAACGTAATACTTTCGCTACTGAACTGTGAAGTGGGACAGCATTTAAATCACTGCTTTTGAATTCCAGTCCTCAAGGACCACTAAAACTGCATGTTTTTATGATTGTCCCATCCTGATCACGGGTGAGCTGGTCAAACTAAAAGGTGCACTAATTATAAACATGTGCTTAGTTCAGGATATTATTAAGCATGTATTGTTAGTGGCCCTTAATGGTTAAGCTGAGAAACTCCAATGCATATAACAGCTCCCTTCAAACCCTGCAATAGAATGTCATGTAAATCCGGGGTACTCAACCTTCTGGCTCTCCATCTGTTGCAAACTGAAACTCTCATCAACCTTTGGCTGACAATGACACCACATATTACACCCAAGTTTATCTTGTGCATTACTATTTGACTTCATTTAAAGTGAAAAGGTTCCTCTAGTATTTAGTTGAAGTTCATGTTGATAAATTCATAAGCATGCACAGAACAGATTTTAGCTTGTGCAGCTCACACTGTAAGGCAGTACACTGTGCATACCATTAAACATACAGTATATGGTATCGCACAGGTACAATAAAGCTCCCAGGCCCTAATAAGTTTAACCCTTTGAGTGCCAGAGGGGTACGCAAAGCAATGCGTTGCATACCCCTCTAGCACGCAAAGTGTTAATATGTTTTGATCTTGTGTTATAATTAAATATATATGTATTTTTTTTTAATGATTGCTGGAGTCCTATCGATCAAAAATGGTAGATTTAATTCAGTGCGATTACACAGTATTCAATCTAATTTTAAAGTGACTTTCTAGCAGGAGGGTTTTATTTCTGGGGTTTTGATCAATCTCATTCAAAGAACAATATGTTTTGGTCAAAATGACAGAGTAAATGTTTGCTTAGATCTACAAGTTAAAGCAACAAACTCACTAAGTGGTGATAAAGAGGTAATAAAGTATAGATAACTTCTCCAGTTTATCACTTTTCCAGTTCCTATGTTATTGAAGGTTTGGGGGTGGTACAGGGCCCAAATTGGAATATGGGTGGGAACGATTATCTCTCAAACCATAAAGGTTTGAGACAGGGCCGGCCCAAGACATTGTGCTTCCTGGGTCCAAGGATAAAATGCTGCTCCCAACAAAAACCACGCCTACCAAAACACGCCCACATCCATTATGTACATTTAACCCTTTGAGTGCCAGAGGGGTATGCAACTTATTGTTTGTGAGTGTATGTCTGTATGTGTATGTTTCATAGTGTATGTGTGCATGTGTGAGTTTGTCAGTGTGTCTTTCTGTATGTATGGGTTTATGTGGGTACGTGTCTGTCCAAAATTGATCAGTCCAGAAATAGAAACTTTCTCCATTTGCAGTGAATCAATGTGCCAGACCATATCTCAAAATTTTGCTCAGAATTGAGAATGGTCTACAGTGAGGACAACACCTTAAAGGGATAGTAATACTTAAGTATTACTAATCTCTATAGTAAAGTCCTATCCTATATAATAATTCGCTAAAATGTGCATAGCGCCCGCAGTCATGCGCAGTAGAGACTGCTGCGTGTGCTGCAGTCATGCGCAGTAGAGACTCCTTCTGGGCACCCCGCTCTGTATCGGCCACAGCGCGGGAAGTCTCTACTGCACATGACTGCCCCTCGACCGGCTTCCAGTGGCACTGTGGCCAGTGTAACGGGCTCTTCAACTAGTTAAAAATAAATGTATTGCCCCCAGTGTCATCTCTCAAACCATAAAGGTCGCTCCTAAAGTTGCCCTTTCCTTCCCCGAAGTCAGAGTTGTAGCTGACTGAAGGGAAATCCGGTCATAGATCACCAGGCGGCTCTGCAGCAGACTCACGATCGCGTTAATAAAAAAAAATCTTTCACTAAAACTGTCTTCTACGTGTGTTTGCAAACCAAGACTATTTCAATGAAAGTTTTATTTTTTATTAACACAATCGCGGCAGTGCTGGAGAGCCACCTGAAAGTCGTATGACAGGCTTCCCTGCAGTCAGCTACAACTCTGACTTTGGGGAAGGGGGAGGGAGAGGGCAACTTTAGTTGCGATCATCTCTCAAACATTAAAGGTTTGAGAGATGACACTGGGGGCAATACATTAGTAATACTTAATTATTACTATCCCTTTAAATTCCAAAGCTTAGGGTGAAAAACAACAAACAGTTACATTGGACCAAAGCAGACACCTTTATTTAAAAAAAAGCAAGAAATGTTTTTTTTTTTTTTTCCACTCCTGTTGATTACACTGTCATGTAGTACACATTCTCTGAGCTATATCATATGCTTAACCCTTTAAGGACCAGAGTGGCACAAAACACATAGCAATGCACACTCCTGGTCTCTAACCCCTTAATGACCCTTGACGGTCATAGTACGTCAAGGGTCGATCTGACTGAACGACCCATGACGTACTATGACCGTCATGGAGTTCCGGGCTCCCCCCGCGGCTGCACGCCGTTCGGGGAGTCCGGAATCGGGAAAAAAAAAAAAATGCTCCCCGTACGTTGCGTCGCCGATACCCCGGTCGTTAAGGGGTTTAAGTGTTTAAAAAAAAAAAAAAAGCAGCTCCAATCTTTTAGATTTATGTCTTTGCTATGTTAAATCTGGTGCTGTACCGGCAGCTGCTTCCCAGTGTGCTTCCTCACAGGAACAAGGAACATCTGAACTTGTTCACTGCAGCATCCTGTTCAAAATAGCCCCAGGGAAGCCCAATGCAGGCAGCATACCGGGAATTTTCCCGGTAGGCCAGTCCGGCCCTGGCTGACTGTCCTCTCAAGTCTTGCACACAGGCTGGACCCAAGTGCATTATAGCTGTGTGTCTCAGCGACCAGACAAAGGCTCGTACATAGTGACTGATCACCTTATACACCCACAGGTCAAACATTAAACAGGATTCAAGCGCTTTTTGATGCTGGATACAATATGTCTGATATAGCAATCTCCAGTCCATTGCAAAGCATCTTATTACAACTGAGCTTGTAGTGTAGCCACAGTGACTTCAAGTGACTCAGGACACAGACCTGGCACCCAAAAGAGCATGCCTTGGGGCAGCAATTTGTCACCCCTGTCAAAGTGCCGCCTGGGTCCATGGACCCACCGGGACCCATGTAAGGGCCGGCCCTGGTTTGAGAGATGGCACTGTGGGGGCATTTAGTTTAATTTTTTAATGCCTACAAGATTCGTGTTTGTAAATATTTGACATTTCTATCCCTTTATTCAATAGCTACAGTGTGGCAAAAAAGTATTTAGTCAGCCACCAATTGTGCAAGTTCTCCCACTTAAAAAGATGAGAGAGGCCTGTAATTTTCTTCATAGGTACACTTCAACTATGAGAGACAGAATGAGACAAAAAAAATCCATAAAATCACATTGTCTGATTTTTAAAGAATTTATTTGCAAATTATGGTGGAAAATAAGTATTTGGTCAATAACAAAAGTTCATATCAATACTTTGTTATATACCCTTTGTTGGCAATGACAGAGGTCAAACGTTTTCTGTAAGTCTTCACAAGGTTTTCACACACTGTTGCTGGTATTTTGGACCATTTCTCCATGCAGATCTCCTCTAGAGCAGTGATGTTTTGGGGCTTTCGCTGGGCAACACGGACTTTCAACTCCCTCCAAAGGTTTTCTATGGGGTTGAGATCTGGAGACTGGCTAGGCCATTCCAGGACCTTGAAATGCTTCTTACGAAGCCACTCCTTCTTTGCCCGGGCGGTGTGTTTGGGATCATTGTCATGCTGAAAGACCCAGCCACGTTTCATCTTCAATGCCCTTGCTGATGGAAGGAGGTTTTCACTCAAAATCTCACGATAAATGGCCCCATTCATTCTTTCCTTTACACGGATCAATCGTCCTGGTCCCTTTGCAGAAAAACAGCCCCAAAGCATGATGTTTCCACCCCCATGCTTCACCGTAGGTATGGTGTGCTTTGGATGCAACTCAGCATTCTTTCTCCTCCAAACACGACGAGTTGAGTTTTTACTAAAAAGTTCTACTTTGGTTTCATCTGACCATATGACATTCGCCCAATCCTCTTCTGGATCATCCAAATGCTCTCTAGCAAACTTCAGACGGGCCCGGACATGTACTGGCTTAAGCAGGGGGACACGTCTGGCACTGCATGATTTTAGTCCCTGGCGGCGTAGTGTGTTACTGATGGTAGCCTTTGTTACTCTGGTCCCAGCTCTCTGCAGGTCATTCACTAGGTCCCCCCGTGTGGTTCTGGGATTTTTGCTCACCGTTCTTGTGATCATTTTGAAACCACGGGGTGAGATCTTGCGTGGAGCCCCAGATCAAGGGAGATTATCAGTGGTCTTGTGTGTCTTCCATTTTCGAATAATTGCTCCCACAGTTGATTTCTTCACACCAAGCTGCTTGCCTAATGCAGATTCAGTCTTCCCAGCCTGTTGTAGGTCTACAATTTTGTTTCTGGTGTCCTTCGACAGCTCTTTGGTCTTGGCCATAGTGGAGTTTGGAGTGTGACTGTTTGAGGTTGTGGACAGGTGTCTTTTATACTGATAACAAGTTCAAACAGGTGCCATTAATACAGGTAACGAGTGGAGGACAGAGGAGACTCTTAAAAAAGAAGTTACAGGTCTGTGAGAGCCAGAAATCTTGCTTGTTTGTAGGTGACCAAATACTTATTTTACCGAGGAATTTACCAATGAATTAATTAGAAATCCTACAATGTGATTTCCTGTATTCTTTCCCCCCATTCTGTCTCTCATAGTTGAAGTGTACCTATGATGAAAATTACAGGCCTCTCTCATCTTTTTAAGTGGGAGAACTTGCACAATTGGTGGCTGACTAAATACATTTTTGCCCCACTGTATATCTTCTACAAACACAGTAAATGTTTATGGTGTTTGTAAATGTGGGCACTAAACTACGAAAATTAAAAGGGAAAAAAAAAAACTTTGGTTAAAATCAGCATGAAGCTTTTCACTCAAATCAACAAAAATTGAGAAAGTATAGTTAAATGTTTTATGAACATTCATTTTTCACTCCAGTTCATGCTTTGTAAGTAAAATCTAATTTATGACGCTGTTAATGCATGTAATTATGTATTTGCAGTATCATTAGAAATGTAATTGATTATGAGAGTTCGTTTTCACAAAGGCTTATGATGATAGGAGCTGTAGTCCACAACAGCTGGATGGCCTCAGGTTGCCTGGAAGAACTTCTTCCATGCTTTATAAAAGGAGATGCCATAATTTTGGAAATGTAAAAGCAGGAGTGCTCAAAGTAGTGTTGGTCTCAAGTGCGGTTATTAATGTGTTAATGCTGTGGTCTGGAGAAGTATTGCTTCTTAGAAGTCACTCGGTGTGTGAACCTCACACCTTCACTGCTGTGTTCTTTGTGGTTACTTTTTTTTTCTGTTCCAGAAGTTTGCTCTCTTTTCTGTCCAACCCATAATTCCCCAGGATAGATAAACCAAACAAACAAACAAAAAATATGGATAGACAGTCTGACTTAAAATGAGTTTGTCATCAGTACTAAAGTCTGCTCTTCTAAGAGAAAACAGCACAGTATACATGCAGGAAAAAATGAGCTAACCAACTACATCATAGGGCAGGGCTGTCCACATTCAGTCCTCAAAGGCCCCCAACAGGCCAGTATATAAAGATTTCCTTCATTAAGCACAGGTGAGTTAATCAGTGGATCATTCATTTAGACTGACTCACCTGTACTTAATCAGTGAAATCCTTAAATCCTGGCCTGTTGGTGTCCCTTGAGGGCTGAACTTGCCATAGGGGAACAGACAAATTCCCATTGCCTTAAATGGGACTTTTAACTTCTTGAATTATAGAAATGTCTCCAACTCATTGTGAGGTCATGTCTTGGTAACCTAGCCAGAATTTGCAGCGAGTTAGTCAGTTGTTGGACTTCTAGCCATTGGCTGGTAGGGGACTGTGGGAGTTGTAGTCCTCAACAGCTGGAGGTCCTATAGTCAGTTACACCTAATTTAGATCAACTAAAATATGTATTTGTCCCCTAAATTGCATTCTGCTTGATCCAGAATTGCTCAATTTCTCTTTTGCACTCCAGTTACCAGGATTTGCAAGAATACAGCTACTGCTTTTTGCAATTGAATACATTATAACTAATAGACACTCCAGTCATATGTATGCTTAACTCCTTATTGAACAATGGGTGCACAACACATTGCAAAGCAATGCATTACACATATCTCTGCTCCTTAAAGTGTTAGTAAGTTTTTTATAGATTTGTAGAAGGTAAAACAAGAATCTCATTGCCACAAACCCCATCTCTCAAACCGCTATGGTTTGATAGATATTCGCAATCAAAGTTCCCCCCCTTCTCCTGATGTCAGCGTCTAGCTGACAGCAAGAGATCCCAGTCTGGGAACCAGCTGGCGGCTCTGCAGCAGAGCCAAAGTCCCATTATTAGAAAAAAATTACTTCATTGGAGAGGTCTACAAAGTGTGCCTGGTTTGCAAGCGCACTTTGTAGACCGTTCCCATGAAGTAGTTCTTTGCTCATAACGGGATGTCGACTCTGCTGAAGAGCCTTATCGTGTTGGTCGACACGGATCTCCTTCTGTCAGCTTTACAGCTGACATCAAGAGAAGGGGGGGGAAGGGGGAACTTTGATTGCCAATATCTCTCAAACCATAGCAGTTTGAGAGATGGGGTTTGTGGCAATGAGATTCTTTTTTTACCCTCTACAAATCTATGAAAACTGCTATGGGACATTACTAACACTTTAAATGGTTATGGGTTAAAACACATCACTGCAAGCTGTAATGACTTTCCCAGTGTCTTGAGTACTCTTGAATTGTTTACTGTAAAAGATATTGCTAACGCAACTGGGTCATCCTTAGGGCTAGGCAATACAAAACAGGGTAAAAAGTTAAAATGCCACTTTTATTACTGCATGTTAAAGGGGACCTATGAATACAGAATAGATATAAACGGACTTCTGTATGAAGTATACCTGCCTATATAATTTATCTTACATTAAAAGCCAATTATCCCCAATGTACAGTGTCCTTTTAAAATAACCAATTTTATTT
This sequence comes from Rhinophrynus dorsalis, assembly GCA_037306005.1. Lineage (NCBI taxonomy): Eukaryota > Metazoa > Chordata > Amphibia > Anura > Rhinophrynidae > Rhinophrynus > Rhinophrynus dorsalis. Next base: position 263,617,304 of record CM074718.1, read on the forward strand.
ATACAAAGTTGAATTTTTATCCCTGATAAAACATACTCTGTAACAGAGATATGAGGTTATTTTAGGCCTATACAACAAAAGTGAAATTCTAATTTTTTTTTCTATAAATAACATCCAGTAGTTCTGCCCTATGAGTGGCTAATACATCTGGTGAGACTTTAACTAAGGAGCACCATCTTGGATTTTCTGCTACATCGCCAATCTACTCTACCCTCCCTCATAAGGCTCCCAACCATTTATCATTCATGAATACACTTCTAAAGATGTTATTGGCCACATGAAAAAATATCATCTATTAATCAAATATACCAATAAGAAGCTATCCCTCAAGACTCTACTGGGATTAGCTGTTTTATTATTATCCCATTAAGGGGCATATAATACAATTAAGTGTGATTAAAGGAGAGAGAGAAACTGTTTAATTTCTGTATTATTCTGTGAAGCCTCTGAAACAAGGTCACTTCGACTTCAACAATCATAGTTCACTGGCTCCGAGCAATAACATAGGAATTTGTTTATTTTATCTGTAGTCTTTATGGCGGACAGTTGAGTATCTTAGCCCTGTAACCTTTGATGGTCTGTGATTTGACCTCACAATCCAGGTCTATTACCTGGGCTACAGTGTCACTACTGTACGTCTGTTGCAGTAATAGCCCTTAATTCGTAAGGTGAAGAGATAAGAAAAACACACTGCAGGTGGCACAAATTTCTGTGCAGTCCTACAGAATACAATTTCACAAGCAACCTTTACTTAAAGGGGAACAATCACCTCTTAATATTTTTTTAGCATAGGTTTAGTTAATAAAGCAGTATTAGGCAAGGTGTTTTATTTCTAAATGTACCTACTTTGAAAGATATTTCTTCTTCAAGCTGTGCACTTCCGCATAATGAGCAAAGCACAGCTCTTGTTCACTTCGTAATTCTCCTCCCACCTTCCTCCCAGCTGACCCAGGGAGCACGTTGCAACCTCAGTATAATGCTAACTGGAGCTTGATGTAACGATAGGAGATATTCACACCACACCAAAGGGAAGCGTTAACGTGCTCCCTGGGGTAGCTGGGAGGAGAATTAGGAAGTGAACAAGTGCTTTGCTGAAGTCAGCGTTCTACGTTATGTTGACCGGCAGAGCTTGAAGATGAAATATCATTAAAAGTAGATACATTTAGAAAAAGAAAAAAAAAAAAAAACCTTGCCTAATACTTTATTAACTAAACCTATGCTAAATGTATTTTAATAGTCCCCCTTTAAAGGGGATTTGTTCACCAGTGGTAATTTTCAGTTTGCCTTATTCTTAGTGGACAAGTTGTTGAAGTAACTAAAATGTATAGAAAGCATTAATATATCTTTAAGAAGCATAATGTGAATGTGCAGTAGTCGCCTATTCTTGGGTTTATTTAAACCTTTTGGTAACAATTTGTACGGAGTCACTGATAAAAGATACTAGGTCATGCTCTTGGGATAACCTGGCTGAACATCCGCTCTGCCGGGCATCTTTATAATTAGCCAGTATTGATCATGGCCATCTATCACTGGACAAAGTATGAAGTAACTTCTCAGGCAAATGAAAAAGCATCTTCTGTTCATTCCCATTTAAAAGGAATAAACGCCTAATTATACTTCTTCATTTACCTTTTTATGGCCAGAAAATGCTTGTGAACCCTATAAATTTCCTTTGTGCCTTTGATCAAGAGATAACCTCTTAATTCAGCCCTGGCTATCATGTCTGTTGAGTTGGGTTGAGTTGACAATTGTTAACAGGATCCCAGGACCTCAAACTCTGCTCATTTTGCATAGTAATGTAAACTCTCAAGACACATTTCTTCCCAATGTATATTGCCTCTCTGATCCTTAAATGGGACGTTTACCCCCTTCACAACTTTCCTTAACAATGTTAACTAATAGAAAGTGTATCCTTTTAAAAAAAAAAAAAAAATCAGACAGTTTGGAGAAATTCAAAGATTAAATATAGCTCTGTACCTTCTTCCGGCAGACAGTGCTGACCGGATCTGTACCGCAGTCTGAGCTTCTATCCAGCCTCCTCCAATGACGGAGGCTGTCTGTCTCTAAACTGGAGCAATCTCATTGGCAGAGATCGATTTCTGGCCAATGAGAGCGCCCCAGCTTAGAGACAGGCAGCCTCTGTCATCGGGAAGGCTGGATAGAAACTCAGACTGCGGTACAGATCAGGTCAGCACTGTCTGCCGGAAGAAGGTACAGAGCTATATTTAATCTTTGAATTTCTCCAAACTAGCTTTTTTTTTTTTTTTTTTTTTTTTTTTTTTTTTTTTTTTAAAGGATACACTTTCAATTATTTATCATTGCTAAGGAAAAGATTCAGGCAAAGTTGTGAAGGGGGTAAACATCCCCTTTAAAGGGTTAAGATGAACTGTGCCTAGTTCAGTTTGAAGAGAAAAAAAAAAAAAAAAAACTGCTAGCAATTTTCACGTTTACCTACGTGGACATGTCATCCAAAATTAACTGAAGATGTTATCTCTTAAAGACAGAAATGGGAAATCCATTAGGGCCATTTGGATTTTCTGGTAATAGTAAGGTAAGTAGGGAGATATTATTAAGATGTGTTCTCTGTTAAAGATACTTCCTTACCTGTTACTCAATAAGTGCAGGGCTACGGTACATGTTTACCCTTTGAGTGCCAGAGGGGTACACAAAGCATTGCATACCCCTCTGGCACGCAAAGGGTTCATCCCAAATGAACAAATATAGACACGGACAGGCAATTTCTATTTTATTGATAAACCCAAGCAGTAAATGATTATTACACATACTCACTGTGCTTTGTAACCATAGATTAAATGGACTTGCCACTCAGTCTTTCTGTTTCAGGATTTGGAAAAAAAAGTAGGATGTTTGTTCATTTCTGCTGTAACCCTTTAAAAACCAGAGAGACGTGCAGTGCATTGCTTAGCAGTACGTTGTGCAGCCCTCTGAAACATAAAAGTATTAGATGTATTTTTTTTTCCAGAAACCCAAGGTGGAGGTACTTCTGCACATTCACTCCTTCTTAAATATATATAAATGCTTTGTAAAAAGACAGGTTAATTAAATAATTTTTGATTTATGATGACACTTCTCATGTAAACATTCTTTTTAAAAAAAAAAAAAAAAAAAAGAAAAAAAAAAGCAATATTTGTCCACGTATTGAATATTTACCCCCCTGCCTGTTTTGTAACCTAATCATTTTCTCCTTGGAAAGTGCTGGTTGGTAGCACAACTGCTATAGGTAAAGTTGGCATGTTAAGACTACACAGCACTATGTTGAATGTGACAGTTCCCTGTTGTAAATTAGTCCTTTGCACTAGTTTTCTTACAGCTGGAGCTGATAACGTGTTTAAGTAACTGAGAAACAGGGAAGTGTCTCAATCGGAAGATCGCCAAGTAGGGCTGCCATGTAATTACAGCTTCAGTGATCAATCTTCTGGATCTGCCCCTTTCAAAAAGGGGCTGAAAGGGAGTTCAGTATCTGGCAAAATAGTGTTTTTAAGAGTTGAGTCATATTCGTAAAGTGGCAATATAGGATAGGCTGACCAGACCTCACCTTTAACAGGGGACACATAGGAAATAAGCATATTTCAGGACTGCACCGAAATCAAAGCATCGCTGCAGTATGTATTTTTCATGTGTCCCCGGTTAAAGGTGAGGTCTGATCACCCTGATATAGGATGCATACCAGATCATTTTAAATGCTAGGCCATGCCACAAGAGTTATGAGAACGGAATTATCATATCACATTGAACTGTATGGCTGTGGGACATCAGCGCCAACTGAGACACTCAATTGAGATTGCTGTTTTCTGTATAGAAGCCCATTGATGGCAGATTCACAGACATTGTCTTAAATACAGAAGACAGTAATCTCCCATAAGCACCTCACTCTGTGCTGACATCACCCAGCCATACAGGTCACCATGACCTGTAAGGCTTACTGGAGGGAAACAGAAGAGTTTTAAGCTATGAGATATCCGTTCCCATAGCTCTCTGGGCACAGTCTAGCCTGTATGGACACTAAACTGCCTCTTTAAATAGCAGTGAAACAAACTGAATTCTAAACATTACTGTCTCTTTAAGCCTAGAAGAACTGAAGTGAGACTATATTCCTAACCCCTTAAGGAGCAGCAGTACAGGGAAGTTGCCTGTTGTGTGTACCGGCGTGCCGAGTTGGGGTCTGATAGAAACAGCTCCAGTCATGGAGTGGTCAATTTCAGACCCCGTTTTTACTTACAGCGCTCCCGCAGGGGCAATGTAAGTAAAAAGTATGTGATGTGCTATGACCATCACTGGTTTTTAAGGGTATAAACTGTGTGACGGTCATAGCACGTCACGTGGTCCTTAAGGGGTTAAACACAAACTGTGATTGACCTCTTTGGCCAGTCATTATCAGTACAGATTGCATTTCTTGTTTTTGCAATGGCAAATGCATATCAAAAATTCCTTTTTTAACATGTATTTCAAATTACAAGTCAAAATGTTTGAAATGCTCATTGAAAAATAAACAAAAGCAAATTCTAGTATTAAATTTTAGCTTTCTAGTGCCATTACAGAGGATATATTTCTATCTACATATTGGACTAATCCCACCCAAAGGGTGGTCTAGTTGCAAAGTGACTGGCAAGTCTCCTTTGCATAAGAATGCCGGCTAACTTCAGCTGTATATTTTAGACTCTTTTGGGCCTCGGCAGTGAGTTGCAGTTGGTTTCCTTTTGCTCTGAGAGCAAGGGCTACATGACATGGTTAGTCTGATGTGTACTTGGAAATTTGTACTCTGTAATGACAATAGAAAAATGTGACGCTTCTGAGTGGTAGCTAGCCATAGAGCAAGCAATATCTGCTTTTATTCGTTCCCAGTGAGCCTCTTTCTTATTTTTGGCTTGAGGGTGTCTCCATAAGGGGCAAGGGTAATCCAGATGTGGACCTCTTGCTTTCAGTTCCTTGTGAAACCAGCTGTACCTCACTGACTATACCTAAAACGTGCATCTGGGGTTATCTGGTATTCTCGCGTAGAGGAGACTTGCCTGTCTTTTTGGAAATTAGATTCCCTTTAAAATTATGCTCAGAGTACTTGAAGGTTATGCACGACGGTGAAATAAAGTGAGAGAAAATCTCTACTGGGAGAGACTCTCCAGTCCCTATGTTATTCTATAGAGCCTTGTTTTCTAGTCCGACAGAGTTCATAGAACAACACGGAAAATGGAAAGTAATGGCAAGCAGTTTAAATTTAAAAAAAAAAAAAAAGCTAGAGGGGCTATTAGCTTGTGAGGGTCTGTGGCTCCTAGTGAAAGGGTGAACAATTTAAAAATGCCAATGTGCTTGCTATAATTATAATTTTTTTTTGTTATATGTGCCATTTTTTTTTTTTTTTTTTTTTTTTTTTTTTTAAGGAGCAGCAAAATATGTTTTATGAAAAAAACATATTGTAGGGCGTTTCCTGTTGAGTAAATTATGGGCACTCCCACTGCTGAGAGATGCATATTTCCAGGGTTATTACCATTTAAACCTGTGGTTTTTTTTTGTACATTAGCAGTTCCCTCTAGTAGTTAAATTCCAATTAGTTATTCTGTTACATTCCGATGGAGAGGAAAGTCAGTGACTTACAGTTTTCTACAGAATGTGATCGAAACTGCCGAGTCATTTCCTGTCAGTTTGAACTATCAGGAAGTAAACACACAGTAGATTCACTTCCTGGTTATTTGAATTGTTATACATTTTGAATAAGACAACTGACAGTGGTGGGAGGACTTGCTTTAAGCAGCAGGAAAAACTCTATAACATATAGGTTTTCATTAAAAAAAAAAGTGTACTGTTCCTTTAAATAAGTTTGTTGGAGGCACTATGTTATCATCTTAAATACTGGTGAGGTCTCCAGCATATTGTGAGGCAATGCATTGGTATCCTCTAGAATCCAATGGGTTGACAAGTTTGATTGTTATGTTTCCATGGGTATTTATCTCGAAACTACTGTGTTAATTGGCAGTCACTACACCAGAAGTATGATTCATACCTGTAAGGATAAGTGTCTCTTAATTTGCCTTACAAAATGATTTACCTAGACAGGAATCCTTTCCCATAAGACACAATGACTCACACACAGCGTTTGTGTTTTTTCATGTTTTGCTGTTGCTGTAATATAGTTGTCTGTTTGATGTGTGTCTTTAGTTCACACCTATTCAACAAACAGCCAATGTTTTGTTTTGTTTTTTTCTCGTTTTGTGACGTTAATTTGCCCCAGAATTGTTCAATTTTTTTATTTTTTTTATTTATTTTTTTTTATAGTACTATTGGCCTTATTCATCAAGCTGCAAAGTTGCAATACTGGAACAAAGCAAGTGCACCATAGGGTTGAAAAGAGAATTCCATGAACTCCCACAATGCATTGGAGAATACCATGCAATGGGTTAAAAAAAAAAAACAAAACACCATTTAAATCAATGGAGATAATTTTCGTCCTACGGTGCTGTTAATTTGCTCCAGAATTGCACCTTTTTTCACTTCATGAATATGGCCCTGTGTGTTGTAGATTCAGGAAATAACGTAACCTTTTGAGTGCCAGAGGGGTACACAACGCATTGCGTTGTAATGCTTTGTGTATCCCTCTGGCACTCAGAGGATTAAAGTGGCGGTAGACAGAGTTTTTGTTAACATTTTCTGTGCAATTTAACATAAACTGGTAATTGTGAATGAACTGAGAAAACAATGTGAATCTTCATTTTGTAAAATGACTTGATTGTAAAGAATGTTATTTTTTTCTTTCCTCTTAGCTGTCAGTGGTGCAGGCTACAGATCTGTGAATGAGATAACAATGGAACCAGCAAGCCACCATTTAGTTGATGCTTATCACACACTGATTATTTTGCCATTTCCTTTTAACAGAGGCAAAGGCCTTTTTTTACCCCCCAAGACAATAATTTTATTCCTGAGCGGTAGAAAAAAATGGTCACTGTGAACTTTACGTTTAACCCTTTGCATACTAGAGCTGTGTGCTACGCCCTTGTGGCACTCAATGAGGCTGATGAGAAAAACTGCAGAAAACCAGCTGCGTTCCATGGGGGACATACTATTGAGGCTTGTAACCAACTTGAAAGCTAAGGTGGTATCCATTGCAGTGTTTTGGTCACCTTACTAGCATTCAAGGGGTTAAAAGCCCCATTTGAATCAGTGGACATATGGGGGATTTTTTTTTTTTTTTTTTACTGCATTACTCTAATTCTTCTTAGTTCATCAGCCGCTGATAACTGAGTGCCAAAGAGGTATCCAACTTGTGGCGAAGAAATGAATTGGATTCCCCCCGGCACTAAAAGGGGTTAATGCAGCTTATGAAATGAGTAAAATGTTATTATTTTTGCTTGTTGAATTATCCATGTATTAGCTGAAAATATCCTTGACTTTTTTTTTTTGGGGGGGGGGGGTTAACTACCCTGTTTCACTGCACTTTGAAGTATGCTGGATACACAGCTCAGGGGGCGGGTCTTTGTACGTATATTTTTGTCCCAGTTTTGCAGTATAATATGCCAAGAATCCATCAAACTCTTTCTTCTCCCGTTCATATTCTCCACAGGCACCGTAACCTATCAGAAGACTAAAACAATAGCTGTTAGAGCTGAGGAAGGGAAAATACGTTAAATATGAATTAATCCGTTACTTGTGTCTATTGTTTAATAAAGAGATGTTATTGTTTTAATATAATAAATGAAAAGTTACTTTTTTTGACATTGTCTTGCTGTGTTATGAATTTTTATTTATATTTAATACATTTTCAAAGGTCACCAAAGCCGCATGTGATTCAGTTTGGTTTGTAAGCTACAGTGACTTAGAAACATATACACACAGAAATTTTGAGGAAAACTAGCAGCACCATTTGTACCATTTAAAGAGGAACTATCACCATCATAATATTGCCTCCAAATCCATTAATAATGTAGCGATGGGTAAAACCATACTTTTATTATGCTGAAAAAGTCTGCGTTATGAAGTAAAACAGCTTCTTCTGCAGGCATCCAGCGAACAGTGCACAGGACAGACAGCGCAGACTCGTAGGTAACTTTCCTCTATCGTGTCTGCGCTGTCTGTCCCATGCACTGCCCGGTTTGATGGTGATGTTAGTTGGTTACCTTAACCCCTTAAAGGGATAGTAATACTTCATTTTAACTTTATTTTATTTTGTAGGCATTAAAAAAACATGAAGAATGATATAAGTCTTATCTCTGAAACCTTTATGGTTTAAGAGATATTCACAAACAAAGTATCCCCCCCCTGTTCAACCAGATCAGAAGGGAGATGCCCAGGTAGACTGCAGAGAGGGACAATCTTCAATTAAGATAATGGAAAAAGCTGAAAAAAAGCTGAAAAACTTGTCAAGGGGGGAAGGGCTTTCATTGTTTTCATACAAAGAAAATTGTCCCCTTCTGTTATCTGTACTGTCATACAACCAGACTCACATCTGAGAAGAGATGGCTTACACTAGGTAAAAGGGGCGGGGAGGGGAACTTTGCTTGTGAATATCTCATAAACCATAAAGGTTTGAGAGATAAGACTTATATCATTCTTCATGTTTTTTTAATACCTACAAAATAAAATAAAGTTAAAACGAAGTGTTACTATCCCTTTAAGGTCCGACGATCCCACGGTGTCTGGTCCTTTAAGGACCAGATAGACGAGTTTGACGTGCCGTTCCATGTGACTGATCACGTGGGGCGGCACATCGAAAGGAGGACTGAAAGAGATCGCTCCGGTCTTGGAGCGATCAACTTCAGTCCACGGTATTACTCACCGCGCTCCTGCAGGAGCGCGGTGAGTAAAAGTACGTGACGTACCAGGACCGTCACTGGTCCTTAAGTGCCGGACCAGCGTGACAGTCCGGGTACGTCACAGGACGCAAAGGGGTTAAGGGTAACTCAAGTTGCTGAAGGCACAGGTGCACAGAGCTCTCTTGTAAGCTCTGTGCCCAGGATGCCTACAGCAGAAGTCAATTTTCTTTAATAACTCAGACTTTTTCAGCATGATAAAAGTATGACTTTACTTATCGCTACATTAGTAAAGGATTGGGGGGCAATATTATGATCGAGATAGTTCTGCTTTAAAGGGATAGTAATGTTTCAGAAAAACAGCAGCTCCGATTAATCTTCATAGTATTGTCCATGGAGAATGTTATTTCAGTACTGTCAGAGCTGTAGTTCAAGAGTAACTGAATGATAAAGTATCCCGCTCCTGCCCCTTTTACCTAGTGTAAGACACCTCCCCTTAGATGTGGAATCTGGTCCTGGGACCAGACAGCTCACAGCAAGGGACAATCTTCTTACTGTGAGCATAAGGAAAACTCTTCACCTCTCAAAAGTTATTACAGCTCAGACTTGTTAGGTGCAGTATCACAGTGGCCTGAAATTGTGCAATGGCGCTGTTACTACACCATCCTATGGAAATGTATGGTCAACTGACCAGAGCTGGCCATAGGATGGTGTAGCAGCAGCACCACTGTATGGTTTCAGGCCACTGTGATACTGCACCTAACAAATCCAAGCTTTGGTTGTAATGACTTTTGACTAAAACCACTTACAGCAGTGGGAGTTCCCTTGTTTTCACTCAGGATAAACTATACATCGTATTTTTTTTTTACATTTTAAGTATTACTATCCCTTTACTTACTTGCATTAAATGGTTATCACAGGGGTAGTCCATCTTTACACCACCATCTGTTGGAGAATACATCCCCAGACACCAGTGGGTGTCCATTTGGTACACAACCTTTTGAAAAGCCTGAAGATCAAAAGACCTGAAAGTGTAAAGGAATGACATTTTATTCAGTGACAGTATACCACCATGAAGAGGCAAGACACACATCAGTTAAAGCGCACTGGAAAGATGGTTTCAGAAAACCGCTTTCTCTGTTGAGGACTTACTGAGTACAGATTAACCTTTATGGTTTACCATGTGTCCATGCACTGTGTCCAGTGGATTACACTTTCTTGCTTTATTGGTGCCCAAAAGTAACTTGGTTGTTAGTTTACTTTTTTGCTACTTACTTGTTCAGATCTCAGCTCAGCATGGCTGTTGTGGAACTGGTGATTTCCTTGCCTTCTTAACAGTTCAGGGTAATGCAGATAACTTGACATTCTAGCTCCTGGGGACATCCCATGAAAATCCGGTAGTCAAGAACAATGACAGATTTATATCATAAATTGCATTTATCTTTCGTCCAATGTGGAACACAGGGACCATGGGGGTAAAGTATCCTCCATCCAGGAGGGTAGGGCACTTGCTTTAAAAGTCTCTCTTGAGGTGGAGACACCTCCCTGCTCCACTTTACACCTACCAGTCTAGCTCAGTTTTAAAAGTTACCTCAAAGGAGGTGCATCAGAGTAAATATTCCCTCGTAGCCTTCTTTTTTGTTTTGTATAGGATGGGGCTGTGAAATCCCCAGACCCCATCTGGTGTGCTCCTATCTCTCGCCTCCATTGAAATTTTGAACCAGAGTGCAAACTGTTGCAGGACCTAGGTCTGCTGCATTATCCGTTTTCCACTCATTTCTGCTTAGCTTGTTTGAGCAGGATATTCACATATATAGGAGCCTGAAGACTGAAAAGGACACAGTCTCCAATATTGGGGTGTAAAAGTCCTTTGAGTATGTCTGTCTATTTGTCTAACAGCCACAATCCCATTGTCTCTGATACATTCATTAGATATGCACTCTGCTTTCCTGTTTGTATATTCCTTTACTGTCCCTTTCCTCTCCAGAGGGGATTACTTTCAAGACCTTGTTTGAATTGACCTCAGTTTAGTCTTTGTTTTGGGTCCATGTGCCTTTAAGAAATATGCACAGTGGCCATCAGACAGTACCATTATGTTTTCTGTACCACCTGGTGTATTTTGGTGGGCAAAATAGGGTTTATTCTGCTTCTCTTTATTATTGCAATTGAGCCTTTAGGGACTCCTTTCTGCTATCAGAGTGGTGTTATTGCAGTGGTTGGAGAGTTACAATGCCATTTTTTTCAGGAAAAAATGTAATTACATGTCCTATAAGGTCCATTTGTTTCCCAGGCCACAGGGATTAGGAAGGCGAATGTTCTATTACCCTCTTCCTCTTTGCCTGCAACTTGTGACACTCAAGGCTGGTTTCTTACACCTTTTATATGTAACAGGAAACAATGTGCTTACTAAATGGGGATTCCCTCGTAGGATTAATGTCTCCATTTTAATCTGCTTCTTAGGTATATCAAACTGTGGGCAGAAGTTACATGAGCTCAAAGCTCACTCCTAATGCTGTGCTGTGGGTGAGCATCTTCTCTCTTGTGACTCTCAGTTGTTGGTCAGTGGAAATGTAGTTCATAACCACTCCGGTAATCGGCAAGCAAATGTTGTGGACTTGATCATCAGGAGATCTTGCAGACAGCTCTTTCCTATTCAAATGCATTTTCTTTGTTAAACCTTACAGCAACTAGTTCAATATACTAGTAGGCACAGATAGAATGATAGAAGCTCACAGGATACAGGAATCAGAATCTCAGGTACTCAGACGCTGAGCTTTGACCGTCCAAGGGTGGGGATAGTAGGAAAGTCCCAGACACATGTAGGCTACAGACAGGTGTAGGAGTTCCGCAATTAGGAGAAAGACTGCCTTGAGGGAGGAGGGATGGACCGAGTTGTGACAGGCAGACTTTATCATTGCTACTATGATAAAGGCTCATAAACCGGTTTTGTCCAAGGAGCCAAAGGATATGGTCCTTGTTTTATAAGAGGTGTTAAGACCAGGGGTTGCAGCCAGGCCCCTTTCATTTTCCAGTTGTTTTGGTGTTTCTTCAGGAAGGTCTTAAGAAGGGACATGGTCTTAGCTCTATTAAGGTCCAGTGCTTGGCTCTTTCTGTGCTTTTCCAGAGACAGATACTGTGTCCTACATGGACGAGGAGAAAAGGGTGTATCTGTAATTACATCCCCCCAAAATATATATATATATATATATATATATATATATATATATATATATATATATAAAATATATTTTTTTTTTTTTTTTTTTTTTTTTCTTGCATCACATGTGACCTCATCAGTGCCATCCTTGGATATCTTAAATATTTGTGACATCACAAGTCACATAATTGACACTGACAGATACAGTATGTGACAGATAATTTGTATAAGCTGTAGTGTTAGTGATGTGTAGTGCTATTACTGTGTTATGATTTGCAGATATTTTACTGTGTTATTTTTGTTAAGTTTGTTAAAGGGTGCCAAACTGCAGTATTACTATAAAGCATTTTGTTTGTGTGTGTCCTTCATGGTACTGTAGGTGTAAAAAGGTGAAACTCAACACTTGTTTTTAGCACGTTTTTTTTGTACTACTAGTTGAGCATTGCGTTGAGTGTTTAGGGGCATTTTTTTAGTGCTAGGTAAAGAGGTATAGTGTTGTACAAATAGTAAATGAAGACATTTGTGTAGTGTTTATTGGCTTCAGTGCTATGCCATTGTTAGGATACTTAAAGTGTTGCAGAAAATGCAATCCCTTTATGTATCAGCTCTCACTTCCACAAACAATATCACCTGTAACAATAAAATTTATAAAAGTATGTAGAGTAGTGTTTCTTTTTTCTCTTGACTCTATACACGGTGCTTCCTCCCAACGTCAGCCGCTGGCACTCGACTCCCAATACATGTAGAAAAAGAAAAAAGAGGCGCACACGCTCTGAGTGCAGACTGTAATGCCAAAAAAAAAATAAAAAAAATTCCTCCACCAATAAACACCTGTGAGCAGATAAAATCGATATTCACATGTATATGAGGCAAAACCTAGCCTCACGGTATATTAACCTCCACTGGATCAGTGTGGGTATCTGTGAGGCTTCCTTCTATATCATCCACTTCTCCTCCAAACAGGAGACTAGCATTCCACTTCATCCAGAGTAAGCGAAAAGGTATTCTCCACTTTATCAATTCCAAATGAGTACTCTATATCCGATGAATGGCTAGATAGCTATAAGACTTAGGAGCTGGACTAATATTCCTCCAAAGACTATATTTATTAGTACATGTGGAACAATAAAATATGCACTGACAGCGCTTAACAAATATTAAAACTTGATAAGTTATATACCATGTAACACGTAGGGTATTAGAGTAGTGGTTTTATTTTGTGTAATTGTGTGATTTTTATCACTTATCAAGTTTTAATATTTGTTAAGTGCTGTCAGTGCATATTTTATTGTTCTATTTGTACTAATAAATATAGTCTTTGGAGGAACTTTGGCTCCAACATGTGGCGGAAGGTTGCTTTTTTATTTTTGGCATTACAGTCTGCACTCAGAGTGTGTGCGACTCTTTTTGTTTTTTAAAGTGTTGCAGAGTCTGTCTTTCTTCTGTGTCCACTCTACGGCAGTAGAATGGGCTTCATGTCCACCCGCAGTGTGCACGTTCCATGGGTGGAATGCACCCTGGTTTTTAGCGTATACTAAATGAAGGAGGCATCCTGTGGACTGGAAGAGTCAAGGTTAGTTCTGTATGTTTAGTTTTGTGATTACCATGTCTGTTTCTTCCTAGCCTTCTCTTAAATAAAAACGCCTTCAGTCAGTGCTGTTGCTAATGAGGATAATAAAGGCCAAAAACTGTGTGTGAAAGGCCAAAAACTGTGTGTGTTCCACGGGTGAAATGCACACTGGTTTTTACCATATACTAAATGAAGGAGGCATCCTGTGGACCAGGAAAGTCAAGGTTAGTGCTGTATGTTTAGTTTTGTGATTACCATGTCTGTTTCTTCCTAGCCTTCTCTTAAAGAAAAAACACCTTCAGTCAGTGCTGTTGCTAATGAGTATAATAAAGGCCAAAAGTGTGCTGCTTGTGACAAAAAGGTCTCTAGTTCTGATACCACCAAGCTCTGTGCAGAATGTTTAGGAAAGCAGTGGCACAGGACATGTCCCCGCATTTTCAAGATTTCCTAGCATGGATGAAGACATTCATGCAGGAAACCTTTCTCGATATGCAGGCTGTTCCTAGGAAGAGGCTGCTTTATGATAAATCTGATGAAGGACTATCCGTACACTCTGATATGCTGGAAGAGGTGCTCAGTATGCAGGATATGGAGTCTTTGTATTCGTAAGAAGAAGAAGGAGGAAATATTGGAGGAGTCTGGATCAATCAATATTGATAAGGTAGATTCCCTGATCAAGTGTATACGAAAGTCTTCTGGGCTCATTGAAACACATAAAGAACTGGACCTAATGGATGCAGGCTTTTTTGGGGAACAGGAAGTCTACTGCAGTGTTTCCTATTCACTGTTCCATTCATGATTTAGTCAAGGCTCAATGGGATAAAATGTATAGGAAGTTCACCCTATCAACAAGATTTCAGAAGATGTATCCTTTTGATGAGGGTGAAGTCAAGCATTAGATTTAATTCCCTAAGGTGAATGTGGCCATTGCTCACTTAGCCAAAAGTACAAAGTTGCCTATGGAAGATGGGTCATCCTTAAGAGATTCCATGGACAGAAAGATTTAGAATGTTTTTAAGAAATAGTTTGTCCTTTCAGGCCAAATTTAAAAGTGCCTACCTCTATAGTTTGTATAGCAAGATCCATAAGAATTTGTCTGTCTGAGATGGAAGAGCAGATTGAAACATCTGTTTCCAGGTCCAGGTTTTTGAAGGAAATAGCAATTATTAAAGAGAGACGAGTTTCTTGTGTGACTCCTCCCGTGACATAATTAAGTTACTAACAAAGTCTTCTGCTATGTCTATGGTTGCAAGACATTCCCTGGGGCGCAGATCTTGGGGTATGGATTCCCTTCTAAGGCAAGATTGTTCACTTTGCCTTTTTCTGGTGAATTCCTGTATTGGATTTAAAAAATCTTCTGGTGGAAAAAGTGCTTTCCTGAATTTTATTCTGTCCCTATGAAGAACGGACTCAAGAAATCCAGATTCCCATAGGCAGTTTAAAAAGTCAAGAAGCATGAGGGAATACATGGAAAAATTAGAAATCAACAAAATTATTGAGAGGGTCCCCTCTTTCAGAGGTGTTGAGGAATATAAGCCATTCTG
This sequence comes from Rhinophrynus dorsalis, assembly GCA_037306005.1. Classification (NCBI taxonomy): domain Eukaryota; kingdom Metazoa; phylum Chordata; class Amphibia; order Anura; family Rhinophrynidae; genus Rhinophrynus; species Rhinophrynus dorsalis. Next base: position 263,632,331 of record CM074718.1, read on the forward strand.
TTCCTGGTATCAAAATCATCAGGGGGTGCTAAAGGGCCATATTGGATTTGAAGTATTTGAACAGTTTTGTTAAGACCTCCTCCTTCAGGGTGGAGATTATAATCTTCACTAATGAAATTAATTCCTCCTCCGGCATTCCTATCCTACATAGATAAACAGGATGCTTACTATCACGTCCTCATAAGAACATGTCACAGGAAGTATTTGTGGTTCACTCTGGACTATCATTGTTTCTAGTTTAGAGCAATACCGTTTGGCCTTTCCTCCTCTCCCAAAGTTTTTACAAAGATCTTGGCAGCTTTCTTACACATACATATTAAGAAAAGGAAGGTATCTCAGTAGTACCATGTCTGGACAACATTCTTATTGCAGTGAAATAGCAGCGACAAGCAGAACAATTCACCAGCTGAACACTAAATCTTATGACAGATCTGGGATGGATTATAAGCAATCAAAACTGATTCCATCACAGAGAATGTCCATTCTGGGGTGGATTTGGACACCTGGACAATGATGACTTATCTCTCCCAGGACTGCAAGATTGATGAAGAGGGTTCAGTTGTTCAGGAGACTGTCCAGGATCACAGTGCAAGACTTCAAATAATAGATGTACTGGCCATTTCCTGGTCACATTTTCATCTGAAGAAGTTACAAAACAAATTTCTAATGTTTTGGAACAAGGGTGTGCTCAATCCCAGAGAATTCCATTGTTACTCTCAGGGAGGACCTAAAGTGGTGACTGAAGCCAGAGAATCTGTGAAGAGGTGATTTATTGGTAGAGCCAAGATGTGAAAAACTTTCAACCTACATAAGTCTGACTGGTTGCAGAGTTTGGAAATCTCAGGTAGTCCAAGGAAAATTATTAAGAAATGACAAAAAAGTTCATATAAATGACCTGGAAATGAGGGCAGTATGAATAGGCCTTCTTAAGTTCAGATGCTACCTGGTAGGAAAGTCAGCACGGATAAGATCGACAATGTAGCTGAAAAACCAGGGAGGTGCAAGGAGCAGACTCCTAAAAGCAGTAATAAAGAAGATGTTGCCCTATACAGAGAAGAATTTCTGGAACATTTTGGCATCGCATCTCCAGTACTCTCAATGTGCAGGCAGAAACGATAAAGACCAAGGGCAATGGTCCATAGAGGAAGATGTTATCCAGATGCTAGTGAAGAAGTGGGGAGAACCAGAAGCGGACCTTATAGCCTCAAGACTGAACAACAAGTGTAATAAGTATTTCTCACATTGAAAGGGCCCAGGGTCCATGGAACAGGATGCCCTGAAGGAGAAATGGCACTTCAAACTAGCTTACGTTTTCCCACCAATTCCTATTATTTTGGAAGTTTGGAGAAAAATAAAGGAAGAAAAGACAGAAGTGATCCGGATTGAAGACTATTCTTAACTGTGATTACCTCTGCTAGAAGGGTTGGAGAATTCCATGCATTATCTGTAAGTCTCTTTATATTGTTTTCCATCTAGACAAGGTTATTCTGCAGACTCGACCTTCTTTTAGAAGTAATTTCAGTCATCCACCTTAACTTTCCTTTTGTTCAGAACAAAAAGAAAAAGGAAAGTACATTTCAACACCTGGACATGGTGAGACGCAGAATTTATCCACTACAAATTCCTCCTGTCCTGCTTCAACACTGCTTTATCCTCTGCCAAACAATACTACTACTCCTCACTAATCAATACTCACAAATTTAACCCATGGTGCCTCTTCTGTATCTTCAATTCTCTCCTTCGACCCTCCTCTCCATCATTCCCCCTCCCCTCCCTAACCTCTCTAGCCTTTGCAGAATCTTTCACACAAAAGATTAACACAATACATCAAATAATCCCACCCTTCCAACCTTCACAACTGTATCTTCCTGATCCTTCATCCTACTTATTTGATTCCTTTACTTCAGTCACAGAAGCAGAGGTCTCCCTTCTGCTGTCCACATCACCACTCACCACCTGCTCCCTTGATCCTATACCATCTCACCTCCTCATTCCTCTGCAACACACATTAGTTCCCATGCTAACTCGGGTCTTCAACTCCACCCTATCCTCTGGCATCTTCCTCTCCTCATTCAAACATTCAATAGTATCTCCAAGTTCATTAGACCCCACCACCCCATCCAGCTACCTCTCCATATCCCTCTTGCCCTTTTCCTCTAAGCTCCTTGAGTGCATAGCCTACTCTCGTCTACTTACCTTCCTCAACTCCCATAACAATCTGGACCCTCTGCAATCTGGCTGTTGGCCCTCTTTCTCTACAGAAACTGCCCTTTCAAAGTCACAAACGATCTCCACACTGCAAAAACCAAAGGCCATTTCTCACTTCTTATCCTCCTAGTTCTATAGGCAGCATTCAACACAGTCGACCATACCCTTCTGTCCCAGGTTCTCCAATCTCTTGGCTTCTTCGGCCTGGCACATTCCTGGCTTCTATCCTATCTCTATCAACGCTCTTTCTTTGTGACATACGCTAACACCTCCAATCCCCCTCTCAGTAGGTGTATCCCAAGGCTCTGTTCTGGTACCTCTTCTCTTTTCTCTGTATACACTCTCCCTGGGGCAACTGATAAAATCCTTTGGCTTTAACTATCATCTCTATGCAGACGATATGCAAATATATCTCTCCGCACCCTCAATATCACATGGAATACAGCAGCGGGTCTCAGATTACCTTACTGCTGTCTCTGGATGGCTCATCATCATCACTTAAAACTTAACATGTCCAAGACTGAGCTCCTTATCTTCCCTCCTAAATCCTACACAACACCTCCATTTTCTATAACTGTTGAAAGGTCCACAACTTACCCTGTAGACAAGGCCCGGTGCCTCTGGGTAACTTTGGACTCTTCTCTTTCCTTCTCCACCCACATTAGCGATGTTGCCAAAACCTGTCGCTTCTTTCTTCAGAATATAGCAAAAATTCGGCCATTCCTCTCTCACTCTACAACAGAAACCCTCATGCATGCTCTTATCCTTTCTCGCCTGGACTACTGCAACTCTTTACTTATTGGTCTTCCTACTAACCATATCGCTCCTCTTCAATCAGTTCTTAATTCAGCCACCAGAATACTCTTCCTCTCCTCCAGAACAGTACTCACCCCACCACTGTTAAAATCACTGTCATGGCTTCCCATAAAGCAGCGTATCACATTCAAAATCCTCCTCATTACCTTCAAGGCTCTCCATCACTTGTCCCCTCCTTATACTTCATCTTTGATATCCCGCCATATTCCTGCACGTCCACTACGCAGCACACATGATGGACGACTCTGCCTCTTTAACCACTATCTCTGTTTCACGATTGAAAGCTTTCTCATTTGCTGCACCCTACCTCTGGAACTCCCTACCACCCAGGATTCGCCAAGCCTCAACAACTTTAAATCAAAGCTAAAAGAGCACCTTTTATCTCTAGCAACAGTGTAATATGGAAACATTATCATTATCATCATAAGCCAAACACTGCACTTCCTCCTCTACCAGCTTGTAGCTGTATGCCACCCATCCTATACTTAGATTGTAAGCTCTATGGGGCAGGGACCTCTTATCCTAATGTATACTCACCTGTTGTTCCCCTTATGACTGCCTATATAAGCACTTAACCCTTTGAATGCCAGAGGGGTATGAAACACATTGCAAAGCAATGTGTTGCGTACCCCTCTGGCACTCAAAGGGTTAATCACCACACTTATTGTACCCCTTCTATATTAAACGTGATCTGTAAAGTGCCAAGTACACTGATTGGCGCTATATAAATAAAAATATACAATACATTATATTGAGAAAATTAAGGAAATCATATTCATTGTTTGTGCTTTTTGTGCAAACTCTAAGGCTTCCCTGGCTCACTGGATAAAAGACTGTCTTAAGATGGTCTACCAATAAGCAGGGATAGAACATCCAGCCAAGATAAAGGTGAATTCTACAGGGTCACTGTGAGCCTCTTGTGCAAGTAAAGGTGCAGCATCCCCTAAGGACATCTGCAAGACAGCTATCTGGCCTTCAATTTCTACATTTGTCAAGCACTACAAGTTGGACATTCATGCTACTGCAGACACCAGATTCGAGAAGAAAGTTCTGCAGGTGGTGGCTCAGTATAATGGTAGCATACCTCTGGTGTATTTTTATTCCTGGTTCTTTCCTGCACTACGGTGGTGTTGCTCTAATCATCTTTTGGCAATGGCTTTTCTGTTCTGTTCTCTAAGGTGACTTTACCCCTCCCTTCTGGAACACTGCTTCTGTATGTCCCATACTACTGTCGTGGACACAGAAGAAAACGGGAAACTTACTCATCAATATTTCTTTCTCTTCGGCGTCCCTTCACTGCACACCTGACCCCTTCCACTTGTCTTTGTTCTTTTTTACAGCTTGGTTGAAAACATATCTGAAGGAGTTTCCCTCTTTGTGCTTTTGAACTGTGGTGTAGTATTAGTACTTTATGGCAAAATACAGTTTTAATGGTGCACTGTTTTTAAAGGAGCAGTAAACCTTTTTTATGAAACCACATATTTTATAGAGCATTTCCTGCTGAATAAAACAAGGTCACTCCCATCACTGTCAGATGTATTATTCAAAATTTGTAGCAGTTTAAAAAATCAGGAAGTGAATTTACTGTGTTTACTTCCTGATAGTTCTAACTGACAGGAAGTGACAGGCAGTTTCTATCACAGTCTATGGAAAACTGTGTGTCTCTGACTTTTCTGACTTTCCTCTCCATTAGAATCTAACAGGAAATCTAATTAGAATTTGACCACTAGAGGGCACTGCTAATGTAAAAAAAACATGGGTTTAAACTGTAATAACTCTGGAAATATAAATCTCTCCGCAGTGGGAGTACCCTTATTTTACTCAATAGGAAAATCCCTACAATATATATTTTTTCATAAAAAAAGTTTACTGCTCCTTTAAGTAGTGTTATTACAGGATGATTATGTACAGTGCTAGTGGTGTGTTTTATGACGTTTTGGTGAAGAATGAGAGTAAGCAGCGCAGTAAAAAAGATTTTATTTCATGCTCAGGTAACAGTTTACACATTTTCTCAGATAAAGGACAACCCATAAGGTTTTGGAGGAAAGGCAGATGATTATTTTAAGATATGCACTATCAGACTAGGGGAAAGATCCATTAATGTGTGATAAAGATGAGATTGCTTCTCCATTGAGATAAACTATGTAGTTCTGGTTATTCCATGGAGCTTTAGAATTAATGTGTCCAGTTTGAGAGATGTTAGTGCAGTGGTTTCCTACCCTCTCCTCAGGAGAACCCAATAGACCACATGTATGGGATTTCCATGCCGAGTGCAGATGAATTATCAGAGGCACAGTCATTTAATTGACTCACCTGTGCAAAAGCAGAAAACTTTCTATTATAGTTCTAGTACTACGTATACAATCCTGTATATGTGCATATCTTTATATACCTTTTACACAACATTTAAATAGGAACATGGATTTAGTATTGAGGAGAATGAGTCAAATCTAATATTCACTAGATTCTATTCTAGGTGATAACTTTATCAGTTGTTTTATCTCCAGATATCCCCAAAGACTTCACTAGGAATTTGTGAAATTATACCAGTGATACCTTTTATCACCTGCAATGGTATTCAGCCCTTAATATGATAAATTATTTTGCATTCTAGGATCTACTCTGTGTGTATTCCTATTAAAAGATGAATCCCTTTCTCTGAGAAACAGATAACTCAACCACTAGGGGGTGCCATTAACATACAGATAGAAAGGAAAATGTTTATCCACCTGCTCTTTGGGAACAGGTTTCTCTGTATGTGAATTCCTAGTCATCTATTTTTGAGATTACAGTACCAACTCTCTCTGCTCGGTTGGGTTTCGTTTAGGATTAATTTAGCATTTTTTTCTTGTGATCAGGGAAATGATGAGTATAATACTGAAGGTGGTTTGGTCAGTGGTTCCTTTCACTTCTCAATCTATTATCACAAACACTTCTTGGGGGTTATTTACTAAGGTGTGATAAAGAGGTGTTAAAGTGAAGACCACTTTTCCAGTGATATCACTTCCCCAAGTCCTATGTAACTCTTTATAACCTATGCAGCAAGATTTCCTATGCACAGGATCCATAGAATAACATAGGAATTGAAGAAATTATATCACCGGAGGAGTCATCTCCATTTTATCATGCCTTAGTGCACCTCCCACTATGTTTTACATCAGTGGGATACTCTAGTGATCCACAGTTGCTAACAGGTCAAGATGTATCAACTCCATAACCCCTTAAGGGCTGGCATGCGCGTGGCCGTTACTTGACCACAGAGTATTTTTTGTTTGTCAGATCCAGTTCAGGGATCCCTGAGAGGCGTGCCCTGAATTCCATGCAGTGCCAGGACCGTCACTGGTCCTTAAGTGCTGGACAGACGGTCCTGGCACGGCATTGGACATTAAGCGGTTAAACAATATTATCATGAAAAACAGTTTGCATGTGTTTTTAAAGCAAGAGTATCACTTAAAGGGATAGTAATACTTAATTTTATCTTTTTTATTTTGTAGGCATTAAAAAACACGAAGAACGATATAAGTCTTATCTCTCAAACCTTTATGGTTTGAGAGATAGTCACAAGCAAAGTTTCCCCTCACTGACCAAAATGGTCAAGTTTGCCATCTAGCTATCAGATTTGAAATCTGGTCCACGGACGGGCCGTGGCTCTACAGCAGAGCCGAGATTGCGAGATATAAGAAGAACTACTTCATTCAAAGTAGTGGTTTGCAATCACACTTTTTAGACCCATCCAATGAAATAGTTATTTTCATATCTTGCGATCTTGGCTCTGCTGAAGAGCCACCAGTTGAACTGAGGACCGTATTCCAAATCTGACAGCTAGATGGCAGACTTTACCGTTTTGGTCAGTGAGGGGAAACTTTGCTTGTGAATATCTCTCAAACCATAAAGGTTTGAGAGATAAGACTTATATCGTTCTTCATTTTTTTTTTAATGCGTACAAAATAAAATAAAGATAAAATGAAGTATTACTATCCCTTTAATTAAATCATGTAATTTTGTGCAAAAAAAGTTTTCAAAATGGTGTATTCTTATTTGCAATTTAAATACAGGTTAAAAAAAAGTTTTTTTAAGAGGCAATAAAGAAACAGAGCACACCCTCGTGGTATGTGTGCTGCAATCCTTATTACCCATTAAATAATGAGTAATTAAACCTTTGACTCAGATTACCCCCATAATCTGTTTTTCTTCTTGATAGGGAAAACTGAGATTAAGTATTTGTGATCACTTCAGGACAATAAATTTGGCAGAGTTTGTTTTTTCATACAGCCCCATTGTCACTCACTGCCAGTGGATCTTTGTGGGGACAAACCAAACATTCTATTATTTATATGAGAAAAAGTATACAGATTAGTATAGCAGAGAGGTCCAATTTAAATTATAAACAAAATTAAATCAAGCAAGAATACAGTCAATAACATAATATTACATGTACATCGACTTGAAACTGAAACCTATGCTAAAGGATTTAAGGATGTGTTTAAAGATAAAGATGACTTAAAAATACTGACTGTTTCCTTTTAAAAGGATAATCTGATCACACAGTTCTATCACTTTTGCTTGATCATCGTACAAGGAAACTCTCATGGTTTTGACTAAATCTCATGGTTTCTGGGTGAAAGGCCACATTCCCAGGGTCAATAATAGTGTCAATTATTTAGTGATATGCGCCAATTAACGGCTTCTTTCATCTAAAAATTGATACTATTTCTACCTGAAAAATCCCGCCTTGCTTGTGTCTAATCAAGCACCTCTGGGTTATAGAAAGCAGCGACATATTGTCTAGAATACATATTCTCAAGAATTTTAAGGAGAAAAACAAAGATCTCAGGATCAGCTTATTTTGAAAGTTCCTCATTACGCGCTACTAGTACAAAAGACCATCATAAGAGTGTACAAAATAAAATGCTCTTTCATTCAGTCAACATGGCCATTAAATTAGCAGAGCCAGTTTTTATGCCACAAGAGGCCCTAAGCAAAACATTCTAGGCACACTTAGCCCCCCCCCCCCCACTCCTTACATGACTCCTCCCACAGCACATAAACTGTTACCTGGCACAGAATATCTTTATATCATAAAATACCAACGCACTGCTTTAACATACTTTGGATACCTCTCTAGCATTCAAGAAATTATGTGAATGTGTATGTAAACAGGCAAACACACTGGCAATTAGACTTTGCTCCTCCAGTGTTCAATTTTCCTTACCAGGGTTGGATTTCCCATTAGGAGAATAGGCAGCTGCCTAGAGTGCCAGATTGAGGGGCATTGCCTCAGCTATGATGGCCATACCCATATTTTAAAATGTAGGCACCCCTATTCAATCTCAATGTCCTTTCACCAGGCATCAACTCTTGGTTTAGTCTGAGTTCACATAGAGACTTGGCAGCACTGCACTGTAACGATGAGCAAGTCACTGGTGCATATTCACTTCTGATGGTCCTGCATTCCTCTAGCAATCTAGTCAGTGCGGGGACCTTTTAGAGATATGTGACTGATTGGTAGGATGTGAGACTCAGCCAAATATGATTGGCTGATACCCATGTTGGCCTCTATTAATAATCGTTGCGGGGAGCACCTCAGTGATTCCAATAACAGTGTGAACAATCTCTACTGCCATTCAGATAATATCTGCTGCATCTTCACTGCATTCTAATTGGATCACAGTAAAGCTGCAGCAAGCTGCCTTGGGACTCTGACATGCAAGTCAGTAGTCACTTGGGTGAACAGTCCCATAAGCAGCAAGCTGTTTTTGGGATGATACTGCAGAAATAGACATGCTGCACTAACATCGCCATGTGTACCCAACCTTTGGTTGACTGCTTTATTTAACAGTTTATATACTACTTCCCCCGATTCCCACTAGTTTAAATGGGGCTTTTAAGCCCCTTGAATTCTAGAGAGGTCTTCAACGCATGTTTTGTGATGCCCCAGAATTCCTCCAGTTCCTCTTAGTACATTGGCCTCAATGTGGGCTAAACACAAAAATGAAAAAGACAAAAGCAGGACAATTCTGTGGCAAACCAACTACATACAGGGGGAAAAAATAAACTTCCCCATTTAATTTAAATGAGGGTTTTAACCCTCTGACTGTTGAAGAGGTCTAAAACATTTTTGTTTTCCAATGCATTGGAGACCTCTCATTTAAATCATAGATAATTGTTATTTGTTCTCTAAGGTGCCATTGGTTTGCCCTTATATTTGCTACACTTTTTGCCTATGGTCCTATATATTTTGCCTCTTACAACTCTGCTATTAACTTAACTGGAACTTTCTAAATGAGCTGTGCCTGAGGTCTTTGAAATATTAACCATGTAACTGGCAATGTGTTCCTGCTTGCTTCCCACCCAGAGGTTCTCCAGTGTACAACTTAGTGATAACACTGCTTCAACACACTCAAGACCAGCAGAACTTCCCTCTCTGGTAGAAAGGGAACCGATGTACAGATTAAAGGGATAGTAATGTCAGCTGTAAAGCTGTCAGAAGCAGATTCTGTTCGTTTGACCAGACGAGGCTCTTCAGCAGCGCCGATATAACAATATCTAAAGATAAATACTTCATTGGAATGGTCTACAACATGTGCTTGCAAACCAGGCACATGTTGTAGACCGTTCCGATGAAGTATTTTTAGGTATCAGTATATTGGCACTGCTGAAGAGCCTCCATCTGATCCAGGAACCAGAATCTGCTTCTGACAGCTTTACAGCTTGTCAAGCAGAAAGGGGAGGGAGCGGAGAACTTTATTTTCCTATATCTCTCAAACCATAACGGTTTGAGAGATACGCATAAGTGCAAGTACTCTCTTTTAATTGAATCTACCATATAGTTAATACTTTTTCTGACATTACTATCCCTTTAAAGCAGGCAGTTATTGAAGAGCATATAGTACGCCACACTGAGATCCCGAGATTCAGATTAAACCCCTGAAAATTCCCAGGTTTGTCTGTAAAGCCTCATGTGCATCCACTGCCACCCTTTCTGTGTTTCTCAAGCCAGCTTGACCCCAGCTGTAGGGTGTAACCAGTTATTTCAGCAATTCTGTCTCTAAATTAAGTCATGCTTTCCGCCTGTATTTTATTATAAAAACACTAACACCTAAAAACAATCTGGGGTTATACGTAAGTAGAAACCTTGTACTCTGTACTAGACTGTAAAAATTATCTACTTGTTTCTGAGGCCTAAAACTACTCTTCTCTTACATATGCTCTGTGGGGGTTCCCATTTCTGGTTTTTCCAAGTCTGCCACTGACATAGTATTCTTGGTAGGTGTCTAAGTAGTTGTTCCTCATTGTTTTTAAAAGGACTGAGATAAGGTTATAACTTTTATGAAGAGAAATGCAGTGGGTCCTAAGCTCAACACATTATCACTAGCTTTGCACAAATAATTAACTAAATTGTGTTATATAGGGTAGTCTATACATGAGTTGAAATGCAAATTTAGGGTTAGAGTTAAAGGGATAGTATTGTTTCACAAAAACAGCAGCTCCGATTAATCTTCATAGTATTTGGGCCATGGAGAGTGTTATTTCAATACTGTCAGAGCTGTAGTTCAAGTGTAGTTGAATTATAAAATATCCCCCTCCCACCCCTTTTACATAGTGTAAGCCACCTCCCCTCAGATGTGGAATCTGGTCACTTGACCGGACAGGTCACAGCATGGGACAATCTTCTTACTGTGAGCATAAGGAAAACCCTGCCCCCCCTTGACAGGTTTTTCAGGTTTTTCCTTATGCTAATTGAAGATTGTCCCTCTCTGTGATCCAGATGGAGCAGTGTTACATCAGTGGGTGGGAGGGGGATAATTTATCATTCAATTACTCTTGAACTACAACTCTGACAGTATTGAAATGGTTCACTTTCGAAAGGTCACATGCAAAAGAGCGTGCAACCTTTTAATTAATTCACTAGGTCGCCAGTATCAAAATGGCGACATGACAATCTCGCACTGCATGACAGCGCAAGATTGTCATGTCGCTTAATTAATGGTCCCATATACTGTCGCAGTTCGAGATTCTAATATGTAATGCCAAAGGGTAAATATCTTTAAAAGCTGGAGCGCCTCCGTGTGCTGCTATGTGTGCTGGAGTGTGATCAAAGGACAATTATTATGTATGCAGCACACGGAGACATAGATCAGAAGACAGGCATGAAAGAGCTCAAATCAGAGTTACCAGAACTCTGCATTTGTGATGCTCAGAACACAATGTAAGGAAAGGACTTGAATCTCCATGTGCTGCATACATAATAATTGTCCTTTGATCGTGCTGCAGCACATGGAGCGCTCCATCTTTTAAAGATATTTACCTTTTGGCATCACATATTAGAATCTTGCACGGAGACAGTTTTTCAAAGGGCAGAATGGATCGCCTATAATGTCGGTTTATGGAGATAAGCTCAGGCAAAAAGTGAACCTGAGGATTTTGCCACGATGTCCCATTTTAAAGTTTCTGGTTGGAAGGACACAGTAGAAAAATAAATGTCAGATGGTTTACAAGTGAGCAGGGAGATAGATGAACCAGAGGTTGTTCCCCCAGATGCAGAAAAGGTGATGGAAATGTCATGCAGAGCAGAAGAGAACAAGCCTCTAGAAATCGCCCCAAAGAAATCGGGCTCAGGAGAGACAATCCAGCCCACTCTTCGAAAAAGGTCCACCCCTTCTCCTAACGTTAAACCAAAAGTCAGTCCCATTGCCAGGAAGAAGCAGAGAACCAATCCAAATGATTTGTCTCTAGAGGAACTAGTTTCAAACCCACGAAAGAGAAGGTCATTACGGAGATCTGATAAAAGAAAATATGCAGGTCGCTTCCACCCATATATCACAGTACTGCAGGACTCTGCAAAGCCACCAGCTTGGAATTTCCAGCGAGTGAACGGTTCTCCCAGCTTCTCCAGTCTTGTTTTCAGTTCTCTGTACAGAAACTTGAAGACTCCTTAAAAAACACTGATGGATTTAACTCAGAATCTACTCATTCCACAGTACATGATTTTAAGGTTAAGATTAACCCCTTAAGGACCATTGACGTGGCAGGACCGTCACTCTGGTCCGGCACTTAAGGACCAGTGACAGTCTTGCGACGTCACGTACTTTTACTCACCGCAATCCTGTAGGAACGCGGTGAGTAATACCGGGGACTGAACTTGATCGCTCCAAGACTGGAGCGATCTCTTTCAGTCCCGATTTGGCGTACCGCGCCACATGATCAGTCGCGTGGGACGTCAAGTCAAAGTCTTCTATGTGGTACTTAAGGGACAGCTCACCCTGGGACCGCTGGTCCTTAAGGGGTTAAATACGTCACTGTTTTAAGGCCAAAAAAAAAAAAAAAATGCGACCATTAAATAGGCTACATGACAATCTCGCGCTGTCATGCAGTGCGAGATTGTCATGTCGCCATTTTGATCTTGGCAACCTAGTGAATTAGTTATAATGTCACACGCTCTTAAGCGTGCGACATTTCAAAAGGATACCATTGAAATAACACTCTCCATGGCCCAAATACTACAAAGATTAATTGGAGATGCTTTTATTGTGACACATTACTATCCCTTTAAGGAATCTAACGTAATATAACAAAATGTTACAGATGCTAATTGGAAGTACATGAAAAGTTAGAGTGGAAAATTCAGAAGTAGTATGTGTGGACTCATGGAATAGGGTGATAGACTCATGGATTAGCCTTCCAATAGATGATGTATAGAGTAATACTGTGTGCAATCGTTTTTCCAAAATCAAAGGGATAGTAACATTTAACATGTAAAAAAATATATATGTATTGTAGGGTCTACCCTCCTGAGTAAAACAAAAGTACTTCCACTGCTGAGAGTTATTTTATTCAAAAGTTACTGCAGCTCAGAACTTTTTTAGCTGCAGTATCACAGTGGTCAGAAATTTTACATTGGCGCTGTACCTAGACCATACTATGGACAGCTCTAGTCAGTTGACCATAACCCTCCATAGGATGGTGTAGCAACAGCGCCACTGTAACATTTCAGGCCTTTGAGATATTGCACATAAAAAGTCAAGTTTGAGCTGCAATGACATTTGAATAAAACACCTCTCAGCAGTGGGAGTACCCTTGTTTTATTCAGGAGGAAAACCCTTGCAATATATATTTTTTTACATTTTAAGTATTACTATCCCTTTACCCTTTAATTAGTACTGGATATCATGTCTTTAGATGCATACATCGATGACTTGTTGACAAACTCCAAGATCCCAAAGTCTTCTCACTGAAGTCTTCTTAGGAAAGAAAATACATTTTAAGTGGGTGGAGTTTGGGAACCCAAACAATCTCATCACAAAGAATCGCATCTATCTCTGTTGCCTTGATGACAAATACTAATTAGATACATTATTAGAAACCAATCTACATATGATTGATTAATACTTGCCATTAGGATTTTCTACCCAGATTAAGATGTGGTATGTTATTATGAAGAAATAATTTGGAAAGCTTAAGTACATAATACTCTGTAAAGCTTTGTGATAAAGGCCTTGATTCTTGTCTTTACTAAAATTCTGTACTGTAGGGCTAGGCAAACTTCAGAACAGGTGGATTAGTCACTTTAATTGATGCACCCGTAGTCAACAAGAGATAATCTGAAAACCTCCACTACTGATAGCTCTTATCTTGAGAACCAGGGTTGCCTACATCTGTACTACTTCATCTTTTTTGGCAGTGGTCAAATTGTAGTTCTGTAGCTCAGTGGTTTTCAATCTTGTCCTCAGAGACCATTAACAAGCCAGGCTGGGTTTACACAGTGACTTGGCAGCTCTGTATTGCAGTGCTGAACAGGCTGCTAATGGAAATACACCTCTGCTGGACCTACGTTCCCCCAGTAACTGCTTTAGCTTGAGTTCACTGGGTGGTTTGGCAGTAATAAGTCGTAGAGCTGAGCATGTTAGTGCAAATTCACCTCTGATGGTCCTATACAACCCCAGTGATCCAGGCACTGGTGATGGTGGTGGGGTCTGGAGTTGTAACTGATTGACTGATACCCACATGGGCCTCTATTGAATGGATTTTTCTGGTGAGCACCAATGATTCAAATGCCTGCATGTACGATCTGTATGGTGGCCATTAGGTGCCATGCAGATCATCTCTGCTGCATCTTCACTGTGTTCTAATGTAAGCACAATAAAGATGCAACAAACTGCATTGGACTTTCGACACAGAAGGCAATAGTCTACTCTGTGATCAGCCCCATAAGCAACAATATGTTTTTCTTGGGATGTTAATTCAGTGATAGAAATGCAATGACAGCATCTCCATGTGAACTCAATCTTGAAGATTTCCTTGCTTGATTACAGGTGAGCTTGTAAGATGTGCAGTCATTTTAATTAACACACCTGTGCACAGGCTGTGAATTATCCAGTCCTAGTCCATTAATGGTTCCTGAGGACAGGTTTTAAAACCACTGCTCTTGCTTTTGGTCAGATGAGGATGAAATGAATTGTAATCCAGTGACAAGTACAGGGGCTGCAGGTTGCCTATCCCTGAATTAATCTCTTCTGCAAGTGTAGGGTCCTCAAATAGTATTTGTAAAAATCTGAGTCAGTGCAGGTTTTATGGATACTCCTGTGTTGTTTTTTTTAAGAGATGTCTCAATCAAATACAAGCAGAGATCTCTCTAAAACATGCACTGGCTTAACCCTCTAGTAATGCAGCTTGAGAGAAGAAGCAGCAGCACCGTGTGTACCTACCTTACACTTCCCCCTCTCAGCTGCACACGTGATGCCTCAGTAAAAGTGAAATGAGAGTCTTATGCTTTCAATTCAGTAATGTGTTGCCTGCTTCTGTGTATCTCTTGAAAGGAGCTATTTTTACACAAAGTAAAATGTTGCGGTCGAAGAATATTAACTCTCCGGCTGCCAGAGTAGCCAGAAAACTTTAAGAAAGAATAAACTGAATCCACTGTAGTACAAAATGTTTTTTTTTTTGTTTGTTTGTTTTTCTTGGGGGGGGGGAATGGGGCATTTTCTAAAACGTTTAACTGTCTGAGTGCCACAGAGAGAGATGTGCCTGTGAGGAAGATGCTTTCTAAGACCCCTTAACCTAGGCTGACCAGACCTCACCTTTAACTGGGGACGCATTGGAGAAATGCATACTGCAAGACTGCATTGATTTCAGTGAAGTACTGCAAAATGGCTATTTCCTGTGTGTCCCCGGTTAAAGGTGAGATCTGGTCAGCCTAAGTTAACCCCCAGAGTGCTAGAGAGCTGTCCAACATGTTGCTTTGCAATCCATTGGACAGCTTTACAACTCCCACCGAGTTTTAAAAAAAGCTAAATTGTAGAAGAAAAAAACATTTTCCTATAATTATTTTGTAGTATTGAGGCGACCGGATACCCCAATAAATGCAGGATGCATATGAAAAACACACACTGAAGGGTTATAATAATTCTGTTGAGGTTCTACAGTATGACATTTTCAAAAGCTCCCTAACTTTAACCATTTAAGTGCCAGAGTAGCCAGAACAATTTAGGAAAAAAAAAAAAGACTAAATGCCACTGTAGCACAAAAATGTTATATATGTATTTGAGGGAGTGTAGAGGGATGAGACACTGTCTAAAAAACTTAATTATCTGAGGCTAGAAATCAGATGGCCAAACACAATGCAGGGTTGCATTAATTCCTGTGAAGTCCTGCAGAATTATTTTTTTTTCCCATTCGTGCCCTACATTTAAAGGTATAGCTAAATTCCTTATGAATTTGCCATTGTGTGAATTGATACCTTACTTAATGACTCCTGGATAGCTGGTGTTATTTATGAAGTATTTTTATGCAAATGAACATCTGCAGAAATTGGACATTATTTTAACCCTTTGTGTGTCAAAGGTGTTAGCTATGCATTGCTTACCCCTCTGGCACTCAAAGGGTTAAGAACAGCTTATGTCATGATCTGACTACACAATATTTCCAGAATACACCTCCCTCCCCGACCATGTGCGCATTCAGTGCTGTGTCACTGATTTTCAGCTCCAGTCCTTGGGGTACACTAATGTCATAAGGCTTTAAAGGGATAGTAATACTTCGTTTTAACTTTATTTTGTAAGCATTAAAAAAACATGAAGAACGATATGTCTTATCTCTCAAACTTTTATGGTTTAACCCTTTGAGTGCCAGAGGGTTAGGCAATGCATTGCTCTGCAATGTGTTGTGTACCCCTCTGGCACTCAAAGGCTTAAGAGATATTCACAAGCAAAGTTTCCCCTCCCCGCCCCTTTTATCTAGTGTAAGCCATCTCTTCTCAGATGTGAATCTGGTTGTAAGACCAGACAGATAACAGCAGGGGACAATCTTCTATATATCAAAACAATGAAAGCCCTGCCCCCCTTGACAAGCTTTTCAGGTTTATCCCTTATCTTAATTGAAGATTGTCCCTCTGTGCAATCTACCTGGCACCTCTCTTCTACTTTGGCTGAACAGTGTTACATCAGTAAAATGGGCGGGAGGGGAATACTTTATCATTCAATTACTCCTGAACTACAACTCTGACAGAACTGAAATAACACTCCCCAAAGTCCAAATACTATGATGATTAATTAGAGCTGTTTTTATTATGGAACCTTACTATCCCTTTAAGGATAATCCCCTAATTAAGCACAGCTAAGTTAACTACAATAACTGCTCTTTTAGCATGCCTAGAGTACCAATGCTGAAAAACACTACCCTCTGTAAACCCCTTGGTGATTGGCAATCAGGGTTATACTATTGATGTTTCCTGTGTCGCTTTGGTCTTGAATTAAATACTCAAGAGAATGAGTCATTTGGTACCAACGTTCTCTGAGGGTTTTTAGCGCACATAGATAATTTATGAACACCTGCAAGGTTTCAGTGGCTATGTTGTGTGTTACAACTAGGAAATGTGGCTGATTTACTGAAAAACTCAGCAGCAGCCCAACTGTGCAAAGTTTAGAGCAGTGATTCTCAACGTTAGGCCTCTAGACACATCAACAGGTCACGATTTCAAGACAGTGCTGCTTGTTTGCAGGTAGATAATTAATGGCTCAGTCATTTTGATTGATTTACTTGTCTTTAATTAGACAAGAGCTGTTGGCATGTCTCAAGGTCTGGGGCTATGAGTCACAGCATTAGGCGGTGATTCATAGTATGCATTTCTCCTATGCATCCCCGGTTAAAGGTGAGGTCTGGTCAGCCTACCTTAATTAAAGCACAATGAGATCAATCAATATGGCTGAGCCACTGATTACCTACAAACACGCAGCACGGTGATGAAAAAGTGACCTGATGGGGTGTCCATAGGACCAACGTTGAGAATCACTTGCTAGGATAAATCCTCAAATAAGCACTGGCGGCTTTAACCATTTGAAAGGCAGTTATCCAATGCATTGTGTTGGATACCTCTCTGGCAATCAAAGGGTTACCCATTGATATTGTCAGGCAGCGAATTATTTATAAAGAAAAATAAAATCTGGAGCGATTGAGGCAACCCACTAAACTACAAAAAAAAAAAAAAAAAAAGGGGTGCTTTTAACCCTTTGAATGCCAGAGAGGTACACAACACATTCCAAAGCAATGAGTTGCATGCCCCTCAGGCACTCAATGGGTTAACCTGTTGAATGCTTTAAACCTTCACATTGCAAGACATCTACTCATTGAAGGCCCCATATGAAGCAATGGAAGTTTGTATTGGTTCCCTGTGGTGGTTAACCTTTTGAGTGCTAAAGCAATGTGTTGTGTACCACTGGCACGCAAAGTGTTAAGATTGCACCAGTTCTTAGTACATTCACCTCACCAAGGCGCTGACTGTCATGCATTGTTTATATAGCAAATACACCCCCTTTAACCCTTTGTGCCAGGGTGATGTGAAAAGCATTGCACACCCCTCTGGCATTCAAACAGCTAAGGAGAGGAAAGTCTCTAATTATATCAGAGACACCCCACCCCATGCTGAGCTACAACTCCCATCATGCTTAGGAGACAGATGAAGTTGTGAGGATGATGGAAGAGGTTGTTCTAAGAGATTGGGTGGGAATGCCACTGTACACCAGATATAAGTAAAGTTACCTAGCACTCCAACAGTCCTCAGAGAGCACTAACAGGCCAGGACTTTAGGATGGTCCCGATTGAGTAAAAAGGTGAGTTAATCAGAGGCTCACTCATTTTAATTAACTCACCGGTGTGCAAGCAGGGAAATTCTTAAAGGGATAGTAATACTTCGTTTTAACTTTATTTTATTTTGTAGGCATTAAAAAAACATGAATGATATAAGTCTTATCTCTCAAACCTTTATGGTTTATGAGATATTCACAAGCAAAGTTCCCCTCCCTGCCCCTTTTACCTAGTGTAAGCCATCTCTTCTCAGATGTGAGTCTGGTTGTATGACAGTACAGATAACAGAAGGGGACAATTTTCTTTGTATGAAAAGAATGAAAGCCCTTCCCCCCCTTGACAAGTTTTTCAGCTTTTTCCGTTATCTTAATTGAAGATTGTCCCTCTCTGCAGTCTACCTGGGCATCTCCCTTCTGATCTGGTTGAACAGGGGGGGGATAATTTGTTTGTGAATATCTCACAAACCATAAAGGTTTCAGAGATAAGACTTATATCATTCTTCATGTTTTTTTAATGCCTACAAAATAAAATAAAGTTAAAATGAAGTATTACTATCCCTTTAAAGGTATTTGGGAGTAAGTGAACTGATCCATAGGGGACAAAAAAAAAAAAAAAAAAAAAGAGAAATATATTAAACTGGGCTTTTAAGCACCTTGAAAGCTAGAGCGTTCAGTGCATTGGAGAACTCTACCATTGTAGGTGTTAAAAAGCTCTATTCAAGTGCATGGGAATTTGAGATTTTTTTTATTTTTATTTATTTATTTTTTTAATTTTCCCCTATGGTGCAGTTGGTTTACACCAGAATAACTTTATAAATATGTGCCCATGTGGTCTGTTATTAGGTCTGACAGGTTTTAGAACCACTATTCCAGAATGAAAACTAAAGAACCAGGTAATATTCTATTGCATGTTATAAAATTACTACTTGTTTAACTCTTGAGTACCAGGGGGGTACACAACACATTGCAATGTGTTACATACCACTCTGACACTCAAAAGGGATGAAGCTCCACAGCCCCTTTTATAGTGTGGGAGATATGTTTACTCACTGAACTGTATCTCCTGTAATTAGACCCAGATCAACATTTGAAGTCTTACAGCCTAGTAATGAGACATCTTTCATAAGCAGACAATGCAAAGGAGGAAAAGTCCTATTTGTTGCCCTTTTAGTAGTTCCCAAATTACTACGTTTCAACAACCTACGTATAGAGTCTGCATTTCTGTGACAAGTGTCTAGATCAGCCTCAACAGAACTCAATGTAAAGGACATCAACATTCTGCTACTTCACCAAGTGTCATAATACACTTGTTGAAAGCCACTGTGAGTTGCCCAACACCTGCATGTTGGCTACATAGGGTGCGAAAGCCCCCTGCTTACAGAACTTATGTTAGTGTGCATCAATATTCTCATTTAAGTCTTCTACCTCCATGCTTCAGACACATTTAATAACTTACACAATGCAGCCCCCTGCTGGCAATTGACTGCTCACTGAGAATAATTTACAGCACATTTACTAAATGTATTAAAATGTGCAGAGGTCAGTTAAAGTACAAGGATTATATTTTTTTGGGGGGGTGGGGGTTGCTTTAGAATAAAACTGATGCAGCTTCCCTATCTTGAGACTTAGGTTTAAATATTTTTAAAGCACTTGCTTGCTAGAGTCTAGATTCCAAGGGGAAAGGAGGCAGATGTTCCCTACATTTAATATTAAATGTGTACATATTTCAGTTATAAGCCCTGGATTTCTTTTGGTCATGGGGTCCAGAGTTTGTTTTTTTAGCCTCAGATAGTCCTGTACAGACGAGATGTATAATGCATTGCTTTGAAGTGCATTCCACACCCCTCTGGTCTAACAGGTTAACATTATAGGAGTACCACCACCTTTAGACATGCAACATTCGACAAATGAATGCAAGTATACATAACATGGATTTAAATTTTCCTCCTTTTATTAAAAAATAAAAAAATACTGGTCAGACAAACTGCTCCCATAAAAAAAAAAAAAAAAAAAAAAAAAAAAAGTAACAAACATTGCCGTCGTCATTATTTACACTGTACATCTATTTACAAATATATAATTACATAAATATAATATATATAAAAGGCCATTTTCTTGCAAGACCTCTAGCCCTGCTGTTTTATAGTGTAATGTGACATTCACTGTTTATATAAAAATAGATTCCAGGAAAGAGGAGTTTTCTTTATGCAATGTATATATTAAAAAAATGTAACAAATGTAGGATAGTCAAAGGTTTATCCTGTCAATGTCAAAAATCAAAGTTAAGGCAGTTTCATACAAACATTGTCTTAGGTCTTTGAAATAGGCAGCTATAATCGTGTTATAAACAATGGAATGTAGAAAAATGCAACATATTTCAGCACTGTTCAATGCAGAGTATCACCATACACTTCTACCTCTGGAAGACAGGACTCCCAACAACTAGATACTGTCGTTACCAAGTATCCCTAACAAACAGGATTAGTCCTTATACGTTAGTGGGGAACAAAGTGAGAAGTGCACCTTTAGTGACAGTAGTTGGGTTTAACTGGTGCTTAAAAGCCAAGTACTTTAAGATGAAGACTAAAGAGCTAAGGCAACCTTTGGCACTCTTAGATCAACTCCCACCATCTCCAGACAGTGGCTGGCTGATTATGGGAGTTGTAGTTTAAGTACTGGAGATCCAAAGGTTGCCTTAGCTTTGTTCTTTTGATGGTTGGAGGTGGATAGTGTTACTCTGCATTGCTGTATAATGTGCCATAATCAGGGTGGGTTTACATTTACCCCCACACAATGCCCTAAAAAAAAAAAAAAAAAGCTTTTTGCTGCTTTCAAAGCAAGCAAAGGGTTAGCAATCATTAAGTATTAAACTAGCTACAAACTTATCCCAACAACCCAATACTCCTTTTCAGAAGTGTTCCAGTTAATGCACAAAGTACACATTTTAGGTCCAGCCTTTTAAATAAAGTTATTCCTTGTGAGGTCCACTTAAGCTGCAGAAGGACACGCCACCTTATTGCAGTACCAGCTACAGTGTGACCCAGTGAGCGGGACCAGTAGCAGAGTTCATGTGGCCAACAGGCTCCAGAAAACCCACAACACAAAATAAAGTCTGAGTTCTACATGTGCCTCTTCATGTGCAGAGCTAGGTGATCTGATCTGGAGAAGGCACGGTCACACAGGTGACACTGGAAGGGTCGGTGGCCAGTGTGCTTGCGGAAGTGGCGTGTCAACTCATCAGATCGGGCAAATTTCCAGCCACATCCTTCCCAATTGCAGTGATACGGCTTCTCACCTGCACAAGACATTGGAGAAAGTGCATTGGTTAGGTCAATGAATAACAGACCATTCACGGCTAGAAGCTAGACAGTAAAATAAATTATAAATACCACTTACTAGTAAATGTCTCACCTAGATCTATGATCTATATTCAGAAGGAGACCGTGATTTAAATGGTACTAAACCCCATGAATACTAGGTCTCCAATACATTGTTTGTAAAGGAATTTGGGGGTTTCTATGGTTATAACCCCCCCCCAAACATTTCTACACTTTAGATTCCTGAATGGACCCTTAGTTACTTCACCCAATAAACTGGATCACCTAGCTTTTACAGAGCCATGTATTGCTTTTCCATGCAGCTACAAAATGTTTCACAATCAAGCAATTAACATCTGCATTGCAATTTGTTGAATTTTAGAACAGCTCATGGACACTTTAAAGACCAGATTGGGTGGGCAAAGTGTTGTACACCCCTCTGATCACTAAAAGTGTTAAAGGCAATCAGTTTTTTTTGTGTAGTATACAAAATGAAATATTCACCTGTGTGTGTTCTAAGGTGGGCTTTCAGGTGGGAGCTTTTGGTGTAGGTCTTTCCACAGCCAGCATAAGAGCAGGTGTGAGTGGCTGTCCTCTTTCTGGGCCAAGATCGGCGACCCCTCTTTGGTTTAGTGTCCAGTATCTCCAGAGGAGAGCAGGGAGGTGTTATCACACCCCTAGAAGTAGAAGGTTGCATTGACAGATTGTCCTCAAACATGCCATACTGGGAGGTACTTTGGTATTGGATAGGGGACTGGTGATGGAAACTGGCATGCTGATAGCTATGAGGGTATGGTAGAGTTGGATGGCACATTAGCTGGGACTGACACTCACTTAACATTAAGTCATCAGGACTCAAAGGTGGGGTGTCTGGGCCACCCATCTGTGGAGAATTGGCCAGTCTTGGCTGATCATATGCCATCATGCAAGCAGTACTGCCTTCCTGCTTGATCTTTGTGCAGGACTGGGGCACCATGCCAATGACAGGTCCATAAGAGTCCATGTCAGGTTCAGTTTTGATGGTCTCTGGAAAGTCAAAGTTTGAAGTCACAAAGAACCTCCCGTGAACACTGTTGGTGTGGCAGTAATTTTCCATATCAGACCTCATTAGCTCAGTCATGAGGCTAGCTGAACTGTAAGGAGGGGGACTGTGGTCTATACTGTAGCTCCCTGGAGAAGGGTTTGTTTGGTAGTAAGTGCAGGTCTCAGCAGGTGCTACGGAATAATCTCCGCAAGTTTGGACATTCTTGTCACCACCCATGGATAGGACAAACTCCAGAACATTGTTCAAGTCTTCATCTTCCTTCTTTGTGGAGAAAGGGTCTGGGCTTTGCATTACCTCAGCAACTCCACAGCTGCTGAGTGGAGACTTGGGCTCATAATCACACTTCCATCTCTGGAAAAAGAATAGTATAATATTAGTGCTATATGAAAGCAGGAAGACAATGTAAGTGGACACTAAAGGAATCACTGCCAACACTGTTACACAACTACAGAGGTATGACCTGCCTCTGATTTAACACAGTGCCATGGGTCATATCCAGTAAACTGAAGGAGTGCAATTCTGGGGCTAACCAACTGGTCCATGGGGGACAAGTCAAAATACCTAAAATCCCTACCAATTGAAATATGGTATACTAACCATTGGAATGCTAGAGTGCTTACCAACACATTGCTTCTCTGGCATCCCAGGTCTTAAAAACCAAGTTAAGTCAATGGGAATTTTAATGTCCCCCTTTGGTACAAATAGTCTGCTCCAGAATAGAACATCTTTAGCTCACTTGAATAGGACTACATATCTTAACACACTAGACACATTCCTTCCTACACATTATCCACGTTAGTCATGTACCTTATACTAACCTATACTTTTACACCACAAATATAAAAAGGTACAAATACATCACATGAATGGGTATTTCTAGATATTAAACTATGTGCAAGATTTAGAAAAAAATAAGTATTTATGACAAATGCAAGCATATAGTGTAACATTAAGGATCAGTGGGTTTTGATTCTTGGTGTGTTGTACAACCCTCTGGTCATTAAAGGGTTAAAATCTAGTAAAAGCCATACATGTGATGCATTGATAAATCACATACAAATCTATATAACCAGTTAACATTTATAAACTAGATGCAAAATGCAAGTCAGTTTACTGTACTGCAACTAACGCTGAAATGCAGTTTATTTTGGGCTTGTATGAGTCTAACTTCCCATCCATAACCTATGACTTCTACATTAACACACATTTACAAATTAAAGTTAACTACGTTAGATCTGCATACTGATCCAATCCACTTGCTGCTTCACAACTCTGATTCTTACCACACCTGTCCCACATTCCAGCCCGCTTAAAATACTTACATCTTGGCTTGCAAACGTAGAAAAAGAGGGGAGAATGGTCTCACTTAGAGCCATCCCTGGATCCTTTAAATCCGAGTCAAATTCCCAGGAACGACAAAAAAAGGGATATTTAAAAAAAAAAATACTAAGAAATTATATTAAACAGCATTTAAGCTCCACGATTCCCACTGCGGAGGATTGAGTGTGCATCAAGATAGTTTCAATAGCAAAAAAGTTTTCCTTACAGCTGAGAGGGGGCCTAGATCATAAATAAAGGCACGGGGGGCATGCACCAAACCAATTGCAAGGAGAGGAGGAAACACGTTCAGGATGAGGAGGCTGAGCAGTCACTGAAGCCTAAATTTAGCAGCACTATATAAACCCTGCAGTCCAGATCAGTGTGCAGCTAGAGCAGCATCTCCAGGAGCCCTTTAAAGCGTTAGCCACACCCCTCCCTAGACGTCTCCCTAGCAACTGAGGGAAACACAGGCCAACACAGTTGTGTGTGACGTTTGTGTGACGTAGAAGGGAGCCCCAAGCTGAAAAGCCTGCCTCTACATTTTTTTCTCTTTCGTCTGATTGATTTGGAAACGGTGTCATGTAGGATTTGAAAAAAGGAAAACCTTTTGTACAGTACAAATGTAGAGTAGTCTATTGCCTGTAAACAGAAAAGTTGTGCAGAGAACGGACTTCGGCCCATATTTATAAAAGTAAACTAGAGTTATTCTGGAATAAACAAAGTACTTCATATGGGATAAATAATCATAAATCCCCATGAACGTGACAAGAGATTTTATACCCTTAAAGGCTATTGGAGACCTCGCCAGCATTCAAGGGGTTACATTTATCAGGGATTTGTATGCGTCTCCTATGGTTCAATTGGTTTATTCCAGAATAACTCCAGTTTGCTTTTATAAATATGGCTTTTGCTTCAGCATAACACTTGCTAATGTACAACATAGTAATTTTGCTAAAATTCTGCTATCCTGAAAAATTCACATTGGAAATGCAGATGGAAAAACAAACACAAAATGCTGGCAGAGAGGTAGTCAATGCATTGCAAAGCAATGGGTTAAGAAGATAAATGCAATGTGAAGTAAAGTTTTTAAAGAGACACTAATGTCCCATAAAAAATTATACTTGTTTTGTAGAGGTTTAAAAAATAAGTTATTTGGCACAATTCCTATATCTCAAATATTTACGGTTTGAGAGATATTCGTATGTAAAGTTCCCTTCTCCTGACATCAGCATCTACAGGCAGGTGCACACATAGACACCAAGGGGGGCTTGAGCACCTGCCCTTTTTGTCCAAAGTGCCCTCGTGCCCTTTTAACAACAACAAAAAATAATAATTATGAGAAGTGCCCTTTTTTTCATTTGAGCCCCTGCCCCCCAAAATGTCTGTGCACGTCCCTGAGCATCTATCTGACAGCAGGAGTTCCTGGTCTGGGGACCAGCCGGCGGTTTTGCAGCAGAGCCAAAAACGCGTTATTTAAAAAGAATTACTTCATTTGAAAGGTCTGCAAAGTGTGCCTGATTTGCAGTCACACTTTGTAGACCGTTCCCATGAAGTAGTTCTTTTTAAATAACGCAATGTCCGCTCTGCTGAAGAGCCTCCTCGAGTTGTACAACTCAAATCTCCTGCTGTTAGGGAAAACTTACAAGTGAATATCTCTCAAACCATAGCGGTTTGAGAGAGAGGATGTGTGCCAAATAACTTATTTTTTAAACTGTACAAAACAACCATAATTTTGTATAGGGCATTACTGTCCCTTTAATGCAAAATAGTTTCAATGTGCTTACAGCAGTATACACAAACACTTTTTTGGCACCGGTAATTTGTCAGTGGAAAGTAAAAAAAGGATTAAAACAAAATTAAGAAATAAACACCTAAAGTAAAAAAGCAGCAATGATGTTAAGGCTAATGAAAAATAAAATATAGACATTAACAGAAAACCATGTAAAAATATAGCAGTACACATAGTTCACATTCCTGAACAAATGGGCAGCACAAATAGAATGGTTGGGGGGTATTACAATGGCAACTACTATTGCATTAGGATAATTCCAACCTCTCCGTTTTTATCACTCCTCAGATTATGAGAGAATCCCACAAAGACAAAGAGAGGAGGGCGCCAAATAGTGTAATTCCTTCAGATACTTAGTTGCAAAGCATAAAGGAAAAGTACCCACAAGGTGTATTGGTCAGACGACTGGTATCAGGCAGTCTGACAATCAGGCATACAGAGGATCTTAACCCATCTCCATACAGAAACAGACTTGTAGCTCTGAGGAAGAGGTTTTTGTTAACCGAGAAACACGTAAGCATTCAAGCCTCTGTAGTTTTAAAATTTCAATACATTTGGAATACTCTTTTGATTACTGAAGTCCCCGCCTCAGTCATTTTTAGAATGAAAAAGGAAGAGATGTTCCTGTGAAAGCCACCTGAACTAAGATCCTCCTTATGCCTGATTGTCAGAGTGCTTGATACCAGTCATCTGACCGATACACCTTGTGAGTACATTTCCTTTATTCTTTGCAACTAAGTATCTTAAGGAATTACACTATTTGGCGCCCTCTCCTCTTTTTTGACTTTGTGGGATTTATGTGCCGCTTGGGAGAGCGTGTTGGAGGGAGCTGCCATGTACTGAAGCTGTCACACTGTTTCTGGGAACAGTTCTTATAAATTCCCAGTTAACTGATCTGTTGGAGGTGACATAAGTCAGTCTTCCAACCATCATTTTTGTGAGTTTACACCTATTGGTATTGGTGGTGGTCAACTCAATATACCTATTGATACACAGAGGGGCACCTCTATTTTGTCTCCCTCTCTTTTTTGTTCCATTACAGATTATGAGAGAAGATATTTTTACCTTGAAAATGATCATACCTGGAAACTTTCCCACACCAACATCAGTGTCAGCTACTGTGCCATTCCATATGACTGGTTCTCCATTTTTTTGGCTGAAAGCACCATTAAAATGCAGTGTGGAATTCCCAGGACACACAAAACATTCCATAAATCTACATTTTTAACTCAGGATTCCATTTTCACCAAAATCTTCATATAAACACAATGGCACACTAAGCTAGTGCCAATGGCACACTAAAATGTCATGGAATCCTGGTTGAGAACCACTGCTATATGATGAGAAGAATGGGTTTATTTGAATCCTCCTGCTTAGTAGTGTTTGATGATTCAAAACACAGCATTGTGCCAAGGTTTTCACGCCTGGTGTAATAATTTTCATCATCATTATGCAGGGGACAAATATATGTCATGATGTAAGTGCAACAGAAATGATACTGGGGATCTCTTTGCCTAGACAATCAAGTTGTCCTAGAGATTTGGCTGCTGAATGATAATTCCTGAGATTCCAGTGTAAATCTGTAGGTGTCCTAACTGTGCTTATGACAACTTAACCTTTTCTGGACCAGTAGGATGTACAATGCATTGCTTCACTGTGTGTTGCACACCCCCCTGTTCCCTAAAAATTAAATATGCAAAAATAATTACATATGGGCAAAATTCTGCAATATGGAAATACCTGTTAACTTTCAAAATAAGAATACCTTAAAATCTTAACTATATAAACCCTTCCAGCTCCCCTTAATGTAGGTTTTATGATATATGTCCCTTCTTGCTCTAACTCAGATGTGTTTCCATCAATCCTCAAGGAAACCTTAACATGCAGCAACTTAGCTACATCACACACAAGACAAGCAATACTTATCCATCTGTCTTTCTGGTAGAAATGATACCAGTTTAGAGACTAAAAAGGCAGGCAGTTTGTGCAGATCATGTGGTACAGGAGTAGCCAACGTTCGTCCTCAAGAACTACCAACAGTGCATTTTTTCAGGAGTTTCCATCCAGAGCACTGGATGACTAATTAGTGGAGTCACCTTAATTTGTCTACCTGTGCTCATTTAGGAACAGCAGGAAAATATACTGTGATGTACTAGGTAATACTGTATTCTCTCATGCGGAGAATCTGTCCATTCACTCTGATATCTTGGTCAAAACAGAGTCTCTGTGTCAAACTCTGAGAATTTCCAGACCAGTAGGTATGTCACATCTGTTTGATATAAGTAATTTATGAAAGATGAATATTGCAGTGCTGAATAAAAACAGTTGCAACACCATAGTAGTGTTGTGAAACCTGTGTTGTTGGTCTATAACTCCCATCATACTCATCTGGCCGATGGCTATCTGAGAATGATGGAAGTTGTCACTCAACAGCATCTGAACAACAACAGGTTGCCAACCCCTTTTCTTAGACTGCATTGTTTTGCATGCAGCCATGCAATGTGTATATTTCATAAGGAGGTAGTATGAAAGTTAAAAGGTGGCATCCCTGATACCCATGCTATAACCTCCACTCCATTGACAACAACTCACTGACTATCCCACTTTGCCTGAACAGTATGTTCACTCCAGCTCTCCATACTTCCTATTGCCTCTACTCCTCTGCTAACAACCCACAGACTATTCCACACTACACGAGCTGCCCTTCCAGCTCTCCACACTTCTAATAACCTTCTATCCACTGACAACAAGTCACTGTCTATTCCACATCGCCTGAGCACTATCTTCACCTCAGCTTTCCAGGCTTCCTATAACCTCTGTTCCACTGCCAGCAGCTCACTCTCTTTTCAACATTACCTGAGCAGTATGTTAACTTCTGCTCTCTTTATAACCTGTTCTCCTCTGTCATCAATTCACTGACTATTCCAAGCTACAAAAAAAGTGGTTTGGTCTGTCTTCTCTTACAGAGCTTTGAAACCCTGGAACATACCTCCCAACATTTCAAATTGCCAAAGAGGGACACTTGTGTTTTTGGCGGTGTTGCTGGGGGCGTGGCTGGTGGGCGGAGCATTACAGATAATTTTCAGGCTATTACAAAACCTATTGACACCCCGTTGTGTAATGTAATAAATGACTTATAACAAGACCAAAGTATTTTATTTACACACACTAATTTATAAACACATATACTGATGTTTAAACAAACAATAATGTGAGTTTTATTGCTGTAGAGTAATATGATACACTTATATACACACACCATGTAATCTGATCTCTTAAAAAGAGGGACATCAGGGTGCGAAAGAGGGACAGAGGGATTTGGGTCAAAAAGAGGGACTGTCCCTCCTAAAGTGGGACACTTGGGAGGTATGCTGGAATAACCTTCTCCAAAAACCAGTTTATAAATGTGCTATTTGTATTTATTTATATGTTCGTTTTGTTTTTTATTTGTGTAAATGTGTAACTTTGTATTGTACATGCTCTCCAGGTTGTACATGACAATGATAGAAATCTCAATGTATTCTTCCTTGTAAAATGCTTTCTAAGAAAATAAATACAAATAAATAAATAATGTATGCCTGTGCATTGTGTCCAACAGAATACACATGTCTCATTTCTTTCTTGCCTTTGCTCTACATCTACAAATATTCAGCTATGCATAAGAGAATGCTTTGTACTTGTTTGACAAACAAGCCTGTTTGTATGTAAATAATCCCTATATAATTACAATTACTGCTTGATATGTTTGTACCATAGTTTTCATTGAGTTGAAAAAACATTTGTGCAACACTTTGCTTTCACATATATTGCAAAACAATTTGGCAGCAAGTGGGTTAATCCACCAACACAAGATTATTTAATGGGAGCAAAAATCTGGGATGATATTGAGGTTTTAATATACCCTGACAGCACCTCATTCTCTCTCTGCATAAAGGCCTGTTCCATTCAGAAACTGTCCACTGGGAAGGATTTGCAAAGAAAAACAAGTTTTGTGAGATTAGGCCTGAGTTATTTTTTTATTGCATGGAGACGCGAGGTTTGTTTTGCAAACTCTGCAAAACTGTATGTTTAGGATAAGAAAAAATAGGGAGGGAATGACTGAATGCAGTTTAGCAGAGTCAAATACTTGTAGGGAATGGCAAGGACACAAAGTGAAAATTTGTGTAATTGGCTTGTAAAAAATTGCAAAAAATAAAAAAAACTGTCTTATTTGTTCCTTTCACAGCTTCTCTTTACATACTTTTGGAAGAATGCTGT
This sequence comes from Rhinophrynus dorsalis, assembly GCA_037306005.1. Taxonomy (NCBI): domain Eukaryota; kingdom Metazoa; phylum Chordata; class Amphibia; order Anura; family Rhinophrynidae; genus Rhinophrynus; species Rhinophrynus dorsalis. The sequence goes on from CM074718.1 coordinate 263,662,160, forward strand.
TACAATGTGTCCTAGCACTGAATGCAAAAAAAAATGTTGTGTACATGGCCGCCAATTTGTGCTTTTAGCTGACGTGGAAAAATTAACAAGCAGAATATGTGGTGTGTGGCTATTAACCCTTTGAGTACCAGAGGAGTATCCAACGCACTGCAGGCAATGCGTTGGATAACCCTCTGTCACTCAAAGTGTTAAAGGGATAGTATTGTCAAAATATTTTAAAAAAAAATCAATATTGTAGCTATTGACAAATGAAACTAAATGCACTCAGTCCCATCTCTCAAACCTTCATGGTTTGAGAGATATTTGCTGTTAAAGTTCCCCCCACCCTCCCCTTTCCCTGACGTCAGCGCTCTAGCTGACTGCAGGGGAATCCGGTGCCGGGACCAGCGGAGACCATCAAACACACTTTGTAGACCATTCCAGTGAAGCATTTCTTTTTCAAGATCACAATCTCGGCTCTGCCAAAGAGTCTCCGCCGGTCCTGGGACCAGATTCCCCTGCAGTCAGCTATAGCGCTGACGTCAGGGAAAGGGGAAATTTAACAGTGAATATCTCTCAAACCATAAAGGCTTGAGAAATGGGACTGGGGGCAATTAGTTTCATTTGTCAGTAGCTACAATACTGATTTTTTTTTTAATATTTTGACAATACTATTCCTTTAAAGCAGAACTAACACCTTCTAATAATAAAACACCCCTACTTAGTTTACTGTTTACAGAAAATCCTAATGACCCCTCAAATTTTGCCATTGTGCATTTTCTTCAAGCAATAACTGATGCAGGAAGAATGCAATATCCTTCTCATCCCTTGAAGGACCAACAGCCTACTTACCCCTTTAACCCCTTAATGACAGCTGACAACCCAGGACCATCACTTTTTTTTACCCTGAAGGACTGGTGACGGTCCTGGCACGTCATGTACTTTTTACTTACAGGAGCACCGCAAGTAAAAACTGAGTCTGAAAATGACCGCTCCAAGACCGGAGCGTTCTCTCTCAGACTCCTGTTCGGCGCACCGGCACACATAATCACGTGTGCCAGTGCACCGGCAATGATCAAAGAGGTTGGTAAGGGAAGGTAACTTCCCCGGACTGATGGTCGTTAAGGGGTTAAGGACCAGGTGGATGAGGAACACATTGTAAAGCATGTGATGCATGCCCCTCTGGTACTTAAAGGGTTAAGATTGCCATATTCAGTGAACAGAGTTTGTGGTTCTGTGGTACTTTTAGCAATCATATAGTCCACCTCCATGGACTTGACATGCAGGGCTGATTGATATGTTATCTCTTGAATAAAAGCACAAGGACAAAAAAATGGCATGCATAGGGCCTAATTAGGATTTTCTGGCCATAGTAAAGTAATTATGTGAGAGTGTTAATATTACAAGATATTAGCGCTTCTTTAAATGGCTCTTTGTTTACTCTGAACCCTATAGGGTATCAACACCTCCTCTCATATGAGTGGGAGTGACCAACAATATGTCAAAAAAGCACACACTAAGTAATAAAAGGGGAAGCCCCCACAATAATTAGCCATATAACAATTAGCTTACCAATAGTACTATTATCCAGCCTAATTACAGTGTTAGTCAGAAATCCTACTTCTGCCAAGACTGACAACCAGGCAACAGCACAGACATCTTTGCTTACATACATCTGCCTGCCTGCTCTGTCAGTTCCGGTCTCCTCTAGGAGGCGTTGCATGGTACCTAAAGGTACCAGAAGGGACTGAAGGCGCAGGCGCACAAATGTCTCTAAAGCACTGTTGCCTGACCGTACCCCTCTGGCACTCAAAAAGTTAATCACTGAATGCTTTGAGTGTGATGCATCCATCACAGTAACACAACATTTGAGGTGGGTAGTACTCATCTTAGCATCTAGCAGCATGTGAGACATGGACATATTTGCCAATAATCTCATATAAAATGTATTTAATGGAAAAATCACAGGCAAAATAAAACTTTAACAACAATTCAGACCTTATTATATGTGATATGCATATCATTAATATGAAATTCCTCTTGAGAAAGACTTACTGACAGGATTACAATAATTTCACATTACTTCTTAAAAGTCCACTAATTATTGTATAGTGTCACCACATTGAAGATATGTTGGTTTAGCAGGTGTAAATGTAAACAGTGTCAGTATAAACAAACCATTTTGTTAAGTGTAAACAGATCATCAGCAACATAATGCAAGTATTACTACTTGTTTACACTAGGAACAACATAACCATTGTAATGGCCAGACATGGCAGTTGTCTTGTCTGCAGTCATTTGTAATGCTAATGGCAGTGTAATAGACAAGACTTCTCTGGCTATAATTCACCTTTTATTATGAAATTCAATACAAGTAGCAGCTTTCAGATGCTGTTTTGACTAAATAATCACTTTATAGATCAAAAAGAGAATGCATTATTTATGTACTAGTAAATGTACACGATTAGACTAACATCTGAAATTGATTTTTATGAACAACAGTTAAGATACATAAAATATTTAAAGTAAAGAAACAAATATTTATTTAGACACACATGTATATACTCCAGGTCTATCTATCTATCTATCTATCTATCTATCTATCTATCTATCTATCTATCTATCTATCTAGGTTTATCCAGCCACATCCCCTACATCTGTTACCACTCATCCCAAATAAAAACTCGACCATGAGTGGAGATAAATAAGGCCATGAGGGATATGCATGTGGATATGACTTCTCCAATATATAATTTCTCCGTTTCCTGTGTTATTCCATGGACCCAGTGCTCTAAGGTCACTAAAGCTGGAGAAATCTTAGTGTATTGGCTTAATAGAATAATGCAGAAATTGGAGAGTTTAGAACGCTGGAGAAGTCATATCCACGTTATCACCTGTTTATAACCTCTTTACCATACCATACTATATTGCATCTTTCCCATGTCTTGACAGGTCCACCTCTGTTACAAGGCTAAGATGTGACAAACCATGCCAACATAACATAAAATCATCAAAACCCTTCAAACCCTAACCCATACCATTCTCCGGGCTGAAAACCCTTTGTGGGTGTGTACAGCATGCTCATCACTATTATTGGTGAGCATGAATGCCATCACAAACTGCCGAAGATGGCGTTGGTGTGGGGAATTGCCCTAATGTGAAACAATGAAAATTTAGTCACAAAACATCATAATCAAAACATGTCAATATAGATTTACTGAACAAATGTAAAGTGCAAAGTGTCACAAGTCAAAAAAACGGTATCAAAACATTATGTGTTCAAATCAACACAAAAAATCCATATGAAGTGCAAAGATACTTATCAAAAAGTGCTAATGCAAAGCTCAAAATTGACCACAGGAGAGAAGGAGGCAAGGAGGAGATTCCTATCCTGCACCACACTAGCCCAACACGTATCTCCTTATCGGCTCCATCATGGGAAGGCGAAGCCGATAAGACTATACGTGTTGGGCTAGTGTGGTGCAGAATGTATGTATGTATGTATGTATATCTTTATTTATATGACGCCACACAGTGTATGCAGCGCCTTACAATAGGCATACAGTATGTTACAATAAATAAGAGGGGTTGAAATAAGTGCGACATTCATAGAAACAATAGGAGAGAGGTCCCTGCTCCAAGGAGCTTACAGTCTAAATGAATGTTTTTAAGAGTCCATTTGTCTTTGATTTATATTGTTCAATAAAAGAATTGATATTTTTTTCATTATATTACTGTGTTGTGTGTCTCTATTTAAAGCGTTCTACTGTTGTAGATACAGGGTGATTTCTCGTTTTCTTCCTCTTGGTCTACATTTGTTCTGTTGTTATTGTTGATACCCTAGAGTGCACCGGATTATTATATGTTGATGACCTGGTGACTTATACATTGCTAGTGCTGGCCTTTGTAGTTAGTTTCAATATATATTTACTGAGTAGCTAATTCCATAGCTATCTTAACCATACATTGCTTTTTTAATCATAAGCAGAAAAAGCCTAAATAGCTTAAACAAACTGTTAACAGAAAAACTTTCACATGTTAAAATACAGAAAGAAAATTAATGTAAACTTATAGAAACACAACATTTCATAAGAATGAGGGAGTGATACCCATTCAAAGAATAAACTTAAAAGAAAGTGGACAGAGACGTCCCTTAAACCAAACCCTACAACTAAGCTAACCAATGGACAAAACTCTAACCTCTACCTACTCCCATCCCTAGCAACCCCATAGTTTTTCCTTCTGGGATTGGACAACCCCTTGCAGTCGAGATGTTCCTCTTGTTAGGCACTGTGAGCCATTCTATCTATCTGTCTATTTAATATGTCTACCTACCTACCTACCTTCTTCAGACTGGGAGGAGTATTAAGGTGAAAGGGGTCTGAGAAAGGAACTAGTAATTTGTGGGCAACAGAAGCAAGAATCAGCATCACACCTTCTTCCCCCTTTTTCTGTGGTTGAAATCTTATGGGTTATCTTCTCATAACAGCTTGCTGACTAGTCCTTACATGTTTGGGACATTTTAGAAGTTATATGGAAAGTCAAGTGGATTGATTATTTGAGTCAAAACCCTTGGATCTATGTCCCTGGATTTAGGTGACCTGTTCTTCACTAATCAATGGGGGAATGTATGAATCTGCTAGCATAGCTCTTTTGGCAATATTCTGCAGCTGTAACGAGTAGCATACACTAGAGCGTATGATCGATTTAGTGCACACCAACACATAGACAGTCATCATTAGACTTTAATAAAATAATTCCCTTATGTCTCCCCTATAGTATGTGCAGGAAAATGAAGTAAACATAAGCCAAATTCTTCTCCTCTTTGAAAGTACTTCACATATAACAAGGTACGAAGGATAAGAACTCCTGAAACATCAGTGCATTTCTCTCATGGCCTCCCGTTTGGATAAATGTAATTAACACTTGGAGTACCAGAAAGGTATCCTGTGCATTGTGTTGCAATACGTTAGATAATTCTCTGGCACTCAAGAGGTTAAGGGAAGGGTTTTAGGTGTAAGTAACTTAGTAAATTGGCACTAGTCAATTGTAGCACACGTAAATTGATTCCATCACCTGCTTTGGCATGGAATTGTGTTCATTCATACCCACCACGTGTCTGTGTTGATTTGGAAAACATTATACTCTTTACCTATAACAAGTGAAGAAGAAAATAATATACATAGTTTCATAGTTGCAAACACTGAGTCAGTGTTAAATGTTTCTTAGCGTCAGTTTCATTATGCTCAACAGCCGAGGGAAATGGTATATGTGCAGTTACATTTTCTGTAAACGTCCACTTTCAGTATTAATAGTGTGAGCCTGTGGAGAGCTGTGTTCATTCTTGAGTTGTGCGCTTCTGTACTGGAGATATATTTGCATGTAATTTAAAAAAGAAAGATCCGAGCTATGCATTGTCATTTTGGAAGTAGAACAATACTGAATTCTCCTTTCAGAACTGTGATTGGTGGTCATAAACCTTTGTGAGAGGAACTTCTAACCTCATCTTTAATTCAGTTGTAAAATACTGTGTTTCTGCCTGAAACAGATTATTATGAACATTATGGTGATTAAAAAAAAAAGAAATAAAATTGTTTTAGATGAACAACTGTTGTTGTATGCATGTGTAGACAACTGGGATTACTTTGAAATACCCCAGGCAAAATATGTTTCGTAACTAAAAAATAAAGACAGAGAAGAGACCTTTTGATGTTAAAATGTTATACGAAAGACCATTTTGTTAGAGTAGACTAGCATGTTCTTGTAGTACTCACTGGGCAGATGTACTAAGTAGAATTCTAGGAGCCGTATTTTCAAAAGAAAAATGGAGGCCTTCTGGGGCAAACCATATGCACTATAGGGGAGAACTAAAAATTCCCATTGATTTAAAGGGTTATTTTAACCCCTTGAATGCTAGAGAGGTCCCCAACTCAGTGCTTTAAAATGCGTTGAAGGCCTCTTTGACAATCTAGGGGGTTAAAATTACATTTTAAATCAATAGGAATTTTTGGAATTTTTAGTTCTCCCCTAGAATGCAGTTGGTCTGCCCCAAAACATCTCCACTTTTCTTTTGAACATACAGCCTTACGAATCCTGGAGCAAGCCATCAGCACTACAGGGGACAGGTAAAATTCCCACTGAAATAAGTCTTTTAATTCACTGCATGCCAGGGAGATCTCCAATGCCTTGCTTTGCAATGCCATATGTCCCAAGTGTCCCCCTTTAGGAGGGACAGTCCCTCTTTGAGACCTAAATCCTTCTGTCCCTCTTTCCTACCGTAGTGTACCTCTTTTTAGGAGATCAGACTGTATGGTGTGTATATAAGTAACACATTGCTCCACAACAATAAAACTCACATTAATGTTTGAATAAACTTCACTATCTCTGTTTATAAATTAGTCAGTGTAAATAAAATATGTTGGTCTTTCTCTAAATCACTTATTCAAGTACATTAATAGATGTCATTAGGTAATAAAATAACCTAAAAATTCTCGGTAATATCCCGTCCACCAGCCAATCCCCAGAAATATTACCTAAAATACAAATGTCCCTCTTTGGCCATTTGAAATGTTGGGAGGTATACAATGCATGAGACCTTTCTTGCTTTTGAGAGGTCAAAAACACCATTTAAATGGGGATTTTAATTGTCTTGTATGATGTAGTAGGTTTGTCCAATAATTGTTCTATTTCTTAGTACATCTCATTATTTCTTAGTCAGATTGAAATGTTACTATGTTTTCTAATTAAAAATAGAAAGTAAAGGAAATTGTAAAATACTTTCTCTGGAAAGTGTTAAATATGTCATAAGTTCCTAATGTTGCAATTTTAAACAGAAACTGTTGTAATAGCCTTCACATTCATTTGTGAAAGACACTGGGACTTATTGATAAACTTGATCCAAATCCCATTGTAATCTCCTTGTGACCTTACATCCTGTATGTAGCACCTCCTTTTGCTGTTTTTATATTTATATATAAATGTCAGGCTGATCAGTACCTTATTGTACCAGGAGCTACTAAAGAAATCGGGGAGCAAAGGTAGAATGAGAGATGCTAGAGAATGTAGTCAGTGGTAGATTTGGTCTTGCTGTGGCCACATGCCATGGTAAAGGTGCAGACCATGAGGTTGTATAACCTGAACCAGTTGAGCTGGACTGGGTCAAAATAACTGCACCTCCATCAATGGGTGGCATTGTCCAAGAGGAACTAGAAGTGGATGGTGAAAAGCACAGTGCGAACCTGAAATCCAGAGGTGGATACAGAAGTAAGATTGTGGACAAGCCAGGCCCTGGTTCATGGAATGCAGGAAATAAGTCAAGGACAAGCCAGGGTATGTAAGACTGAAATCAAAAAGGTAACCTACGACAAGACAGGTCTGTTTCCAGGAATCTGACGTCTGAAATAAGTCAGGGTCGGGTACTCAGAAAACACACAGGTTGAGCAGTGTTCTGGGACACCTGACTCTTACATGAGCAACAGACAAAGCTTACTGGGCTGGCCTAAATAACCATTGACCAGGAGTTAGCTAATATGATTAGCCAATCAGCATGAATGAAAATTTTCAGAAGCCTATGTGCATACATGTCGAGATCACTTCTCTGGATAGCAGACTGCCAGGCATATCCATCCTTTTGAGACACATGTTGCTCGAACTTTCCACTGAATTCGTCTCTTCTTGGGATCGAACCAGGAACCTTCAGCCTGTGAGTCCTGCAGCTACCTCTCCTGCCACAAGAGAATCTCTTGACCAGCCTGTTCTATAGCAATTGTACTGATGTTCTCCCTATGTTTCCTGTATTTTGGATGTGCCTCCAAGCTCCCATTGGTTAATTGCCTCCTGCTGTATCTGGTTGAAAAGACTATTTAAACCATCCTGACTGAGCTCCCAGTGCTCAGTTGTTTGGTCTGACCAGAAACTTAGCCTTTGTTCCTGTTTGATTGCTTCTGGTTTCCTGACTATTGGCTTGTTTGCTACTTTGCTCCTGTGCTGCCTGCCCTGACCTCTGCATGGATCTTAGACTTCTGAACTGTTGCCCTAGACCTGCCTGTGACTACTCCTCTGTCTGCTGATTTATGTACTGCGTTTTCTGTATTTGCCCCTGTGCATACTCCCACTGTGGGGGCACTGTTTCCACTTTTATGGCCCTCATAAGTGTGATTCAGCACAGGTGTGCACTTCCCTGTCATGGGGTTCCAGCTTCTGAGAGTGAACTACCTACAGGTGCATGGTAGTTCCTGACATAACAACTGAGCCTGAACATGAAGAAAACACAGTGCAAGATGTGCACTTCCCTGTCATGGGGTTCCAGCTCCTGAGAGTGAACTACCTACAGGTGCATGGTAGTTCCTGACATAACAACTGAGCCTGAACATGAAGAAAACACAGTGCAAGTAAAATTCAAACAGTTGCGAGCGCTCTTAGGATATCTCTTCAATGAGACCACAATACTCACAGAGTTGGAAATACCATTGTTTTCACATTCACCGGCATTAATATTGTCTGCAGGGAATAGCATACAGCTTGTCCCTGCTCAAGCACCACCGGATAAAATCTTCTTCCTCCCTATCTTGGTATAGAAAGGGTTAACAACTCCACATGAGGGACTTGGCTATTGGACTTAAGAAATAATGGAATGCTGCTGAATTTAATATCAAAATATGAACACTGTTTATCTAAAAGACCTATACATATAGTCATATATGAAAATGAAAAAATCTAAAATTCGTTCATTACAATGTAACGCGTTTCGTGGTGTACAAAACCCACTACTTTATCAAACAGTAATATTAATGAATTTTCTACTAACAAAGAAGCAGCACATCCTGAAAACACTTCCTTTTATATCCTAGCTTAAAATTGTAACAACGCCACCCACTGGGTTTGATTAGCATTCTACTAGCAACAATGTAACTCTCTGTTAGTCTACACTGGGCTCAATAAAGCTATAATGGAGATCGCTTCCTCCCCATGTGATATAGAAGAGAGCTCCACTCTCGGTTAAAAGATATTACTCCGAGACACCAAAAACGTTCATATATATTCTGGCTCATACTTGCAGACACTTTGCCACTGTTTCAATAATTAACAATTTAGGAGAATGATCAAAAAGACATGCACAATATCGTTACTCGCACCAAATACCAACCCCATGAGCCTGAACATGAAGCCCACAGGGATGGCTAAAGCCTTGACCACGCTAGTCCAGCAGGTGACGCTGCTTTCCCAGTCAGTCCAATAACTTCATAGAGATTACTCACAGATGAGTAAAAATTACAGGAGTTGGGCTCTACTTTAAAGGAGAAGTAGTCTTTGTCACTTGAACCCCAGGTCCTGCTACCTGAATATTTCTCTGGGGAGATGTTCAGAAAGTGGTGGTAGCTGAAATTGTCCGTAATCACAATAAAAATGTTCTTACTCCATGGTCCGTTGGTTCTCAGACATGTTTCCGTCATTTTTTGCATCCAGTTCCGCCATCTCCGTCAAAGGGAAAAAGCCATCTTAAAAGTGGGTGGGGTTTAATCTTCCATCATAATGTAAGGTATTTTGAATGTTTGAAAGTAATTTTTTTTGTCTAATTAACGTCATTTACTCCCGACATAATAAAAATGGTCTAAACTTGGAGAAGAAAAATTAAAGTACTTTTTTAGTTTTGAAGACATAAAAAGTCTTTGTTTCTTTGAAATTTTTGTTTGAAAGACAAAATCAAAGACAATTTTTAAGATCAGAATTTTTAATGACAATGTTCAATGTGATCTTCTTACCGTCATTTTTAATTCTTTAGATGAATTTTCAAACGTGACGAAAATATGGTCCTTCTTTTACCACCAGCTCAAGATCTGACAAGTTTTTCATTATGACGACTTTTTGAACATCTCGCCCAAAGTGTTTAATATTTCAGTGTTTGCCCATGTGGTGAAGACAGAAATACCTGTGGGGAGAGAGCCACATGAGTGGAGGGAGTGGAAAAAATAGAGCAACCTAGCTGTGGAGAGACAGAGAAGGGTGAAAGGGAAACCTGGCTGGAAGAGAGAAAAAAATATGGGACTTTTCTTAAGAGAAAAGGCTACCGTCATCATTCCCTATGAAACTGGTGCCCAAACAAGCCTGCCAACATAGCAACGTGTACATTAAAAAAATTGCAAACAATATTATAAGAAAACATTTAAGACCCAAATAGTATAAACATTTTTGCTGTTATGGCTTCTATATTGAAGACAGAAATTTGTATATCTAATTAATCCTTTGCCTGCTGGACATTCCAATGCACCTATAAATATTTGATAAAGATTTATACTAAATAAAAAGTGTAAAGATACAAAGGAAGTACAAGGAAATCACCCAGGTTGTTTTGTACCCAATATGGGGTGCTCCATGTGGTTTAAATCATTGTTCTATGGAGTTAGTGGGATCTGGTTACTGCAATACATTGCAATGTGAGGGTTCCACACTCTCACATCACAACACAGCACAGTAACCAGATGTTTGCTTCCATTAACCCCATATAACAACATCATGATTTGCTGATAACCATGTGGAGCACACAATAAAGGGGTAAGGAAAAAAGATAATTGTTTCCTTATAATTGCTTCCTTTGTTTGTGGTGGTATGCCTTCTCAGCTATACACACTTCCAGCATCATTTCTGCATCCTAACCAATCCATGCTCACTGTAGGATTGACCAAGTACATTCCATGTGACTCTGGCATCCGCATGCAAAGAGCTAGATTGCTGCCAGATTGTCAGTATGTTTGAGAGAGTAGTTGGTACTCAGAGCCTCCTCTTGATGCATCAGTATCTATGCATTTTTTAACTTATTACAAATAAATCTTTGTGAAAAGTTACTAGATTTGCCCTGAAAAATATAACCAAGTGCTAAATTATATAAACTAACACCACCACTGTACATGTACTCAAAAATGAACAATATACAGAAGAATATGTAAGCACCTACTATTAATATCACAGCAATATAATTATAAATGTGACACACCCAAAAATAAATAATCAAATTAGGATGAACGCAACATCAGTACAAGCTGGTCTTCTGAATATTTGTATTATCCAGTGAAAGGGGGTATCTAGGAAAGACAGAAGCAACACAGCCTACTAAAAAAATATTGGGAATAAGATTATATATATATATATATATATATATATATATATATAATGTCAATTCCTACTCTTATCCACCAAAGAAATATCAATTCAAAACACTGAAAATCAGGTAAAGCCCCACTGTAAAAATGGGGAACTTACATTATTGATAAATTTCACATCTTTTGTTATCTATGTGTTTCTATTCATTGTCGTGTCATTTGTAGATGGGAGACATTAGTATTTTTCATAACCAGGGGTCATTGATGTTTTTTGGTTGTGAGATGCCTCTTTTCCACTGATAAAGCATCAATATTTATTTTCCCACTGGTAAGATATCATTAATTTATTTTAGATTTTTAGGCTATTTGTATTTGTGGAGCACCTGGAGACAGGTATCACCTGGGTGGTGGGTGTCTTATTTACTGAAATAGTATTCCCCATTTTACAGTGGGGCTTTACCTGACTGTCGGTGTTTTGTATAGTAATATTTTTGGTGGATGAGAGTAGGCATTGGTATTATCTATATATTATTGCCAATATTTTTTAGCAGGTTGTGTCCCATCTATCTTCTCATCTATCTTCTCTTAGATACCCCCTTTTGCTCTATGATACATATATTTGGAGGACCAACTTGTACTGATATTGTGTTCCTCCTAATCCTCTTTCTGACAGTTTATTTTTGGGTGAGTCACATTTATAATTCTGTAGTTGTGATATTATAGTTGGGCACATGGATATTCTTCTGTATATTAAATAAATCATTGTTACATATTGATAAATACATTCTAACATTCCATTAACCTTGAGGATCAGAGGATGTGATGTGCACGAAGAATTTGGTGCCACTACATTCAGAGGTTGCAGCTAATTATGAGTCAGTGTCACTGACATAAAAGAGTTGGCTCTCAGTGGGAGCTCTTCTAACATAGACAGCTCCGCACCCTGCCGACAGCGTCATCTTCTGGTCCCTCCCTCCCACACATCTGCACAATTGCATGTGCCAGGACAACAGGGAGAGCCCTGGCACAGCTGCACATGCGATCTAAGAGCTTTGTGGGTATCTCTTCTTAACCCTTTGAGTGCTAGAGGGCCGGGGTACAAATCCATTGCTTTATAATGCATTCTGTATCTCTCTGGCACTCAGCGGGTTAAGTTCCCAGGTCAGATTTACGTCAGCAAGGGAGCACTGGTAGGTGTGACCCTGGCCCCCTCATCTTCACCGGGCCCTAGGCACATGGCTCGGGTGCCTTGCCGGTGATCTGGCTCTGCTGAAAGGTGAGCCAATGTCCTGGGCTCAGTCTTCTGGAACTGTATGACCCAGTGCTTCTCAGGTTGCAGTTCTTCCTGGAAGCTCTTGCTGCTTTGCATGAAGATGCTCATAAGACTACCATTGCTTAATCTGCCCTCCAGCAAACATACTGCAGAAGAGTAAATGGCGGTATTTCGCAGATGGGCAGGTGACATGTGCTGGAGAGATCCAGCTCTAAAAGACCAGTTTCAGCATGGATTACCTGATGCTTTGAAAGACGTACTTGCATGGACTGGTGTGCCCCGCTCCCTGGAAAGATTGGTACACCTGTCTATCCAAGTGGATCACCATTTGCATGAGCGCCACCAGGAGGTCCCTTGTAAAGACACAGAGTTTCAGAGACATTTACCACCTTTGCACGTGAGTGCAGTGCCTCATCTGTCCCAGTCTGAACCCATACAGATTTTTACATCTAAATCAGTTTTACAGTTGAATACTAAGGGCTTGATTCAATTGTGTCCAGTAAAAAAATGCTGTAGGGCAAAACTGGCGACTGACCAACAAAAAAAAAGTCTAAGTCGATATTCAATTGCCCTAAAACACAACGGGCGTTGGGCCAAAGAAATGGACTTATGGCCAAACGTCCATCATGTGTTTTTAGTTCCCAAAGCTCACGCTAAATATCATGAGTAATGGGAACATCAAGGGAAAAGGTCTATGATCTCTAAACACAGTCACCCTCCCAAACACTAACTCTACACTATCCCTAACAGTTACCTGACTTACCTGTCATGCACTGTTCGTCCTCTGCTGTCATTTTCTATCGTCTTCTTTTTTTCTCTCCCCATCTTCTGTCTTCTTTTCTTCTGTCTTCTTCTCTTCCTTGTTTCACTCATTTTCCTGTAAAAAAAACCATTAAGTTTGTGCCACACACACATCACTTGGACATATGAGCATTGTTTAAACAATGCACATAAGTCCAAGTTGAAATAGTTGATTCCCCCAAAACAAAAAAGAGATTTCCAGTAGTTTTCGTTACAAAAGGAAATTTCAGATTTCAAGAGAAAGCAAAATATTAGTGCTTTTTACAAAAAAACCCATTTGAATGGATACAGAGTCTCTGCAGAAGCTCTTGTCCAGACGTCGGATCTTCTACGGAGTAGAGTAAGTGGATTCATCAGCTCCGCAGTTGCTCTGTAATTCCCTTCAACTCTCGATGCTTGGAAAGTGTGCTAGGGATGACGTCTGCATAGACTTCAGGATGTGAACCTTGTCAGGTAAGTTGGGAAAGTTGAGCTGACAACATCAGGGCTTCTTTAGTTTTGAAAAACTAAAGTTTTAAGATATGATGTTCCCTGGTCATTTGGGGGTTGCCATGTGAGCCAGCTTGCTTATGCTTCAATGAGCTTATGGATTCTCCCAGCTTGTGGAGATCTGCCATTAGGCTTCATGTGACATCCCTCACCTCAGATTGTAAATTATGTTTCATGGAGAGCATACATTCCTTAATCAGCTATGTGTGCTTTCAATGGAGAGATAGAGCAGGCCTAGATAAGCTTGGTCAGGATTGGAAAAACTGCTTCCACTACGGCAGTATTATCAAAGCAGCGTGATAGAAACGAAAGCCCAATTACACTGGTGCCCCAGTACCTTTGAATCTGTGGGGGCTGTGTAGCCCAAAGTCCACCTGAAGGGCTCACTGGAGTTATAAGTTGCCCTGTATAGAGTTGTGTCCAATGAGGTTTGACGCACCACCCTCCCCATGGTGAACGGCAGCCCGCTAGATGTGTGTGTGGTGCTTAGGCTGACTCTGTGGCAGTGGAATCGGGGAAGCCACCTTCACACCTGTGAGCAGTATACAAAAGGACCAGTAGAATGTGGCACCACAGGACTTGGGGTGACTTCAGACCTCTCGGTCTAGTTCATGATTAATCCGAATGGCCAGAGGGGTGAAACAAACACTGAAGTTCCCTGGGGGCGAGCCAGAGATGCTGCCCAGACTTGCCGGCTAGAACGTGAGGCCACAGGGATGGGTAGACTAGAGTACAGAGACCTCAAAAGCATGGATATCTCAGAGCTCCTTGCTAGTGCATCTGTTTAATTGGCAGCCAGGCCACCCCCCCCAATTGTTTCGACTCTTGAATCAAGGCATGTCCCAATATTTACACTGAAAAAGTTGTAAGCATGGATAGGAATTAAGGGGATAGTAAGGTTTATTCCTCTTAAATGCAATGTGAACTAATTTTGGGGAAAACCAAATTAATTGCAAAGAACAAATACAATGTACTTTTGTTTCAAACCCATTTAGTGCTAAATATGTTTCCAAAGCATTGCAAAAAACTGTGTTAGAGTCCTCTCTAGCATTCAGTGATAAAATCCTCATTTAAATCATTGGGAGTTGGTGTTAGTTAAAATGCAGTTAATTTGCTCCAGAATTACTTGACTTTATATTTTTATACATAGGGCCTTTTTTGGCTTCTTGGGAAAGGTACTTTCACAAATACAGGAATGAGTGATCTATGCAGCAAAGAATGAACCTAGCTTTGCAAAGTAATGTGGGAAGTGCAGGAATCAGTAATGTCAAGAGTGCAGGAATCAGCACATTATGACAAAACAGGTATGAAAAAAATAAATAAATAAAATTAACCCTTCAGGTACCAAACAGATGTGCACAGTATTGCTTTGCAATGCATGTTTAAAACGTGATTTTAATCCCTTTTATACTAGAGAGGTGTCCAAACATTGTGGAGCAATGGCTGTAGACATCGCTACCATTCAAGGAGTTAAAATTCTCCTTTTAAATCAATGAGAATTTTTTAACATTTTTAGTTCTCCCCTATAGTGCGAATGGTTTCCCCTTTTCTTTTGAATATATGGCTCATAGAATATGTTGAGATAAAAAATACTATGACAAGATAGTTGGGCTTTAAAAATATATAAAATAGTAATCATTTAATTTAGTAAAATATATCACTATCTTCAAAGGTATCTGTCCTTATGGTGTGGCATTCAAATTCCATTTGCCAACTGACTTTGGTTAAAAGGACCCTATTACCTAATGACAAGTTTGTCTAGTTTGAAAGAAATTTCAAAAGAACCTGTATGTTGTAGCAGCCGTGGTTACTTAGAAAACTAATTCTGGAATTATTTAGATTATGCTTATTAAGGCATTTCATGAAGGTAATTAATGTTGTAGCTCCATATTACCTACCGTAAATAAATATATATAACACTCAAAAACTAGTTTTTGAAATAAAAACATTTAATACAGCATAAAGTTGATTCTAAAAGCTCCTTTCCAAATAATCTATGTTATTTTTTAAATGATGGGGTCACTTTAACTGTAGTCTGGATAATTTGCTGTAAAGAATGGGTGGATGAGTCATCAAATAGCCCCCCTCTTCAGAATGGTATCCTATTGAAATGTCACCCTCTATCTGGCAACCAGCAAAAGGGTGACTGAATGAAAAGGGTGACATTCTGATGTCGCCCTCATACGGTAGAGCAGGGGTTGGCCACCTGAGGATGATGGGAGCTGTACATCAGCAATAGCTGTAAAATCCCAGCTTGCCTACCCTGATGTCATGGTTTTACAGCAAGTAGGAAGACTGCAACCAAGGAGCCAATTTGATGTTATCTGCTGTCACATAGTCTATTTTAAGGCCTTAAACATCAATGCTTTACCATTGTTCCTTCATGAATACCACAGGACAATACACATTTTCTCTGTCTTTTTCTATTCAGTTTATTTTAGTCCTGGTCATTTTTTTCATGTAACCGAGTTCTATAATTTGTTCCACTTTTTTTTTTTTGCACAATATATGACCAATCTCATTTCCCGCATTGTGTGTAAGTAAAGGCACTTTGCCAGTACTTGCAATGACATCAGAAAATGAGGAAACATGACAAGTCTGTGTGAAACAAAGCACTTAAATGATGCTTTCTTTATCCCTTCAAATATGAGAGAGACCTGGAGCACAGTTTTCAGATATTCTGAGAGGAATGTATATATAGTTTTGCTAAACAAGAGTCCATGTTTCTGTATACCTGACAACTGTCCCTGATTTCCAGAAATAATCTTTGGTTTTGGCTTGCTGTCCCTGCTTTTGCCCCTGGTTTTAAATTGTAACTTCAATCCCCATATTCTATGTATTCATCATAAAACAAGTTAATAGTTAATGTGCTTCCACACATGGTCATATTGTTTATTGTATGACTGAATGCTGTATTTAGGTGTGGGTAATGTCAGTTCTGGTAAAGGAGTGCAGCACTTTGCAAAAAGTTTATGCTGGAGTAGTGCTGCACAGTATCATGAACCAGCTAATCTGTCCTGTATTGTGACTACCTATGGGAACAGTATCACTAGAAAGGTTTCTGAAATATTTGCAAGTGTGAGTATGCATAAGCTATGATTCAAAACTTGGGGGGTATGCCCCTTTGGGAGGGCACAAGATCCTTCCAGGGGCACAGGGCTTTTTTACAGCAAGAAACGTCTGCATTGCTGTGCAATATAGCATGCTTATGTTCTTTATTGCGTTATGTGGGGTTTTGAAAGGGGGGTATTGGGAAACCTCTAAGGATGAATCAAGGAGCATTAGAACCTTAGAAATGATTGACAGCTCAGCCATGAGCTGGAGGTCATCATAAGGTTACAGGCCCTAGCCTTCTTCTTCCCCTCTGCATGTGGAAGGGTAGGCTCCCTTGACTAACAGTTGAAGCGGGCTGGCCCTTGTCCTGGTGGCAGGAAACTAAGGGGATATGTTAGAGGTAAGGTAGGTGTTTAAGGGAAGGGGATTTTAAATGGACTCTAATGTCCAATAATAACTTTATATTGTATAGTAAATTTAAAAAAAAATAAATTATGTGGCACAAATCCCATCTCTCAAACCTTTATGGTTTGAGAGATATTTTCATCTAAAGTTCCCCCTCTCCTGATGTCAGCTGTAAAGCTGACAACAGGAGATTCTAGTCGGCCGACTTGAGGCGGCTCTTTAGCAGAGTCGAAATAGCGATATTTAAGAAGAAGTACTTCATTGGAATGGTCTACAAAGTGTGTTTGCAAACCAGGCACACTTTATAGACTTTTCAAATTAAGTAATTCTTTTCAACTATCGCTATTTCGGCTCTGCTGCAGATACGCCGGCTGTTCCCTGGACCGGGATCTCCTGCTGTCAGTAGAGTGCTGACGTCAGGAGAAGGGGAGGGAGGGGGTAACTTTAAATGCGAATATCTCTCAAACCATAAAGGTTTGAGAGTCGGGATTTGTGCCACATAATTTATTTTATAAAAACCTACAAAACAACATAAAGTTATTATTAGACATTAGTGTCCCTTTAAATCTAAAAGTTGGCTGTAGGTTTAGGAGGCATTAATCTTGTGTTTGATTTCCCACCCACCGTAACTCATTTCTGTTTTCCTGTCTCTCTGGAACTGCAGAAGTAATAGCACCCACTATGTAAGAGGTCACAAATAGGCTAACAACTTGCCTGACAACTAGAATACCATCCAGGTCCGGTAATACAGCCAATGTGGCTTAGCCAACCTTTGCCAGGCTAGTTTACTCTGTAACAGAAGTCAAGTTGCCTTTAGTGTGGGCTATTACCATGATGCATACCACAGTGATTTTCAACCAGGATGTTGTGACACTTTGGTGTGCTGCAAACTTCCAATTAGGGTGCCCCATACCTTTTATGAAGACTTTGATAAAAATGTGATTGTTGAGTTTCAAATGTATATTTATTTATGGACACATCCTATATAATAATTTGCTAGGATGTTTGTCAGAAGCCGTCATGCGCAGTAGAGACTGCCCAAATGCACAGAATGCTGGGAGTTCTGTGCTGGGAGCAATCTGTGCTTTTGGCCAGTCTCTACAGTGCATTACTGCGTCGGCTGTAGAATGCAGTGCAGGACCGGCCTCTTAACCCTATGAGTGCCAGTGCAAAGCAATGTGATACATACTCCTCTGGCACTCAAAGGATTAACGTCACCCGGACCCTGGCCCGTGTACACAGGTTTTTACTCTAGTTTATACATAATATGATTATTTTTTGTTGTTGTGATTGTAAGATCTAAGAATAACCATATAATTACTTTTTTTGTACCTTTCATAATGCTCTTTACAAATAAAATGTTACCCCACCCTGAAAAATCTAGATTGTGTTTTATGGGTGCCTTGAGAGAGAAATGATTGAGAAACACTACACTAAGGGAAGGGGAGGCATAGCGAATGGGTCATGGTGGCTCAGCTTTGTCAGTGCACAAAAAGTAACAGCATTGGAGAAGTGCTGAGTTAGCAGTCAGGCTGTTTCTGTATTGTGCAACCTCCTTGCTTGCTGGGGTGTTTGAGTGCTCCACCCTCATATTCAGACTTGACAAACAGGTATATTTCAAGTCAGAAGCACATCTTCAAATTTGCTTCCTTTCCTCCAGATACAGTTTTGAAAATTAATATTTTGAATTACTATGAGTAAAACAAACCTGTATTCGTATTTACATGCAAACTTCATAAGGAATGTAACAAGGCAACAGCATCTATTGACACTTCAGGTGTAATCGTGCGTATTAGTTTTTGTAAATGACATAGATTGTTGTTTGTTTGTCTAATTGAGAGAGGTGCACGGATGCTTAGGAATAGTTCAACTCCTACAATGATTGTGCAAACATTTATCACTACTCCCTGTGGCTTTGTATTATTGCATCCTTTGAGTTTCAGATGGGTGTTAAGCCCTTTGAATGCCAGAGGGGTATGCAAGAAGATTGTCCCTTGCTGTGAGCTGTCCGGTCCAAGGACCAGATTCCACATCTGAGGTGAGCACTGTTACATCAGTAAAAGGGGTAGGAGGGGGATACTTTGTCATTCAATTACTCTCGAACTACAATTCTGACAGTATTGAAATAATACTCACCATGGTTCAAATACTATGAAGATTAATTGGAGCTGCTTTTAGTGTGAAACATTACTACCTCTTCAATTATTTTATCATTGCAACAAACTTGATGAGGTTGAAAAATCAGAGGTAGGTAGGTAAAAAAGTGCCCAAAATAAGATCAGTAAATTGGCATAAGGCAGGCGTAGGACTACTAAATACTTTCCAGTATCTGTTTTGCATGTATTCATATTCATACATTCACCCCACTGCACTGAAGAACCCACTTACCTTCAAGTCCCATTAAAATCAGTGACAATTCATGGAATTTTTATTTATTCCCTATGGTGCACTTGATTTACTCCAGTTCATCTTAGTACATCATCGTTAGGATATATTAACATTCTATAGCAAATAGAAATACATTTAGTAAGAGATAAGGCATGTCAGGTACATGTTGAGTTGAACAAAGTTAGTTTTCTGATTCATTATGATTGTGAAACTTTTGCTTTGACAAAGTGACTTATCTAGATATAGATGTATACATCTGAAAAGTGTAACTGGTATTTTTCCTGCAGTTCTTGGAATGAACTAGGAGTGTTGATGAAGTGTAAATCGGGTAGGGCAATAATCCCTTTGTTATGTCAGTGGGGAATGTGCATGCAGAGTAGTAAAGATAAATATTAACTCCCAAGAATTAATGAGTTAACATAAGCAATTCTACTTTAAACTAAAATGAATTAAGAATACTTTCAAAAGGATTAAAATATGCTCCCACCAAAAAAAAATAACAAATTTGAAACCTACAAAGGCTTGCAGAAATTTGTCTTAAAAAAGTTTTTTTTATGAAAAATCCTAAGAGAGATCTGGTATATACAACACAATATTTACACACAAATTTGAAAAATAAGTCAAACTTTTTTTTGCAAAATCTGAAATGAGTGAAAGCATGAATTTCTAAAATATAACTGAAAAAGAAATAAGAAAGTAAGAAAGAAAAAAGTTCTGATAATAGGTACAATAATTTAACTAAAAATAAATTATATATTGTCATAAAGAAATTACAAAATAATGATAAGATTATAATACGTCCAGCAGACAAAGGAAGAGGTATGGTTACAATGTAAACTGAACAATATAATAATGAAACTATGAGATTGTTAACAGATAGCAAAGTACATTGGGAATTAAAGCAAGACCCTATTAAAGAATTTTAAAAGGAATTGGAAAGTATTTTGGAGCTGGGATAGGAAAAAGGAATACTAACAAAACAGGAATATTATTTTATTAATATAACACATCCTAAGTTTTTTTTACCTAAAATTCATAAGAGTATAACAATCCCTCCTGGACTCTCAAAAGTTTAGGGCATTAATGCCTTAATTTCGAATTTTAGTAAATACATAGACAATTTCCTACAAAGTCCAGTAAAAAAATTGAAGGTGTATTTGAAAGACACTATCCATATAATCAATATCTTAGAAGGTTTAAAATGGGAGGTAGGTTATAAATTAGTCACAGTGGATGTTTCATAATTACATACTATTATTGATCATGAGAAGGGTAGTTCAGCTTCAAAAATGTTTTTATAACACAAAGGTCTAATGGATATTACTAAATTGAAATTATTGGAGATTTAATTATGTTAATTTTGCAACACAATTGTTTTGGTTTGGAAATATATATATTTTACTATTACAGGGACCCACCATGAGCACAAGGTTTGTGCCATGTTATAACAATCTGTATATGGATTTTTGGGAATATCAACATTTGGCAAATTGACCCATCTGGCAACCTGGTGCTATGGTGTAGATACATTGACAACATATTTTTTTATTTGGAATAGTACTCAAGATTTACTTATGTTCTTTTTGAGTTGTATTAATACAAATAAATATAATTTAAAATTCACATCTGAGTTTAGTGATACAGAAGTAATTTTTTTTGTATTTAACTATATGTGTAGGAGGGATGTGTGGAAAAAAAATTCAAACCAATAGATCTTAACACTTTGAGTGCCAGAGGGGTACACAACGCATTGCAAAGCAATGTGTTGCGTACCCCTTTGGCACTCAAAGGGTTAATAGCTTCATTTATTTATATAGCTGTCATTTAGCATCTTGGCTGAATAATATTCCTATGAATGAATTTAAAAGAGTACTTAGGAATTGTACAGAGTTGAAAGTATTTGAAGAACTAGTTGAAGTCCTAAAGGTGAGATCTGTTAAGAAGTCATGTGAAGTAGACTCATTAAATCAGTATATATGATCAGTTAGTGGATTGGTAAGGAGTCATTTATTAAAAAAGAAAAAAGAGTGGAGAGAAAAGATTCTAAAATATATATTAACACTCCATTTAGTTCTGGTCAAAACATTTTCAGACACATAATTACAAAAAATAGTGACATTTTAAAAGGTGATAAAGTGTTATTTGAAATAATGACTGAAAAACCTCAGGGAGTTTTTTTCCAAGGCCCCTAATCTGGGCCTAAAAAAATAACACCAAGTATATTAAAAATAAACTATAGATACGTGGCTTCATAGTAATAAAGGCTTTTACAAATATGAGGAGTGCGTAGGTTGTAAAAGCTGTGACATACAACGTACAATTAAAACTTTTAAATCTTGGGATGCTGTATTACTTCCACATATATCTGACACCGATTTTTCCACCTGTGTACAAGTTATATGGTAACCGTACACCTCTATATTGCATGTAGCCATAATGGCAGAAGGCCTTTGAAAGAACACCGACTTCATCACTAAGAACCTCTCAAGGTAACAAGCTACACTGATGAATGGTGTGGTGAGCAAATCTACAGGACACTTCTTATAAATGAGTATTGCTCACAATAATGGAAGGCAGTTGAAAAAGGAAGCTGACCTCATCACACCAACAATCTTTTGAAGGTAACGAGGAGTGAGTTTATGAGTGTTGCATTGAGCGAATCAAGAGAAGTTTGAGTCTCTGTATGTCTTCATGGCATATTTCAGGTACATCTTGTGAGGTGTGGAAGTATTTGTTTACCTGGATGGTGATCCATTCTTAGATGTGGATACAACTATGCCGTGAGACTGAGACCGTGTGACTGAGATTTTGATTTTTGTTTGCTTACCACTTTCTTAATACAAGTTAAACAATACTGGATTTCAATTACTATAACCACATAATTTTATTGGTTCACATTAGTGGAAGTACAATTTTTATCCTGGTACAGGTATTTAGTTAGTTGCAGCAAACTGACTATTGTTTTCTTTTTAATTTTATTAACGTTTATTTATGAGCACATCCATTTGGTATTGTCATTACTACACTATGTAACAGTTTTATGTATGGGGTTTAGGGTTGTAGTGTTGATATATTTACCATTATGAATTTAGGGTCACAGTGTTGATATATATATATTCGCCGTTTTGGATGTCTTTAAAGACACGCGGTTGATTTGGCAGTGTGCCTTTTATATTTACTGGCATTAGTAAAATCCATAATTATATGTGCAATGCATACTATTGTGTTTGTGGTTCACATAAAATATTTATCTTTTGGTACAATACTACTTACACGTTTTTGGATAATCATTCCAGGTAATGTCTTCATATTGAATTGATTCCAATCATATGTGTATCGCATACTTATTGCAGGGCTCAAAATTTCCACTCGCCACTAGCCAATGGCGAGTGAAAATTCAGCCCTGGCGAGTAGAAATTCAGCCCTGGTTGGTATGTTATGGCTTGCAGTGGCGAGTAACTTTTCAGGTCTGGCTAGTAGCAAAGGACTTCACATTTTAAGCCTTGCTTATTGTTTTTGCTAAACAAATTCAAAGATTAGATGGATATAACATTCTAAGAGAATTGTTTAGATATTGATTGCATATTTTACAAGGATTTACATTTTATATTATAGAGATACTAATTGTTTCTTCTTGTCCTTTTTAATATATTGGTAACATAATTGAGGAAGATTCATTTTAAAATTTTATTAAAAAATTTTGTTGTATAGATTTCCTTTATATACTGTTTTGCATACATCTGTATTTAATATTCTCTTTTTTGGCAAAATTAGGATATAGCAAATCAAAAACCAGATAAAGAGACAGCAGTGGTGAAGCTACAATATAACCAGAATAAGTTTCTGCTTAGGAAGGAATGAATGAATATTTATTATAGCACCACAAGTGTACGCAGTGCTTTACAATTTCAGGGTTTAAACAATACAGGGTTACAGGTGCTTTGTAGAGTGAAACATTGGGTGCGAGGTCCCTGCCCCGAAAGCTTACAATCTAAAGTGGTAATGGGATACATACAGAGTACATTAGGGTCAAGTGCTGAATACAGTGCTAGTTTTCATGATAATAGAGGACATCAGTAATGTAAATAATTTATAAGAGCGTTCATTGTACAACATCAGTGCCTTCTAGCATGCTGCGATTTTACCCAAGAGGTGGGCCCCACAGAGCTTATACAGTACCACCAAGTGTAAATAAAATTAGATGGCAATGTCTTATTAGAAATACTGACATGTGAGTAAAGGGCCCCTATGTCAATTTTTCACTTATGGTCTCAAAAAACCTAGAGCTGCCCCTGGGACACAATGTTGTGATATTAAATGCTAATATACTCTAGTGATTATAAACACAGAGAACTTCATGATAAGTAACATATTCCATACATAACAGAGAAGTAAACGCAACAGATTAATTAATAACAGATTGAAAAAGATAGTCTTACACATTTAATACCATTACTAATGGAGGGAGTGGTGTCTTGAAACAGTAACTCTTCTGGCACCTTTTGGCACCTTAGTGGACTAGGACTTTGAGACCACTGATCTGCAATGGTTAGCTGTATCTTTTGGAGCTGACTCTTCCAGAGCATGAATTCTGTGGGACAGATGTATTAGCAGTGCAAAATAGCTCACAGTTGGGCACCTTGGGTTTTCAAACAGTAGCACAACATTTTAAACATCAGACAATTCTCTTCTCACATGTATTCCAGTAGATAGAGTCCTCCCACAGTTTACTATCACTGTGCCCTCCCCCCCACGGAAGAACTACCTTCTCAGAGGCCATTTAAGGAGACCCCCATCCTTTGCCACTCTATGGGGGTTATGAACTAAGGCATGATAAAGAGGTGATAACACAGAGATAACTTCATCAGTGAAATCACGTCTCCAATTCCTATGTTATTCTATATAGATGTAGAAATCTTAGTGCATAGGCTCCATAGAATAATATAGGAATTGGAGATGTGACATCACTGGAGAAGTCATCACCATTTTACCACCTCTTTATCACACCTTAAGGAATTGGCTTCAGTACCATTAAGGAATTCCTTATTCCTATGTATAGATCCTAATCTAGAGATCTTCTACCCAGGGAACCCAAGACTGATCCTTCTCTTCACAGCACACGTTCATTTCTCATTATCAGAACATTACACTGACTGCTATTAAATTGGAAATAATTCAACATAACAGAATAGAGAGAAGGCCACTGGGTAATTATAGTAAATATAATGCCATATACTATAGAGTAGACCACATAATATAGAACAGGGAGTATGGCACATTAAGAACACATATATAAAAATAAAATAACCAAAAACTCAGAGATAAGATCAAATAAAATTATATATATATATATATATATATATATATATATATATATATATATACACACACTACCGGTCCAAAGTTTTAGAACACCCCCATTTTTCCAGTTTTTATTGAAATGTATGCAGTTTAATGTCTCAATGTACTCTGAAAACAAAGCATAGAACAAATAAACAAATGGACATTAAAATGAAATCATGGATTTGTTTTCCTTAACAAAATGTAATAAAAATTTTTGATCAAAGTAGCCAGCTCTTGCAGATATAACAGCCAGACACACTCGTGGCATTCTTTCCATAATATATTAGCATTGTATATGTTATAAAAACAAAACATAGCAGCATACTCTAATAATGGCCTCATTTAAATTCATCTAAACTAAAAAAACATAAAAAAAACAAACAAGAAGAATATATATTCATACATATATATAAGCATGTGTTCAAATATACATGCATATATGCACACAAGCACAAATATAGTGAGTATACACATGTACTGTATATGTACAAAAATTACAAAATCACACATACACACACAGACACGTCTAATCTGTGTAAGGGATAAAATACAATAGCAACTAAATTTTTCAAAGCCAGAATAAAATAAAAATATGCAGTATCATGTTAGTTACATTTAGTTCAGGTTTTGCAAATTTTACATATATTTCTGTGACTGCTCTTCCATATAACAGTAATTTGAATTTTAGCATTAAGGAATGGGCCTACAGTATGTTGGAATTTGCTGTTTTTCTATCTATAAAGAACTATTGTGTTGGTCCTCTTATTAAAATGTAACAGACAGCTTACTGGATTTCATTAGAAACACAAACTCTAAAATGAAACTGTGCATTTCTATCATACATATTTTATAGAGTAGCCCAGTTCCAGAATTTGACAGTTTGTATGACCTAAAGTGAGAGGCTATAGGTTAGTAAATGGAAAAAGCAGTCAAGTCTTCCATATGTAACTGAGAAAATAAAACAATTTCCTGACCTATTCTGGCATTACATGTTTAATTCATTTTAAATGTAACATCACAGAAAAAATTTCGCTGGCATTGAATTCTTTATTTTAACAACATTGGTTGCTAAAAATGTCTCCAGCACATTGTAATGTTCTGGAGACCTCCCTAACATTTAATGGGTTAATTAATTATCTAGAACTAATTTAAGTCAAATTCAGTACTACTAATTATTCATCACATATATAATACATACCCGCCTATAGGAATATTCTTAAACTGGAAGATGGATGAATATGATCTATACTTTTATTTAACTACATTCATATAACAGGTGGTTAACCCTTTGAATGCCAAAGTGGTGTGCAAAGCATTGCTTTGAAAGTATTGCACATCCCTCTGGCACTCAAAGGGTTAATGGACATGTAACACAGATTATTAAAGTGAAGCTGCCACTACACAGCTTTTTATAATCCAGTTTTATTGAGTTGAAATCTTAGAGTTAACATGAAGTAAATACAGCATCTGCATCAGGGGAGGGCTGGCAACTTGTGGCCTGGGGGGAAATTGAATTCAAGTGGCCCATTTCTACTATCATTTCAGCCCATCGTCTCAGCCTAAGTGTTGCCAAGGAGCCACAATTAAAGAGAACCTACACTAGTGTTGCCACAGAGCTTACAACTGAAATTGAGCTAAACTAGTGATACCACATAGCTTCCAATTAAAATGGGGCTACACTAGTGATACTACAGAGCTTATTGTTGAAATGGAGCTGACTAGCAATATCTCAGACCATACAATTGTAATGGAGTTACCGTAATGATATCGTAGAGCTTACAAGGGAAGTGGTTTATGCTACTAGTGTAGCTCCATTGTAGCTCTGTGGTATCATTTGTGTAGTGCCAAATTAATTCTACACTCTGTGATATCACTAGTGTAGCTCCGTTTATAGCATCAAGTGGGAGACTGAGTGAGTCAGTGGCCCACCAGCCTAGATATATGATTGGCCCAGGGAAAAAATTGCCCCTTTGCCCCCCAGGCCAGCCCTCCCCTGATCTGCATCACGTGTTCAATGGATGGATGCATGACTTAGAATGCCCAGTAGGACACTGTAGTAAAGAAACATTAACTGGGAATCCAAAAGTGTGGCAAGAAGTTCCAAGTATGGGGCGGAGAAGGAGGGAGAAAAAAAAGGGGGCTGGGTGGTAGGGAATGGGGTAGGAAGGGGAAAGGGAAGAAGACAATGGGAAAATGAGAGAGAGGGATAAGCAATAATGAAAGCACATTGAAGTGGTGATTGGGGGTCCTGGCCCATGCCCTAAGCCGTCAGTCCCTGGCCTTGCATTGACCAACCAGCCAACAGAGGTTCCCTCCCTCGAGAATCCACTAAGTAGCTGAGCCTGCTTCCAATTGATCCCATATTTGGTGAAATACACAGCTTTAAGTGTCATGGTATCTGTTTAACCCTTTGAGTGCCAAGGGGTGTGCAACGCATTGCTTTGCAATGTGTTGCATACCCCACTGGTACTCAAACTGCTTATGCTGTGTAATTTTTGTTTTTCAATCTGTGATGGTTTTAGAGATTTTTGGTATAGTAATTTGGGACTTCAACCTTTGGAAAGCTGAGCTGTCTGAACCTTGTAGCACAGTTTACACAGCTAATTACTCAATTGTTCTAAAATTACTTCTTTCCTCCTTCTGAAGTTGCCAAATAGGTGGAATTAGTTAATGGGAAGAATAATTATGCAAAGGCTGTCCTTCATACAGCAGATAGACATATCTATTTTTACCTGAAGTGATCTGTAGTTACTAGACTCTATTAAACATGCTTAAAGTTCACACTACCTTACAATTTACAACAGACATTAACAGTCTTGAGTGAAAAATCCTATAATTGAAAGCCCCACCCATGGTTCTGCTAGCTGAGGTTGTTGCCAAATTGTGAACTGAATATGACAAGCAATAGTGTGCAACATAGTTCCATTGCAAATTATTTAGATATGTATGACAGCTGCATGAAGTATCCTTCCTATGAAAGACCTTCTGTTAAACAAAGTAAAGGCACTTCACATCACTATACATGTCTTAGAATTAAAATGGACCATTCACTTGGCGTTAAGTTTGCATATTTGAAATCTTCATTCATAACTGCCTATGCTTCATGTTAGACATAAAAAAACAAAAGAGGTGTGACAAGAACACATAGAAAACAAATAACACCTAGTATGTTATATCACTATATTTGAGTATGGTACCCCCTCTGCGCTGTTTGGTCAAATTTTTCTTGTCCATGTTCCATTGCAGACAAGACATTTCCATATTCATATCAGTCTGGTGCCACCCGCATATGGTCTAGCTTTGGAATCGTTCATGCTGGAGAGACACAGTAAAACCCCAGACAAAAGTTTCAGCCTCTAGTGGGCCTCTTCATAGAGTTAAAAAAAACACACCCCAAAAACAAGAGGGGGACCATCTTTTAGAGGTGCATGTCAGTTGAAATTATGATCCAAAATTAGTTACAAAAAGATGTGTACTCAGATTTAAAGCTAGCTATCCCCCATTATTGGTAGCTCAAACTCTTGTGAAGGATGTTACTGACCCCACTCATTACACGTTCTCTAGCTAAATATTATGATGAAATGGTAAGTAGAACCATGAAACATTTTATTTGTTAATACATCTTTAAAATGTGGATGCTCTCCTTCTGGTTGTTTTTCTTCTCAGTGAGTTGCAGCTGATTCCCTTTTGGCATATGGAGAGCAATTGCCCATTCCTGGCATAACTTTCCTCTTTGAGAGACTGTAAAACACTGTGTATGAAAAAACCCTGAGAAGGTACCATCCTAAAGAATGATCTGTTGTACTTTAGTCATTCTAAATATGTGATTACTACACCTCTTTTCTTTGTAGTCTCACTAAGTAGAAGGGTATCCCAGGCATGGTGCTCTTCTCTCCATGTGCTATAGGGAATCAGCTGTATCTCGCTGGCAAGGCATACTAAAGACTGAAATGTTCATTGGTTTGTTTGTTTTTTTGTAATAAAAGATTTACCTGACATAGCTATCTGTCGCTGGGACAAGACTGATATGAATATGGAAATTTCTTCTCTGCAATTGCACATGGGAGCAAAAATATGACTGAGTAGCACCCAAGGGGGCACCATCCCTAAGAATGAACTACTATGTTTTATACATTCTCAGAGTGAGCTTGTCATACCTTTTTTTGTTTCACATTAGACAAAAGACTGCCTGATGCCTACAGGGGTATCCAAGTTTGATGAATAGTGGGCCATGTGATCGGAAAGCCATACGTGTGAGGGTAGTATTCATTTTTTTATTGATAACAATTAGGAATATAGCTTATCGGCTAGTCAAAAAATCATGTCAATGCCAATACCGCTATTTAAACAGAGAACTATTCTTGAACTGTAAGGTATTGGCAATTGGTTAGGCCTTACTGGCCTACTAGATGATTTATGCTGGTAAGTTAGGCTTTTCTTAAAAAATGTAGGTGGGCCTCACCCTAGGGTCAAGTGGACCGAATGTGGCCCTCAGGATGCATGTTGGGCAGCCATGGTTTAGGAGATATTGTTACTTTTAGTTCTGAAAAAGTGATGTTCCATAGTGAAGCATCATGTGCTAATTAAGCTGTATGCTGCACTAAGAGCTTTAAAGAACATTAACACCCCTAATAATAAACTCTTACTTATTGTAATGTGGAAAGAAAATCTTAATAGACACTATGAATCAATAATGGCTAGATTGTTTCGAAAAAATTAATCTGTCCATGGAGGCAGATTTCATTATGTCTTAATGATTCAATGGCACCAAGCTGCTCTCACTGAAGTCTTCTAAGGAGACTTTCAGGATAAAGCATTTGGGGTTGTGGAGTTATATAGAGATACACAAGACTTTGTTTTGAATGCCTTCTACTGAATGCTTACTTAGAAGACATCAGTCAGTCATGCTATCCAGAACTAATTAAGATCAATTTAGTAGACCCAGTCCATGTAGAATTCACTTTTAATGTCCATTACAATTCTGTCCCCAGATTGACCTCTTGAGGCATGTGCGATGCATAGCTTTGCAATATATTTCATCTGGTGCTCAAGGGGATAAGGTAAATGGGGTTTATAATTAAGAGCTGTTAGTATTCTTTTAAATATTATCTAGTGCTACAATTAAATAAATCATATTTCAACAATAAAAGTATTAATATATCCTAAACCAGATGTCTGCTGGTGTTTTGGATAACGATGCATATGCAGCTTTGAATTTAGTTTTCAAACAGGTATAATTAATTTAACCTGCAAGATCATAATTAAAGGGATAGTAATGTTTCAAAATGAAAGCAGCCATAGAGAGTGTTATTTCAATACTGTCAGAGTTGTAGTTCAAGATTAACTGAATGATAAAGTATCCCCCTCCCGCCCATTTTACTAATGTAACACTGCGCACCTCAGAACAGAAAGACCAGATTCCACATCTGAGGGAAGGTGGCTTACACTAGGTAAAAGTGGCGGGAGGGGGATACTTTATCATTCAATTACTCTTGAACTACAACTCTGACAGTATTGTCACCATGGCCCAAATACTATGAAGATTAACTGGATCTGCTTTTATTTTGAAACATTACTATCCCTTTAACCCCTTCGTATCCGATGACTTACCCGGAACGCCACTCTGGTCCAGCACGTAAGGACCAGTGACGGTCCTGGCACGTAATGTACTTTTACTCACTGCACTCCTGCAGGAGCGATGTAATACCGGGGACTGATGTTGATCACTCCAAGACCGGAGCGATCTCTTTCAGTCCCTCATTCAGTGTGCTGGCACACGTGATCAGTCACGTGGGGCAGCATGTCGAACTTCCCTATTTGGTCCTTAAAGGACCACACACCCCAGGACCGCTGGTCCTTAAGGGGTTAAAGCACACTTTCAGTGCTTTAATACTATACTTGTCTGACAGGAAGCTGCTTGGAGATCATAATCTGAAAGGGATAGTAATACTTCATTTTAACTTTATTTTATTTTGTAGGCATTAAAAAAAATATGAAGAATGATATAAGTCTTATCTCTCAAACCTTTATGGTTTAAGAGATATTCACAAGCAAAGTTTCCCCTCCCGCCCCTTTTTCCTAGTGTAAGCCATCTCTTCTCAGATGGGGAATCTGGTTGTAAGACCAGACAGATAACAGTCTACCTGGGCACCTCCCTTCTGTTCTGGCTGAAAAGTGTTACATCAGTAAAAGGGGAGGGAGGGGGACACTTTGTCATTGAATTACTCCTGAACTACAACTCTGACAGAACTGAAATAACACTCTCCAAAGTCCAAATACTATGATGATTAATTAGAGCTGCTTTTATTATGAAACATTACTATCCCTTGAACTTCTTCACCTCCAAGTAGCTCAGATTTGGCTGCAGCCCTTGAGGGCATAGCAGTCAGTGTTGTCTTCTTGGAGGGTGCTCTCCTTGTGGTACCCCACAACTCTGTTGGACCAATAAACAGTGCCAATGAAGAAACTGTGCCAATGAAGTCACTTTAACACTATATCTATTTAGTATAGGGCACTGACAGCTTTCCATTGTCATATTATATACACTATTGCTGTAAATTACCTTACATAGTTGCTCATTCTTAGAGCAGTGTTTGATGTCATTTGGAGGGTGGGGGTCAGTTTGCAAGGGCCAAATTTCCCAATAGACAGAGTAGGCAACTGCATAGAGCTCCAAATTTTGAGGGGTGCCTCAGCTGTGGTAGCCCCGCCCATTTTCTGAATTGTGGGTTTTGTCAGATCAATCCAACTGTCCCTGCAATAGTTTTATACTCTTTAATAGGCCACTAAATAACCCTTTGCATGCAGTAAAGATCTCCAACATATTGCTGAGCAATGCTTTGAGATCTCATTAGCAACCATGGGGTTAATGCTTTTACTATTCTTGCTTGTTATAGGCCAGAAAGTGCCTGGAAACAGCGGATGGGACTGGGGGGTGTCATGTGAGAAGTGTGGGTTTGGCAATTGGCAGGGCTAAGGGCGCCTAGAGTGCCTTGCCTAGGGGTCCTGGAATGTGGTATCCATTTGAAATGTCGCATGTAAAGTTTTGCTTCATAAAATGACGCATGTCTTTGGCCTTGTCATTTGAAGTGTCTCAGTTAAAGTTACACATCTTAAAGTGTCGCAAATTTTACATTTTGCGTCGTTACGAATGGCGCATTCACCATATCGTGCATTAACATGTCACAGCATTAAAGGCACAATATGGGTGCATTAATGACGCAATTTGGGTGCAATATGGACGCAATAAGGACGCAGTAAGGATGCAGTTTGGGTGCAATATGGGTGAAATATTGGTGCAATAAGGACACATTAAGGATGCAATATGGGTGCAATATTGATGCAATAAGGACACATTAAGGATGCAATATGGGTGCAATATTGGTGCATTAAGCACTCAATGTGGGTGCAGTAATGATGCAATTTGGGTGCAATATTAGTGCAATAAAGACACATTAAGAACGCAATATGGGTGCAATATTGGTGCAATAAGGACACATTAAGGATGCAATATGGGTGCATTAATGACGCAATTTAGGTGCAATATGGGTGCAATATTGCTGCAATAAGGACACATTAAGGATGCAATATGGGTGCATTATTGGTGATTTTTAGTTGTTTTTGGGTTGGTTTTGTGTTGGGTTTTGGGTTGGTTTTTGGGTAGGTTTTGGGTTGGTTTTTGGTTGGGTTTGGGTTGGTTTTTGGGTGGGTTTTAGTGGGTTTTGGGTTGTGTTTGGGTTGGTTTTTGGGTAGGTCTTGGTGCATTTTGGGTTGTGTTTGGGCCCGTTTTTGGGTAGGTTTTGGTGGGTTTTTGGTTGCTTTTTGTGGGTTTAGGGCTGGTTTTGTTGGGTTTTGGGTTGGGTTTTATGGGTTTTGGGATGGATTCTAGGTAGGTTTTGGTGGGTTTTGGGTTGGTTTTTGTGGGTTTTGAGTTGGTTTTGTGGGTTTTGGGTTGGGTTTGGGTTGGTTTTTGGGTAGGTTTTGGTTGGTTTTGGGTTGCTTTTTGTGTGTTTTGGGTTGCTTTTGGGTTGGGTTTTGTGGGTCTTGAGTTGGTTTTGGACCCATATTGCTTCCTTAATGCACCCATATTGCACCCATACTGTGTCCTTAATGCACCCATATAGCGTCCGTATTGCACCCATATTGCGTCCTTAATGCACCCCTATTGCACCCATATTGCGTCCTTAATGCACCCCTATTGCACCCATATTGCATCAGTATTGCACCCATATTGCGTTCTTAATGCACCCATATAGCGTCAGTATTGCACCCATGTTGCGTCTTTAACCCCTTAGCGACAATGGACGTACATGTCCATCCTCTGTGGCTGTCACTTAGTGACAGAGGACGTACATGTACGTCCCGGAAATCCGGATCCCCTCGCGGCTGCACGCCGTTCGGGGACTCCGGATTCCTTTGAAAGAAAAAAAAAAATGTTAGACGGGCGTTAAGTGACGGCCGCGTCTGCACGCGGCCGTCACTAAGGGGTTAATGCATCATATAGCGTCATTATTGCACCCATATTGCTTGGACATGTTATTGCACAATATGGCCAATGTACCATTCGGAACGACGCAAAATGTAAAATTTGTGACACTTTAAGATGCAAAACTTGAATTGCAACACTTCAAATGACGCGGCCAAAGACATTCGACATTTTATGATTCAAAACTTTACATGCAACACTTTGATAGTAAACCCTGGAATGTAAATCTGCCCATGTACAGACAGGTCCGTCTTGCATTCCCAAGACCACTAACTTACCCTGCAGGCTCCCATAGTAGTTGAACATGCAGCTGACACCAACAACAGACTTATTTTTTATTGCAAATACATAGTACTGAATCACATTATATGTATTCTATGTAAGTTTTGGGGGTGTTTGTGGGGAGCTTTAGTGTGCATTTAAGAGCTACCCATAGGTATAATTTCCCTTTAAAATACATTTCTTTTTAATAAAATAAGCAAATAGAGAAGTGGCAGCAAACTTCAAAATTCAGGTCTCCTTGGTACTAAGACTAATGATTTTCCCTCTTTAGTTTCAAGTTTGTTTGACCTCTGTCTGTTCAGACACACATCTTATAGTAACATACACATTAAGTGGCACTTGACAACTTTATTTTGGCACTGAGTTTTTCAAACACAATAGAGGGTTCTAGTTCTGTGATTCTGTGCAAAACCAGGAACTTGAATTGATTTTCCCCTCTTTCTAAGTACTCACACTGAAAAGTATCCTCTTAACACTGCTTGCATCAAGGGAAGGGTGGTGTGGGAAGTGTATGAGTAGTTTAAGCACCTCTGAGACTTGTATTATATTATGAGTTATATAACAAGGTGCTGTTGAAAAGAGGTTTGAAACGAAAACATAGGCCATAAAAAGGGACCAGGCCCATTCCTTCTTCTTCTCCTCTGCCTGGGGTAGGCGTAGGGGAATAAAGGAATAGTCACCCTCCCCATCCTAGGCTGCAGGAAAGAAGGTTAACTGTACAAAAAGGGAGGGCTTTATAGTATAAAAGGTGGGATTAGGGATTGGGGGCCAGTACTTGTTAGCTATGTGTTTTGTTGTTTCCCTTCCACCCAAACCCATGTTCTCTTTTTTCTCCTCAGTTCCTAGGATCTGTAGATGGAGTAGCATCTGCTATAGAAGAGGTCATACAGAGGTCAAAACTCATCATTGACTTAGGTTTTAGGAATCACCTAGGAATCACCGGCAATGTGGTGCTCCCAGACCCAACCATTGTGGTTTAGCCAGAAAGGTTATGGTGCGGTTGTTTCATAGACTCGGCGGTCAGGACATACTGCGAGTGGGCTAAAAGACACATGAGCACTCTGGCAAGGAGGAGCCATGGAGGACTAGCTGTGACAAATCAACAATGTCCAATTTGCCTCCTCAGTGTGTTGAGGTAGCCACCACTCGGGGGCAGGATATGTGTTTCACTGCAGTGGTGCCTGGAAGTTCCTTACATACTAATGCCTACAGGGGCAACCAGTGGGGCGCTGGTGAGACTCCAGGGTTGCGGCTACGTGTACAGGGCACCAGATTGAGGTTCGGGGGGTGGTTCCCTAGGGGGTCCCTAAATAGGTCATATTCATTAATAAAAGCTGTTACCACTTTAATTTTCCACCTACATCATTAGACATTGGGCATTGGACCTTATGATGTAGCCTTACTTAATTTCCATGGGCATGCTATGGAGCAGATGCATGTGGCATGCTGACATTTAAGTCTTAATGAAAGCAGAGTGTGTGCAATCATAAGAATTAAAGTAATTATACACTGTAGAATATACCACAAAGTGCTGGACCTGAAATTGGAAGCTAATGGCATAACAGCTGCTGTAGTACATTCTAATGATATTCAGATTACAGACCTTTGTTGGTTCTCACAACATTTTGCCTTATTATGGACATCATATGAGGGGTTATCCTTGACTCTGGAAGAGAACGAACAGACCTAAAATGCAACAGTTTACATCTATCTGCTCCAGTAGCTGAAATAGGCAATGAATGGATGTACCTGCTGTCTTCTCAGTACCCTACATTTTAGTGACAGACAAACAGACAGATTGATTTACTGGGGTTTGTGGCTTCCCATGTATAGCACAGGGCATTAAAGAAAATGCTTGAAGCAGCAGAATTTTCATCTGCTAAACATTTCCCCTACTCCTAAAAACTGAATTGAAATATTATGATGAAAAACAGAACTAGTTCATATTTCAGATTCTTCAAATACTGTCCCTGAGAAAGGTGCATACAAGTTGTAGCCAATAATGCTTAACCCTCTCCAGATCAGTCAGATCTTTGTATAAATAACTTATGGTCAGAGCTTATGGCAGGGAAAGGATAATGAAGTGTGGCAAAACCCTAGGGGATAGAAACCTAGGCTCGGACGGTGGCAGTTAGCCTGATTAGAGGGCTTACCTTAAAGGAATTAATAATAAGAAGGGAGATGGAGGGTGGCGTTCACTGAGGTGACACGAACAGAGAGGTGCTGGACTGAAGGGTTTATAAAGCGTTCCAACCCCTCCCACAAATGCAGGCAAAGCCTTGTACATGTTCCTTCCCCCTCTTTTAGTCAGTTCACTTAAACGTGATGTGCAACCCAGTACTGAATGAGTTAAAAGAGTAATTAACGACTGGGAAGGGAAACCTGCTTAAAGGAACGCTAACACCTAATATGATCTGAGGTTATAACATTTAAATACCTTGTACTCCATACCAACCTCTGTACAAGTTCTCTATATGTTTTATGATATCTTATATCTGTTCTTACATGTTCTAAGTGAGGGCTCCCATTTCTGCTTTTTCCAGGACTCCCATCACCATAACAATCTGGGTAGGGGTCTAAGAAGTGATTGCTCTGCATTGTCTTTAAATGGACTGAAGTGGTAACAACCTTTCTAAACAAAAGAAAAGTGCTAGTGGGTGCTAGTCTCAGTTGTGTTGATGTGGGATAGTCTACACTTACAGGATTAGATTTTGGGCATGTAAGGTAAAATATCTACATTTTAAGTACATCACCTTCAAGTTTGTGGTAATTAACACATTTTGTAGTATATATCCTAATTTTATGTTTCTGCATCTTTAAGTAGACCAGATGTCGCTGAAATCAGTGCAACCCTGTGGTGTGTGTCTTTCATAAGTACCCTGTATTTAAAGGGACATGCAGTCACCTTATGAATCATGTATTATTTTATTCCTACTCAGCCATGCCAACAGTCCTCTTTAACACTTTCAGTGTTGGGTTACCCACCTTTTTTACCTTAGAACACTGCTTCTAACATGATCTAGAATCTAGAATCCACAATTGTACAAATCACCAGTATTGTCTTTTTTAATCCTATGCTAACCCTATTAATGGAAGGCCATCTTTAGCAGGTGAGTATACCATTTAATTTGTAATTACCACTTTGCAGTCTGCTGAATATATCATGCAGTATCTATCTATCTATCTATCTATCTATCTATCTATCTATCTATCTATCTATCTATCTATCTATCCTGTGTTTCCATGCATAGTTGAGCTGTTGGCCTTGTTTCCACGTCAGACGTATGGCTTTTTGGCTGCAAGTCTTCCATGAAGACCACTTCTGACCAGACTTCTCCAGACAGTAGATGAGTGTACCAGGATCCCACTGTTTTCTGACAATTCTGAGCTGATGGCACTGCTGGACATCTTCATGTTGTGAAGGGACGTAAACATGATGTGTCTTTCATCTGCTGCACTGCGTCTACTGTCCTCAACATTGCCCATTTCTTTGTGCTTCTTCAAAAGAGTTTGGACCGCACATCTGGAACAGCCCTGTCTACCTTGAAATATCTGCCTTATCAGCATTATTTTTTTAAATCAAGGATGAAATTGTGCTGCTATTGTCAGACTTAAGTTAATATATATTGGTTGGTCCAGACAGAGTATATTCAAATGTATTAAAATATATCTGGTGAACTTTTATATTATTTCATGATGTGAATAGCCTTTTAACCAGTTATTCTTGGAAGGAATAATTCTGGATACATTTATAATTTGCATTTGCTAATGTAGAACCAGATCCCCAAAAAAACAAAATCTCAGTCAACTACATACTGTTGAGTATGACATCACGAGGTGGCAAAATAAAAGAAACACTGTTAAGGTGATAGTAATGTTTCACAAAAACAGCAGCTCCAATTAATCTTCATAGCAACTGAGCCATAGAGAGTGTTATTTCATTACTGTGAGAGTTGTAGTTCAAGAGTAATTGAATGATAAAGTTTCCCCCTTCTGCCCCTTTTGCCTAGTGTAAACCCCCACTCCTCAGATGTGGAATCCAGTCCATAGACCAGACAGCTCACATCAAGGGTCAATATTCTACTTTGAGAACAATTAAAGCCCTGCCCCCCTGACAGGTTTTTCAGACTTTTCCCTTATCTTAATTGAAGATTGTCCCTCTCTGCAGTCTACCTGGACACTCCCTGCTGCTCTGAGGTGAGCATTGTTATATCAGTAAAAGGGGAGGGAGGGGGATACTTTATCATTCAATTACTCTTGAACTACAACTCTGACAGAATTGAAATAACACTCTTGAAGGCCCAAATACTATGATGATTAATTAGAGCTGCTTTTATTATGAAACATTACTATCCCTTTAAAATAATTACTTGTTGCTTATCAGATGTCTAAAGACTTACACGATTTTTGGTAGAGGGGATTAAGGACAATAAGAGCTTGACAAACAGAATTATTTTACTTATTGACTGCACTACTAAATTGATAGACAAGGTTAGAACAGTAGATGTAATTTGTCAGGATTACAGTAAATCTTTTGACACTACCCAATGCATGTAGCTAATTCATAAGGTGTATAATTTAGGATTACGCTCAACGATAGCTGTTTGGATAAAGAATTTGCGGGAGGATAGGTGACAGAGTATAAATCATTGGAATACAGTCAAAAGAAGGTAAAGCCTCTGAGATGGGTGCTTGGGTCTAGTCCATAAATATATTCATTAAATGAATTGCTAGTGATCTTCAAGTAAATATGTATCTTATTACAGATAATACAAAAAAGGGTTGACAATATAAGTGGAATAAACCAAATGAATTGTGATTCATGAAATTTGGGAATGGGCTCTGAAATTGAATGCTAAAAAGTGCAAATGAATGCATTTAGGTCACAAAATCTTAGAGTTAGAAAATAGGCATAATGATACTTTCCCACATCAGTAGCAGAACGAAGGAACTTTGAAGCTACTATTTCAGATGACTTGAAGGTAGACAAGCAATACTCGGGTTGTATCGAAGAAGCATTAGCAGCGGGGAGACAGGTACAAAGACCTCTCTTATGGATCACTGGTAAGCACTCACCTTGAGTGCCGTGTACAGGTATAGAACAGGAATAGCCAACTCTGGTAACAAGAGATACCAAGAGTGTAGGTTTTCAGGATATCCCACCTGGAGCACAGGTGGACTAATTAGTTTCAGTCACTTTAATCTGTCTACCCATTCTCAT
Source organism: Rhinophrynus dorsalis (assembly GCA_037306005.1). Classification (NCBI taxonomy): domain Eukaryota; kingdom Metazoa; phylum Chordata; class Amphibia; order Anura; family Rhinophrynidae; genus Rhinophrynus; species Rhinophrynus dorsalis. Next base: position 263,700,976 of record CM074718.1, read on the forward strand.
TCTGGGATATCCTGAAAACATGCAGTATTGGTAGCGCTTGAGGACCAGGGTTGTAGCTGTTCTAAAGACTATAGATCCTGAAAACCTTTCATAAATTGGAGACAATTCAAACAAGAACAAGTAATATGGTTCAAAGTCTCTATTTATTTTGTAAATGTTTTACCAGGAACAATACATTGAGGGTTCTGTTGTTTTCAGGTATACCCTGGAGAGCTTTTACAGGGAAAGTTACATATTTACACAAAATAGAGAAAAATATAAAATATACATTTACATATTATTTTTAGATACAAAAAAGCATTCATTTTTAGGTATCTGGTGATCTAATTTTTAGGGAAGGTTATTCCAGGCTTTCAGACCTCTATGACAAAACATATGAAGAAAGACTGCCATCATACTCAACCGATCTATGTTTCCATGGATTGATTAAATGTCATATATATGATCAGGACTGGGAAAATCATTGATGTACAACAGTCAGGGAAAAAAGTTAACAGTCTGGAGATGAATAGTTAATAGTTCACCAATGTTAAATAAGAGAACATCATAAATTTTTACTAGATATACATATTTTTTTCTAGATATTTTTACCAGACACATACTAGTGGAAATTTCCATCCCTGTGTATGAATTGTTATGCTATTTTTCACTGAGCTGGGGAAGAAGCAATTTTTCTTTGAATGCATCATTCATTACCTGTTCATAAGACTACACTCAGTTGTCTAAGAGAGGACATTAGGAGTGCAAAGCAGATACATTTCTTACCACAATATAGCATAAATTACAAAGTCCTTCTTCTTACCTTTAAAGCTTTCCACACTGCTGCCCCCCTTCCCCTTACATCTATTCCCTCACCTTCACTTTTGTTTCCGGCTGCCACCTTCACTCAGCACAGAACACATTTCTTGTTATTCCGTCTACAACACCCTCTGTGCTTTTCCATATCAAACCTTTTCCATTTTCCTCTACTCTTGTATGGAACTCTGTATGTCTCTCCCTATGTCTAAAACTATCCCCCTCCATCTTTAAATCTACCCTGAAACCCTGTCTTCTTGAGAACAAGCACCACTGACTTCTATTTGACTTTTCCTTCTCCTGTTACCCACTTAGAATGTAAGCTCCTTGGTGCAGGTACCTAGTTCCTATTGTTGCTATTATTGTGACACTTATTTTATCCCCATTTATGTATTGTTATATACTACTGTTGTAAGGCGCTACGTACACGTGTAGCCCCATATCAGATGTACATACATAGTGCACTCAATTGTCTAAGACAGAGGAAATGAAGAGTGCAAAGGAGGTAAATTGCTTACCACAAGATGGAAAAAAATTGACACACAAAAACACACACTAAAATATATATGCACGTTCGCACTCAATATAAAAACACCCTCATTCCCACACACACAATATACAGCCTATAGCCACACCCACAAACATATATACATACACACACTATCACGGTGCCCGTGATTCTCTGTGTGACATTCCTACTTTTGGGTTTGTGTTTGGCTGTCTCTTATTGGTGCTAGCTGGCTAGCCCCTCCCAGGGCTAGCCTTTATATACGCCCTCCTGTTACTAGGCCGGTGCCCTTTCTTGGTGTTCCTGACCTTACGTTATTCTGTGCTCCTGTTCTGTGTTGATCCGGTTTTCGTCTGACCTTGTTCCTGTTCTGCTCCCTGTGTACCGATCCAGGCTTTGGCTGACTACTGCTCTCTGTGTACCGCTCCAGGCTTTGGCTGACTACCGCTCTCTGTGTACCGCTCCAAGCTTTGGCTGACTACCGCTCTCTGTGTACAGATCCTAGCTTTGGCTGACTACCGCTCTCTATGTACAGATCCAGGCTTTGGCTGACTACTGCTCTCTGATACTGATCCAGGCATTGACTGACTAACGCTCCTTGTGCTGCCCTCGCTATTGTTGTCAGTCCTCTCATATTTGTTGCCTCCGATTGCGCTACTCTCTGCCTGTGTATCAGTGTGGCCTCCATTATGTGATACCAGTCTGTACTATCCGGTCACTAGCGGTTACCGTTGTCAGCTCATTACGCTACGCTCAGCCTGTGATTCTCTGTGGCCTCCGTTACGTACACCCAGTCTGTGCTATCCGGTCACTAGCGGTTATCGTTGCCAGCTCATTACACTACGCTCTGCCTGTGATCCACTGGGGCCTTTGCCAGTACTACCTCCTGAGCGCACCAGCCTACGGTGATTACTACCTGTCAGTACACTCTCTGGTGCACCAGATACCAGGCTGCCTTAACCGGTATTCGGTAAGGCCGGTAGAGCCTCCTCTGTTCCTTGTTGCACCAGTCACTAGGCTGCCTTACCCGGTATTCGGTAAGGCCAGTAGAGACTCCTCTGTTCCTTGTTGCACCAGTCACTAGTATCACGGTGCCCGTGATTGTTGCCTTTTCGTGTCTATCACCTGTAGGGGGCTCCCATTGGCTGTCTGCCTTCAGCCCGCCTCACCTTGCCTATTTAAACTGAGTTTAGGCACCCTTTGGTTGCCCTTTCGTGGTGTCTCTGGCTGCCTCCACTTTCATTGTGTTACTGAAGACTCATGGGCCTTTAGCTGTGTTCCTGTTATCCTGAGATCGTCTAGTTCCTGAGTTTCCTGCTCAGCTGTACCTGTTCCAGTGCCTGCTCCGGTTGGAGTCATCCGACGTTGCCGTTCCTAATCCGGTTGACCATCGTTGTGCTGGTTCCTGTTCATCTCCTGTGTCCAGTTTCCTTCATCTGTGGCGACCTTGTTCCTCGGTCGCTCAGGCGACATTTCCATCCTGTCGGTTCCCAGCGTGCGGACGCTGGTTTGCTCCACTGCCTTACGGCTTACTATACACCTAGTCTGTTGGTTACCAGTGTGCAGACGCTGGTTTGCTCCACTGCCTGACAGCTTACTATACTTTTAATCTGTTGGTTACCAGTGTGCGGACACTGGTTTGCTCCACTGCCTGACGGCTTACTATACATTTAGTCTGTTGGTTACCAGTGTGCGGACACTGGTTTGCTCCATTGCCTACGGCTTACTATACATATAATCTGTTGGTTACCAGCGTGCGGGCGCTGTCTCGCTTCACTGCCTCACGGCTTACTATACATATCGTTGTTGGTTCCCAGCGTGTGGACGCTGGTTTGCTCCACTGCCTTTTGGCTTACTATACATCTCGTAGTTGGTTCCCAGAGTGCGGACGCTGGTTTGCTCTACTGCTTTATGGCTTACTATACATCTAGTCTGTTGGTTACCAGTGTGCGGACGCTGGTTTGCTCCGCTGCCTGACGGCTTACTATACATTTAATCTGTTGGTTACCAGTGTGCGGACACTGGTTTGCTCCACTGCCTGACAGCTTACTATACATTTAATCTGTTGGTTACCAGTGTGCGGACGCTGGTTTGATCCATTGCCTACGGCTTACTATACATATAATCTGTTGGTTACCAGCGCGCGAGCGCTGTCTCACTTCACTGCCTTACGGCTTACTATACATCTCGTTGTTGGTTCCCATCGTATGGACGCTGGTTTGCTCCACTGCCTTACTGCTTACTATTCATCTAGTCTGTTGGTTACCAGTGTGAGGACGCTGGTTTGCTCCACTGCCTCACGGCTTACTATGCATTAGTCTGTTGGTTCCCAGTGCGCTGTCCAGTCCTACACGGGTACTGATGTGTGCGGACTACCTAGTATTACCACTAGTTCTCGTAGCCTCTACATACCATCTCCATACTTTCATTGTCATGTGACAGCCATTGAGGTCCTAGTGGTTGGCACCGTTTCCTTTCAGGCTGCCTTGCCCGGTATATTGGTAAGGCTGGTAGAACCTTCTAGTCTTTTCCATTTTGAGATTGCCTTACCCGGTATTGGCAGGGCCGGTAGAGCCTACATCTATGGTGTTCCGTTAGGCTGCCTTGCCTGGTATATTGGCAGGGCTGGTAGAGCCCAAATCATATGGTGATCCGTTAGGCTGCCTTTCCCGGTATATTGGCAGGGCCGGTAGAGCCTGTACACTCCTGATAGTCTTATAGGCTCCCTTGTCCGGTATATTGGCAGGGCCGGTAGAGCCTGGTTCTCCTTGTTATCCGATAGGCTACCTTGCCCGGTATCTTGGCAGGGTCGGTAGAGCCATCTTTCCTTTGCTTGCCCAGGCTGCCTTGCCCGGTATATTGGCAGGGCCGGTAGAGCCTTACTCGCTATTATCACTACCTACCTGTCATTTCTAGGTATTGTATGTATGTGTATGAAATCCTATGGGATTATTTTAAACTTTTCAATAAAGTTGTGTTTTTACCTAACTTTGCTTCTGAGAGTCTTAACAAACCGTGACACACTAGGCTGCCTTACACAGTATTCAGTAAGGCCGGTAGAGCCTCCTTTATTACTGTCGCACCAGTCACCCGGCTGCCTTACCCGGTAATCGGTAAGGCCGGTAGAGCCACATTATTTGTATTGCTATTTGTATGCCCTGACCTGTGTCAAACTTTCCTACTGCTGCTCGTAGAGTTTGGACCCGTGAAGGGCCTTGTTGCGCTTTATATTGCCTAATAAAGCTTTTCTATTTTATCCTACCAAATTGTCTGAGTGTTCAATAAAACCGTGACACACACACACACACACACACACACACACACACACACACACACATATATATATATATATATATATATACTAGTTGAAGAGTTGAAGAGCCCGTTACACGGGCCACAGTGCCACTGCCAGGCGGTTGCGGGGCAGTCATGTGCAGTAGAGACTGCCCGCCCCGTGGCTGATGCAGAGCTGACCGCTCCTTCGGAGTGGGCAGTCTCTACTGCGCATGACTGCAGCATTCACAGCAGTCTGTACTGCGCATGACTGTGTCGTTACATTTCTATTAGCTAATTATTATATAGGATATGTGCTCATACACACAATATAAAAAGCACCCTCATGCATCCACACACAATACATAGGCCCCCCCTTCACAAACACACACACACCCATACGCAAACGCTCACTCATATACACAAACACACACACCCATACACACACATGTAGCAGATGTTATTGCCATGAATTACTACTAACACCCATACCACACTCATAGACACCCACACACACCTATGCACACACATACACACAAACACATAACATACACCCACTATGCAAACACACACAATACACAAACTCACTTGTGTGTAGATGTTATTACCATGCATTGCTACCAACACCCATACCAACCCATACACACACAGCCCCTTACACATACACCCACACACCACCATGCGCACACACACGTGTGTAGATGTTATAACCATGCATTTTCATGTAACATGTTGTTTTCTTTTAATTATGTTCTGCCTGCCCTCTAAGTGCTTATAGTTTTAAGTTCCTCCTTGGTACATGACCCTCTCATTTGTGACCCCTTCACCAACTTCTGCAGCCCCAGATGCAAGTAGGTCAGGAACTTGTTTGTATTGTCAACAAGTTCCAGTTACTCTAATCCTTTCGTCACAATGTCTTTGACACATCTCTAGCATCTAAGGGGTTAAAGGTCTATCTGTAGAGTTCTAGCTACTCCCCTGTTTCGTAGAAATGTTGAAAGTAAAACAAATATCCTTTAATCTATGTGTACCTATCTGTCCATCAGTATGAGTCATTCAGTTATGATAATCTTGTGTGTGCTTCCTGAGCAATTATTCTTATCTTTAGATCAGTATGTTATTAGCTACTGCATTATTTATTTGAGAAACAACTTATCCTTTAAGAATTTATCTATAACCTGAAAACTATGGACAGTTAAAGAGACAGTCAATTTTGTTTTGTACTCTACATATTCTGCAAATACGTAATCCTATATAATAATTCGCTAGGATGTTTTGTCAGAAGCCGTCATGCGCAGTAGAGACTGTGTGCATTCGGGCAGTCTCTACTGCGCAAGATTGCATCGCATGGAGCAGTGAGGTAGCGGCCGCTTAACCCTTTGAGTGCCAGAGGGGTACGCAACGCACTCAAAGGGTTAACATCACCCGGACCTTGGCCAGTGTACACGGGCTTTTACGCTAGTATCTATATAAAAAAAGAAGAAACCTGCGTGTCTGGCACACACACACTCGGACGGCAATAGGGAGGAAATATTCAAACCTCCTCAATATTGGCTGTCCACAACATACAGGGAGGCATGATTTTGACAGGAGTTGTCAGGGGGCTGAAGGCCCCCTGGCAACCCCTGTCAAAATCTACAAGGAGTTTTCCCTCCCCCAACATCCGCCTGAAGAAAAAAAAAGATGGGCAACACACACACACACTCTCACTCACACTGCCCTCACCCAGACCTGTCCTACACCCACCAATTAGATTTCAGCACAGGGAGTAAAGTCCTAACTGTGGTGCAGGCACTGGCGTGACATTTTTTACTTCCCACGTTAAGCAGGACATATCACCAGCACCAAGGAGCATCCTCCAAACGGTGACACTATACACTGTGGCACTCAGAAAGTTGCCGCTCATAGGTCTCCTTTCAGACACAAGCTGTAGCTCTTGCTTTAATGTCATTGGACCGTTTCCCCGTCAGTCACCCCTGGGAGGTCTGCTTCCTCTTTGAAAATGTTGCAAGTTTGGGAGCGATGCGGATGGTGTGAGATGTAGAGATATAGAGAACCGCTGATCTGCAGCGGCACCCCAGTATTTGGGTATTGATGAGGCTAGGCTGGTGGTCGGGACATTATCCATAATTTGTAGGTTCTGTCTTATCTATTTGAACTCCCACAGGGGTATGCAACACACTGGAACTCATAGAGAGACTGTCCCTCTTAAAGAGGGACACTTGGAAGGTATGAAGTAGGAAGGTGTCCAAATGTCAGGTGCTGGCTGCCTCATGTAGAACTATGTACAGGGGTTGTTATGATAGCTATCACATTATTTACAAAGTCACTAGAAGGAGAAACCTGAAGATATAAATGTGAGTGAGCAGCTTCTCCTGTCATCACTGTGGCTCTGAGGAATATTCTGTTCATACTTCTTTCTTGGAAATTTACACATGTAGATATATGTTCTTGTTTACCTTTCCTTTTCTCATACCCTCCCTCAGGGTCTTACACACAAAAGAAATGAGCTGCAATACTGGAGCATACACCATAGGGGACAAATAAACATTCCCAAAATTTAAACTGGTTTAAATTGAACATTTAACCCTTTAAATGCTAGAGAGGTCCCAATGCAAGTCCTGTTAAACCCCTTAAGGACCAGCTGCATGGACACGGGGCATTTTTTATTTTTTTAAAAATGGAATCAGGGGTCCCTGAATGGCTTGCTGCTGCAGTGAATCCCTGAATTCCATGACGTACATACTCGTTGTGTCCTTAATGTAAGCTTTCCCATGACGTATATGTACGTCGTAGGTCCTTAAAGGGATAGTAATACCTGAAAATAAGTTTATTTTATATTGTAGCCCTTACAAAAACATGAAAAATTATTTAAGTCTTATCTCCCAAACCTTTATGGTTTGGGAGATATTCAGAAGTAAAGTTTCCCCTGGAGTGATGGCATTGCTCCACCCTTCAGATTTGGAATCCGGTCGCCTGCCCAACAGTGCCCCTCCAGAAGTGAAGAGATCATAATCTTTAAAAAGAATTTCTTAATTGGAATGGTCTACAAAGTGTGCTTTCAAGCCAGACACACTTTGTACACAGTTCCAAAGAAGTAGTTCTTTTCAAAGATCGTGATCTCGGCACTGCTAAAGAGCTGCCAGTTGCTATGTGGACCGAATTCCAAATCTGTCCACTAGATGGCAGACTTGGCTGAAACAGCAAGGAAAAGTGAACTATACTATATTTTACATATGAATATCTCCCAAACCATAAAGGTTTGGGAGATAAGACTTATATCATCTTTCATGTTTTTTTAAGGGCTACAATATAAAATAAACTTATTTTCAGGTATTACTATCCCTTTAAGGGGTTAAATCAGTGGGAAGTAGGTTTGCTTCAGCATTGCTTTTGTTTTCTTTTGCCCTTAAAGCCTTATCCATCAGACTGAAGAAGAACAATTTTGGGGCAAACTGTCACTCCTGTTTCGGCGGCTCACTTACCTCGCAGCCTCCGCTCCCCTGTTTCCTGGTCCGGCAGTGTGTATTGGGCACTTGCGCAGTGCGCATGCGCAGGGCAGTTATCTCCTTCTCCAGCGTGCTCATGCTTCCTGCGTCATTCTGCATTGGACAACAGACACTGCCAATCAGGATCAGCTCACAGACAAGCCCCCTTAGCGGCTTTCTCCTCATTGGTTGGCCAAGATATTTAAACGGGCTACCCCAGTCTATGGGTGCCTGTTCCACGAGCTTCCCAGCATTGTTGCCCTTGTGCATTATCCCGATTTTGTATCTTGATCTTCTGGCTACTGACCCGGCAATCCTCCTGACTATAGCACTATCTTGATCTTCTGGCTACTGACTCGGTAATCCTCCTAACTACGGCACTGTTGATCTTCTGGCTGCCATCCTGGCAATACCTCTGACCACGGTCCAACCAGGCACGGTCTGTTCCCATTATACAGTCCCTGTTCCCGGTCCAGTTCTGTTCCAGCATTCCCTGGTCCTGGTCATATATGGTTCCCAGAGAACTCCCATCCTGGTTGCACCCCAGCTCAACTGGGATGGAACAATGTGGTTTCGCGACCAGCATCTTTACACAGCTTCGGCGGCAGTAAGGGAGTTCCTGGCACGCCATCACAAGCATTGTACGCAAGCATCGCAACCCAGCAGCTGTTCCAGGGCCAGGACTACATAGGTTCTTACTCCCTCATAGTGACACAAACCAAGTGCATCACAGGGGAAAAATAAGCATTTTCACAAACTCTCATTAATGTAACCCTTTGAAGATCGATGATGTGCCTGAACTGTCATTGGCGGATGTGCACTAAGGACCGATGACGATCCTGACACGTCATGGAATTCTGTGATTGCTGTGCGGCTGCATGCTGCTCTGTAATCCCAGAATACATTACACAAAAAAGTGCTGTGGTCCTCTAGGGTCACCAACACCCAGTTTGGCCGGTCATCAAAGGGATAGTAATGGCTTAAAAGAATAAAAAGTAATATTGTAGATAATGCAAAAAGAAATCGATCTGTGCAAGTCATATCTCTCAGACCTTTAAAGTTCCCCTCTCCCTGCTCTCAGCTGTAAATCTGACAGCAGGAGATTCGAATCGGCTGACTCAAAGAGGCTCTTCAGCAGATCCGAGATACCGCAATCTAAAAAGAAATACTTTGTTGGAACGGTCAACAAAGTGTGCCTGGTTTGCAAGCACACTTTGTAGACCGTTCCAATTAAGTGGATCTTTTTAGATTTCGGTATCTCGGCTCTGCTGAAGAGAAGCCTGACGATCCCCAGACCTCCTCTAGGACTTGCACAGATCGATTTCTTTTTGCATTATCGACAATATTATTTTTTATTCTTTTAAGCCATTACTAACCCTTTAAGGGGGATAGACCTCTCTACCATTTAAAGGGTTAAACGCCCCATTTAAACCAGTTTAAGTTTTGGGAATGTTTATTTATCCCCTGTGGTATATTTGGTATGCTCAAGAATTATAGCTTGTTTCTTTTGTGCGTAAGGCCTAAGGGAGGGTATGAGAAAAGGAAAGGTAAACAAGAATATCTACATGTGTAAATTTCCAAGAAAGAGGTATGAACAGAATATTTCTCAGAGCCACAGTGATGACAGGAGAAGCTGCTCACTCATATTTATACCTTCAGGTTTCTCCTTCTAGTGACTGTAAATAACGTGATAGCTATCATAACAACCCCTGTATATAGTTCTACGTGAGGCAGCCAGCACCTGACATTTAAACACCTTCCTACTTCATACTTCCTAAGTGTCCCTCTTTGAGACCCAAATACCTCTGCCCCCCCCCCCCCACTTTGTCCCTCTTTTTAGGAGATCACATTAATGTTTGTGAAAGCTTCAATATAACCATTTAGAAAATTAATCTGAGTAAATAAAATACTGTGGTCTTGCTCTAAATTATTTATTCAGTTACACAAAATGGTGTCAATACTCATACCTCCCAACATTTCAAATTGCCAAAGAGGGACACTTGTGTTTTAGGGCTTATTGCTGGTGGTGTGGCTGGTGGGTGGGGCATTATCAAGAATTTTTAGGCTGTTTCGTGACCTGTTGAGACCTCCTTATTTAACCTAATAATTGACAAATAACAAGACTAAAGTATTTTATTTAGACAGACTAATTTATAAACACATATACTGACATTTAAACAAACATTAATGTGAGTTTTATTGCTATGGAGCAATATGATACACTTATATACACACCACACAGTCTGATCTCCTAAACACAGGGACACCAGAGTGATACATTTATATACACACCACACAGTCTGATCTCCTAAACACAGGGACACCAGAGTGATACACTTATATACACACCACACAGTTTGATCTCCTAAAAAGAGGGACATCAGGGTGAGAAAGAGGGACAGAGGGATTTGGGTCTAAAAGAGGGACTGTCCCTCCTAAAGATGGACACTTGGGAGGTATGCAATACTGTACAGCAAAAAGCCAAGCACTCTCCCTTCATTTATAAAACTTCACTTTTTTTTAAAACATGATAAAAATTATCTCGTAGATGTGTCAAATGAATCTTTCATCCAATGTTTCAGTCCTCTCTGGACTTTCACCAGGAACACACACACATAAAGAAGGACACTTGGGAGGTATACTATTGCCAAATAAGCATACCTGGGAACTTTCAAGATGAGCTGACCCTGAGATCTTTGAAATATTAACCCTTAAAGCTTCCCATAATGTAGATTTTATGCGATATGTGCCTGCTTGCTCTAACACAGAGGTGCTCCGGTCAGTGTGCGAGGGACCTTTAACATGCTACAGTTTGGATAACTCACTGCCTGAACACAAACAAGACAAGCAGGACATCTCCCACTGTCTTTCTGGTACTAATGGCACCAGTTTAGAGGCTAAGGAAACATTTAATTGGGGAAATTTATATAGTAGGTGACACAGACCTCTCTCACCCTGAGAATTTGGCCCTTCACCCTGAGACCCTGACATTTGGGTCAAAACCCTGAGTCTCAGGGTCAAACCCTGAGAGTTCCCAGGTATGCAAATAAGGTGCGCTAGTGGAATTATACATTTAACCATAAAGTCTCTCTAGTGAAGTGGTTCTCAAGCCTATACTCAGTGATTACTGACATGTCAGGACTCAGGTATTTGCCTGCTTGTTCACAGGGGAGATCATTCAAATGACTGAGCCTCTGAGTAACTCACCTATGCTCAAGCAGGGAAATCTTGGAAACATAGAATTTGACGGCAGATAACAACCATTCGGCCCATCCATTCGGCCCGTTTTTCCTACTGTAAAAACCACAAACCTTATTTGGTCCTTGTTTTGTCTAATATTTGGGCTAGCCTTATGCCCATCCCATGCATGGTTACATCCCTTAACTTTTCCCGCTGGGGAGGAATCTATTTCTTCCTTAAGGGTGGTGCCCATAAAGGAGCCTGGGGAAATATAGTTTAATATATAATTTGTCTTAACCAGAGGGGGCATTAATGATGGCATTTCCAAACAGTAAGGAGAAGTTGGCCATAGTTCATAGTTCATGTCCTGGCCTGGGGCCCTGCCCCTTATGGCAAAGCTAGATATAGAATCTGCATTCAGGTTGTTGCCCCTCCGTCTGGATTATTCACAGTGTACAGGGCACTGTTTGCAGGGGAATTTTATGTGGATAAGTGTTTGCCTATGGATTGTTCCATATCCACTGCTTATATTGAGCTGTTTAGTACATTACTGTACTGGCTCATAGCTAAGAACACAGGGATGTGTACAATAATGCACTATGATCTAAAATAATAATCACAGTATTGAGCAATTACTAGTCTGGTGTGTCCTGGAATTTGTTACTCTTTAAAAATAGTTGTAGTATCTTTGTCACTTGAATGTAACACAGCGGATAAAATTTTATGGCTGCATAATTCAGAATGCTCTCAATCAACGCCTTTCCCCTAGGCCAGAATTTAGTTCCATCCATATATGTCTGTCTGTCTGATCTCTGTCTATCAAACACAGCTTGAAAATGATGACAGATGGCTTCAATGCAGATAGGTTGTTGATCCTTGGAACTATCTGACTGCCATTTGGAGTCAGGAAGGAATTTTTTTTTTACCCACTTGGATCTAAACTAGAAATGGCTTCAGGATCAACAGGGGTGTTTTTGGAATGGGATGGACCCTTGTCTTTTTTTAGCCTCGTCAACTATGTTACTGTCATATTCTAGAGAGGTTTATGGCATTCAAGGGATGAAAAGTGCAATTTTATTTATGGTGAATTGTCATTTGTCCCCTAAAGTGCAGTTGGTTTGCTCCAAAATTGTTCCTCTTTAGCTTATGGAATCTGTCCTTAACCCCTTAACACCTGTGTGCCATGCTATGACCGTCATATGTTTTTTTGCATTACAGACTGGCGCTATAAGTAAAAACAGGGAGTGAAATTGACCACTGGAGCAGTCTCTCTCAGTCCCCAGCTCGGCACAGGTCACGTGTACCGGCACGCTGGAAACATGGAAGTGGTCCAAAGGGAACGTTAGTTCCCAGGACCCAAGACATTAAGGGGTTAAATACTGGCTTGTAATTTGTAGTTCCATTTGTCTTTGCCTGCAGTTCTGGATACACAAGTGTATATGCTGCATTGTAGCACTCTGTTTTGCCCTCTTGCCAAGTACTGAGATAGAAGGGTAACATATGGGAGGCACACCCTTCTTGTCAGTTTGTCTATGGACTTGGCTAAGGCTGGGTACAGCCTCTACCCTTAAATCAAACAAGCCAATGCGGTCACCAATAGGATGATAACAATATTTGAGTTTCTCCTAGGAACCCAATGTGGGATCCATGGGAGATCTGAAACGTGAGGTTATGAGTCTTCTTCTCACCTCTATAAGTTTGGGAAAACTGTAGCACTCTCTTAGTGGCCAGATGAGGATGGAGTGAATTGTAGTCCAACAACAGCTGCTCTATAGAATACTCAGTGAAGCAATAAGGTCCTGCATGTACGGTATTTGGTCCTGTTATTGGAGTATCAAACCAATCTGCTTGTTCTTGAAGATAAGTAGATGTAAGGTAACCCTAGGAACTTTCAAGATTAATTGATCCTGAGATCTTTAACCCCTTAACACAATGCATTGTACCTCTCTGGCACTCAAAGGATTAAAGTTACCCAGAACTTAGATTTTATGTGACATATTTCTGTTTACATTATCCCAGAGGGGATATAATCAGTTATGAACGATCTCTTAATGTGCTATAACTAAAATATAATACAAGATAAACCCTGCACTACTTCATATAGATTGCTTCAAACTCAGCTGTCAAGGACACATGAGGCTGCTATACTATGAAGAACTGAATCAAATCTGCAGCAAACCAATGGAACCATAGGAGACAAATAAATATTCCCATTGATTTAAAGAAGACTTTTAACCACTTTAATGTTAAATAGGTTAAGTTCCTCAATGGGTTAAGTTCCTTATCTAAGTGAATGGGAATCTTGAAGCATGTCACTGGCACACATAAGGCACTCAAATGTAAGTGGCAGCAATATAGAAACTAAATAATTAGTAATTTGAGGCATATTGTATTGTAGGTAACATTGAACTGTCACCTTGAGAATCTGGCCTTTCACCTTGAAGTTTGGGTCAAAACAATGTCTGGGGTCAAACCCTGAATGAGTGACTGAAAACCCTGGTGCAAATAATTCTGGCCCCTTCATTCACTGCAAGCTACTAATTAATCTTAAACATTTTCTAATTTTAGCATTCATGGGCCCCAAATCTGACTGGACCTTGATGCACCATTGGTGGTGTAGCCCCCACCTGAGAGTGCCCAGGTATGGATTTAAGGTTTATATATACAAAGCCTGGAGCAATTCTCGAGCAATCTAACTGCATGATAGGGGACACATTAAAGTGGAACTATCACCCCAAATAAAGCCCCACCTAATATATAGTCATATAGCAATAAGCCTAGAAATAGAACTATTATCAAGCATAAGTACAGTGTTATTCAGAAATCCTACTTCTTCTGAGACTGATGGCCAGGCCTCTTATTTTTGAGGCATCTGCGCTCTTGTGCCATCAGTCCATTCCTGTTACCTTAAGGTACCATGCAACACCTCTTAGAGGAGACCGGGACTGACAGTGCAGGCGCACAGATGTCTCTAAGCCAAAATGACTGCGCTGATGCCTGGCCGTCAGTCTCAGAAGTAGGATTTATTAATAACGCTGTACTTATACTGGATAATACTTCTATTTCTAAGCTTATCGCTATAAGACTAATTGTTGGTGGGGGGACTTTATTTGAGGTGATAGTTCCGCTTTAACATTTCCATTGAATTAAATAGATCTCTTATGCCCTTAAATGTCAGAGAGATCTCCAACTCATTGCTTTGTAATGCATTGAAGACCTCTCTCGCATTAAGGGGTAAAAAGTCCCATTTGAATCAGTGAGGATTTGGGGTATTTTTTATCTCCATACCTGGGAACTTTGTCTTCTGGAGTCCTGTGGTGCTGGGGGGGGAGGTGTTTATAAATGGTGTAATTTACATAAAAGGGGTTTGGCTTAATCAAGAGGGGGGGCTTAAAGTATGTTTCACAAAAGTTTGGTAGTCAGTGAGAAAATCCTGGTGGGGAAGAAGAAGAGGGTGGGAAATGGGAGGAACAGAGTGGGAAGCAGCAGAAGTGGGCGGAGTTTCTTATGAAACTCCATACCACTGGATAATTAGAATCTGTACCAGAGACCCGGTAATCAGCAGCTAAAACCGCAGTCTCTGGGGCAGATCTGGAGAGTTTATCTCACCCCTATAGAGCAGCTGGTTTTTCCCAGTCACTCTACTTTTCTTTGTTCATAGGCCCATATGTATAGGCTTGCCACCCAGCCGGTATTTTACCGGCAGGCCGGTAAAAAATTGGCTTCCTTCCAATGTTAAGTCTATGGAGGGAATGCCTTGGCCGGTATTTTTTTTAAGAAAAGGTGGCAACCCTACATATGTATAAAACCAAACTGGGGTTATTCTGGAATACACCAATTGCACCATAGGCTGGGGGACAAATAAAAATTCCTGTGCATTTGAATAGAGTGCTAGAGAGGTCTCTTTGCTTTGGACACTTCCCTAGCAGTCAAGAAGTTAACCCTTTGAGTGCCAGAGAGGTGCCTAACGCATTGCAAAGCAATGCACTGCATACTCCTCTGGCACTCAAAGGGTTAAAAGCCCAATTTAACCTAACACAAATTTTTATTTGTCCCCTATTGTGCAATTGGTTTACCCCAACATAACTCCATTTTGCTTTTATAAATGTAAGCCTTTGTGTTTTTGTACAATATGAAGACACACATGTTACACAACAATCAGATACTAATTCATTATTGGTCATTTTCTTGATTTATCTCTAATCCCTGATTATCACCTTTTTCCTAGAATGGTGACTCATAAGTCCAAACAGCTTGTCTATAGAGTAAACACACACAAGTCAGCTCATTTTATGCAAGCAGATTCTTTTATGACAAGCCACTCTGTACACAGACTATGCCCAGCGGGCTTTCCCTTCTTTGAATTCCAATAGAGCTTGGCATTTCTATATTTATTTTTAGCTCCTCAAAGGGATTCCCCTTCTCTTTCTCTGCCAACAAAATCTGGCCTGCAGTAGGAATCCAGTTCTGCAAGTTCCAGCTGCTCTGCAGAAGAAGGGTTAAGTGTGTGTGTGTTCTTTGTTGCTGTTTTCTTTCTGTTGACATTATTACAATGTCACAAAGTCTTCGGTGGGAGACATCATCTCCTTCTGTTTACCTGTGTCTGGCAGAAAATGCTAAATGTAAGTGCAATAAGGCACCCTTCAACAATCTGTTTGGCAACTCCAAGGGTATCTGCAGAATGGGAGGGGGAGGTAACAATAACATGTCCCTCAGTCCAGCCGCCTAGCCACTAAGTTTATCCGGGAGGAGGGGCAATTATAGCAGGAAAGCTCCCCCTCTCCCAATGACACCCATCAGGGCATCCTATTATATAAGAAGTATTGAGGCAGCTGTACAAGAACCGGTATGGACGTTTTAAGAACCCTTGAGGCCTCTGGTACAATTATGGATGGAACCTCTCAATACAGACAAATATTTAGGAGCTTCTTCAGTTTAGGTGTGGCCTTCCTTTTCTTCTCTTTCTATTTGTGGGAAGACTGAGGATGGACTCAGTCCTCCCTGGCCATTCGATCACAGGATTCAATTTGTTCTTTCTACTAAAACAGAAACTGTTGGAAACCCAAGGAGAGGCTTCTGTAACAAATGGCTCCTGGCGTATGCCCATGCACAGACCTGGGAACTCTCCGGATTTGCCCAGGAGACTCTGGTTTGTAGAGTGCACTACCGAGTCTCCACGGACAGACAATGCTTCTCCCATGGTGGGTAGTTTCTCATGAAACTCTACCCACTTCTGCTCCTTCCCATCCTGTTCCTCCCATTTCCCTCCCACTTCTCCTCCTTCCCCACCCAGTTCCTACCACTTCCAACACACTTTTGTGACATGGCCATTTAAACCCTGCCCCTACTCGTGAGTATTCCCCACCCCTTTTTGGATGCAAATCTTGTCATTTATATCCCCCAGCAGCCAGGGCTGGATTTCCCGTAAGGCAGAGTAGGCGCACCCTACAGAGGGTTGCATTAATGTAATTTACAGCTACTTAAAAAAGGGTTGAATATGCAGATTTTGTTCATTTAATTCCTTAACCTTTGAATGCTAGTGGTGCTTGAAATGCATTGCAATGATTTGAGAACCACTCTGGCACAAAACGGTTAAGAGAAGGTATGAAAGTGCCATCCCATTAAAGGGATAGTAATGTTTCATAATAAAAGCAGCTCCAATTAATCTTCCTAGTATTTGGGCCATGGAGTGTGTTATTTCAGTACTGTCAGAGTTGTAGTTCAAGAGTAATTGAATGGTAAAGTATCCCTCTTCCACCCCTTTTACTGATGTCACTGCTCAGCTCAGAGCAGCAGAGTGGTGTCAAAGTGGATTGCAGAGAGGGGCAGTCTTCAATTAACATAAGGGAAAAACCTGAAAAAGCTGTCAATGGGGGGCAGGGCTTTAATTGTTCTCACAGTAAGAAGATTGTCCCTTGCTGTGATCTGTCTGGTCTGTGGACCAGATTCCACATCTGAGCGGAGGTGGCTTACAGTAGGTAAAATGGGCGGGAGAGGGGGGAACTTTATCATTCAATTACTCTTGAAATACAACTCTGACAGTACTGAAATAACACTCTCTGTGGTTCAAATACTATGAAGATCTGCTGTTTTTGTGAAACATTACTATCCCTTTAAAAACAATCAAAAAACAAACATATTATGGGTTCCCAGGGCCCCATATCAATTGTAACATACTTTCCATCCTTAACAGATCCTGGGGGCAAGATGGGGGTGGGGGTAATGTTACCCCACCACACATTTCATTTAACATAATTTTGGTTTTAACCCCTTAAAGGGATAGTATTGGTTACTATTAACAAAGTTTAATAGTGTAGCTATTAAGAATATAAATGCAATGACCTACCTCCTATCTCTCAAACATGTATAGTTTGAGAGATATAAGCTGCTAAAGTTCCCCCATCCTGTCTCTTTCACTGATGTCAGTGCTCAAGATGACAGAAGGAGATCCTGGTTCCGTGACCGGCCGGTGGCTCTTCAGCAGAGCCAAAATAGCGCTCTCTAGAAAGGAATACTTAATTGGAACGGTCTACAAAGTGTGCTTGCAAACCAGACAAACTTTGTAGACCGTTCCAATGAAGGATTCCTTTCTAGATAGTGCTATTTCGGCTCTGCTGAAGAGCCACCGGCCGGTCCCTGGACTAGATCTCCTACTGTCAGCTAGAGCTCTGACTTCAATGAAAGGGGCGGGAGGGGGGAACTTTAGCAGCTTATATCTCTCAAACTATACATGTTTGACAGATGGGAGGTAGGGTATTGCATTTATATTTTTAAAGGGATAGTAATGTTTCATAATAAAAGCAGCTCTAATTAATCATCATAGTAATTGGGCCTTTGAGAGTGTTATTTCAAGTCTGTCAGAGTTGTAGTTCAAGAATAATTGAATGATAAAGTATCCCCCTCCCGCCCTTTTACTGATATAACACTGCTCAGCTCAAAGCAGCAGGGTGTGTCCAAGTAGATTGCAGAGAGGGACAATCTTCAATTAAGATAAGGGAAAAAGCTGAAAAACCTGTCAAGGGGGGCAGGGTTTTCGTTGGTCTCACAGTAAGAAGATTGTTCCTTGATGTGAGCTGTCTCGTCTATGGACCAGATTCCACATCAGAGGAGTGGGGGTTTACACTATGTAAAAAGGGGCGGGAGGGGGAAACTTTATCATTCAATTACTCTTGAACTTCAACTCTGACAGTAATGAAATAACACTCTCCATGAACCAAATACTATGAAGATTAATTGGAGCTGCTGTTTTTGTGAAACATTACTATCCCTTTAATAGCTACACCATTAAACTTTGTTAATAGTACCCAATTCTATCCCTTTAAGGACCCATGACTTGTCAGGACCATCATGGGTAAACGTCCATTAAGGACCAGTTACAGTTCTGGCACTTTATGTAATTCAGGGGTCCCCACGCAGCTACACCCCTTAATCTGAATCGCAAAAAAAAAAAAAAAAAAATGCTCCATGGTCCTTAACTGCCGGCTGTGGTCGTTAAGTATTTAAATAATAAATAATATTGAATATTAACCCCTCCATTGTCAGTTTGGCTAATCTTAGCCAATACAGCTACGGAGGGGTTAGTTTGTGTTCAGGTTGAGATAGATGGGGTGGCAGAGGATAGTGTCATGTTTTTAGAATTAATGAACCCCTCCATATTGGGTGAAAACTGGAATGTATTCATACCTCCCAACATTTCAAATTGCCAAAGAGGGACACTTGTGTTGTATGTGGTATTGCTGGGGGCGTGGCTGGTGGGTGGGGCATTACCGAGAATTTTTAGACTATTTCATGACCTATGAGACCTTCTTGTGTAACCTAACAATTGACTTATAACAAGACTGAATAATTTTATTTACACAGACTAATTTATAAACACATATACTGATGTTTAAACAAACAATAATGTGAGTTGTATTGCTGTGGAGCAATGTGATACACTTATATACACCACACACTCTGATCTCCTAAAAAAGAGGGACACCAGGGTGGGAAAGAGGGACAGAGGGATTTGGGTCTAAAAGAGGGACTGTCCCTCCTAAAGAGGGACACTTGGGAGGTATGTGTATTGCTGAGCAATACAGCTTAACAGCTGGGGCTCTCATGTGGGGAGGGGTTTAGTAAAGGAGGTCACTGTATGGTCAGATAAGGGCTCTTGCCCACCCAGTTACTCCTGCCTGATCCAGGGGCAAGGGAGCAGGCCTATGGCACCTCATTTATGTCTACTCCTTTGCCCCTTATTCACTAATGCATGCTGGTTGCGACTCCAGAAGGGATTTACAGCCAGCCCTGACCAGGAAATCCACCCGTGTGCTAAGGCTACAGTGCATAGTTGGGATGGGCCATAGGGCAAAGAACAGGTGGATTGATGTGCCTGTAATGCACCCAGACTCGATTCCCCTGTTCTTAGTACATACCCCCACTGATACGTATCCCTTTCTGTGCTAGGGGAAATGTAAAATGCATTGCACAGTAATATAACTGAGTGGCAGAGGTAATGTATGGCTAAGACAGGACGACCCTGCAGGGCATTCTTTTATTAGCATAATCTATAATTCTGAATAACTGAAAAACTATCCTTCTAAATAAAAACTGGGAAATATATGTAGTTTATTTTGAAAGTCACCAAAGTAGTTTTAGGTGATAGAGTCCCTTTAACCTTCTGAGTGCCAAAGAGGGGTCCAATGCATTGCTCTGCTGTGTTGGACACACCTTTGACACTCAAGGGGTTAAAGTTCCCCTTTTCCCTCATTACATTGCATTTTTTTATTCTATGTGCAACCAAACAGCTTGCAAACTGAGAGATCAATGGTTTGACAGCTGTGAAGGCAAGATAAAAAAATGCACAGGAACATCACAATACATACCCACACACGTACACACACATATGGTTGTCAGAGAAACAGAGGAGTTCCCTGCGTCATTGTACGAAAGGAGGAAAGCCCTTTCAATCAGGACTGCATAATCTGTGGTTAGAGTGCATTCTTCGGCTGTTTGTAAGAGGCCTACACGTCCATGGAATGTATTGATGCAAAGGACTGCAGTGTATTGTGGGAGGGGAATCAGCCTGGGATCTCTGGAGCAAAGTTTATAGACGCACCTTTACAAGGAGTGGGGGGGAGAGCTTGCGACAGTGAATAGAGCCAAAGGGGATTTCTTAAACATGTGGAACACACCTGTGCAAGGTGCACAGGTTACAGAAGACTTTGTACAATTGTGCAATGCAGGTGGGGCAGTCAATGTTATTGTACTATTGTGTGTTGGAAGAAAGGCTTACTGATCAGAAGAAAGCTGAATTTACTAGCAACAAATCTTACTGACTCCTATATATGTGAAAAGAAATTAGCTTCCATTGCTCTGCATAATCTATCCTTTGTAACTACTTTTGCAATGAATGACTCACTCCTACAACATCTCCTATTGCTTAATATACACCCTCGCTATAACTCCTCCGTTTACTCCATACAATCTATCCCTGTAACTCCTCAAATTGTTCCAGTGACCTTTCCCTATAACCCCTGCTATTGCTGCACATAACCTCTCCCTATTACCCTTCCTATTACACCATATAACCTCTTCCTATAACTCCTGGTGCTACATATAAGCTCTCCCTGTAACTCCTCCTATTGCTCCATATAGTCTCTCCCTATAACCACCGCTATTGCTCGATATAACATCTCCCTATTACCCCTCATATTGCTCCATATAACCTCTCAGTATACCCCCCATTGCTCCATATAACCTCTCCTTATAACTCCCCCTATTGCTCCATACAACATCTTTTTATAACTCTTTCTATTGCTCCATATATCATAGTAACATAGTAATTTAGGTTGAAAAAAGACTTGCGTCCATCTAGTTCAACCCTTCTCCTATTCCTGTTTACCATCTTTGATCCAAAAGAAGGCAAAAAAAACCCTCAATACAGCTATTTCAAATTCTGCCTTGAATGTGGGGAAAAAATTCCTTTTTGATTCCAAATGGAAATCAGATTTCTCCTTGGATCAACAAGCACTAATTAAATGTTAATCCCAATACTAACGTACATAGCCCTCTATGCTCTGCTCTTTTAAATAGGTATCCAGGCCCTTTTTAAAGGCATTTAATGTATTCAATAGCGTCACCTCCTCAGGCAGTGAATTCCATACCTTTATTGTCCATACTGTAAAGAAACCCTTCCGTTGTTGTAGATGAAATCTCCTTTCCTCAAATCTAAGTGGGTGGCACCTTGTCCTTTGTTCTGTCCTGTTAATGAACAGGTCTTTGGAGAGCCCTTTGTATGGGCCCTGAACATGTTTATATAGTGTTATCATATCCCCTCTAAGACGCTGTTTCTCTAGTGTGTACAAGTTTAACTCTTCTAGCCTTTCTTCATAACTAAAGCTTTCCATTCCCCTTACTAGTTTTGTAGCCCTCCTCTGCACTTTCTCTGGTTCCATAATGTCCTTTTTTAGAAACGGCACCCAGAACTGAACAGCATATTCTAGGTGGGGTCTTACCATGGACCTGTAAAGAGGTATAATAACATCTTCCTCCCTTGAGTCAATACCTCTTTTAATAATGCAAATATCTGATTGGCCTTTGCAGCTGCCAGCTGGCACTGGATGCTACTGCCAAGTCTATTGTCTACTATTACTCCCAAATCCTTTTCATTAGTAGATTTCCCCAGAGAAACAAAATTTAAACTTTACACTTGTCTATATTGAATCTCATTTGCCTTTTACCTGCCCAGT
This sequence comes from Rhinophrynus dorsalis, assembly GCA_037306005.1. NCBI lineage: Eukaryota > Metazoa > Chordata > Amphibia > Anura > Rhinophrynidae > Rhinophrynus > Rhinophrynus dorsalis. Next base: position 263,722,950 of record CM074718.1, read on the forward strand.
AACTCACATCAACCGTCGCTCCCATATCTATATGTTTACTCACTTTTTCATAAAATAGAATCAAGTTAGTTTGACAAGACCTGTCTTTCACAAAGCCATGTTGGCTTCTGCTAATGATATTCCTGTTCAAGCTGAATTCTTGAATATATTCCCTTAGCAACCCTTCAAACAGATTCCCTACCATAGATGTCAAGCTTACAGGTCTGTAATTTCCTGGCTGTGATTTTGATCCCTTTTTAAATATGAGCACCACATCTGCTTTAACCTTTCTCCATATCTCCTCCTATTGAACCTCTCCCTATAACTCCTTCTACAGCTCCATAAAACCCTTCCTAAAATTCCTCAAATTGTTCTATATAATCTTTCCCTATCAAGAGAAACATATGTGCTATGCAGAGAATTGCTAAAATGTCTATAGAGCCGAGACTGAGTAGACGTAACATTCTAATAACTATAACATAACAAAATCTATACACATAACAAAGAGGGTGAGAAGGAGGGATGTCCACTGGCCTGTTCATTCAGATGATGCCATAACTAATCACTGAAAGGCCCCGGAGCAATACAATTTTTGGGACCCCTGAAACAAAAATATTTTCACAGAGGCATAATTAGAACTGAATTGAACCTGGGGCAGATGGGCCCCCCTTGGTTCCTGTGCCCCAGGGCAACTGAACCCTCTACACCCCTGAAAAGACAGCGCAAAGAATGCACACAGCTTTTAAAACATGCCAGCAGCCTTCCCTCTAGAATACAATCCCCAGCTAAGCCTATTGCTACCCACTGCATTGTCTGTCATACCGGATATTAAGGATTAAAGATGAGCGAGCACCCCGATGCTCGGGTGCTCGGGTGCTCTGACCGAGCACCCCCTGATGCTCGAGTGCTCGGCCGAGCACCCGAGCCCCATTCAAATGAATGGGAGCACTCGAGCATTAAACCAGGCACCCCCTGCTCTGATGAGCGGAGGGTGCCTGGTCAATGTCCCCCTTCATCTCCGCTATGCCCCTCTTCCACAATGTCCCCCTTCATCTCCTATGCCATAGCGGAGATGAAGGGGGACATTGTGGAAGAGGGGCATAGCGGAGATGAAGGGGGACATTGTGGAAGAGGGGCATAGACTCTATGCCCCTCTTCCACAATGTCCCCCTTCATCTCCGCTATGCCCCTCTTCCACAATGTCCCCCTTCATCTCCTCTATGGCATAGGAGATGAAGGGGGACATTGTGGAAGAGGGGCATAGCGGAGATGAAGGGGCACATTGTGGAAGACGGGCATAGCGGAGATGAAGGGGGACATTGTGGAAGAGGGGCATAGAGTCTATGCCCCTCTTCCATAATGTCCCCCTTCATCTCCGCAATGCCCCCTTCATCTCCGCAATGCCCCCGTACCTCCATTCCCTGGTGGTCCAGCGGAGCGTCTTCGGATCTGTGCCTCTTCCGGCACAGATCCTCTTCACCCGAGCATGTCGGGCGAGCACATGGCGGTACTCGTACGAGTACCGCCATGTGCAGAGCAGAGCGATGCTCGAGCCGATCCGAGCATCGGCCGAGCACGCTCGCTCAACACTATTAAGGATATCTTCTTAAGCCATCTCTGATTGCCAGATGGCCAGTGGAAAGCAGGATAATAAATTACATTATAAATTAAACAAAACTCACTGTGGTGGTAAAGTCACAGCCTTTGACCAATGGATGCTTCATACCATTAAAGATACTTTGTAGTATAACTATAATCACTCGGAAGAACACCATTACCCTTGGGGGCCAGCTATCACGGTGCCCAGACCCAGTTAATCAGAAACCCAATATCCAGGCTGTAATCTCTTGGTCAGAACACTCGGTGGAGGTTCTGGACCTGGTTGATTCCGGTGCAGCCGGATATTTTATGGACAATTCATTTGCTGCTACACAAGATTCTGCTGGTCGAGAGGGAATCTCCCTTAATTATTGAGGCCATTGATGGCAGACCATTGATACTGGCTCAGATCACCATGGAAACAATACCGCTATCTATGTGTATTGGGGCGCTCCACACAAGCAGCATTTCCAGATTATCCAGTCTCCTCACCATGCGGTCATCCTGGGGTTTCCTTGGTTACATCTAGACAACCCTTGGTTTGACTGGCAGACTTGTGAGATAACGTCTTGGTCTGAATATTGTATGGGAAATTGTGTTTCACATCCTACTAAGATCATGTGTACCTCTCCTTCCGTGCCAGCTAAGTATCATCAGTTCAGCAACGTTTTCCGTAAGGGAGAGGCTAGCGCTTTTCCTCAGCATCAGACTTATGATTGCACTATTGATTTGCCTCCTGGTGCTGTTCCCCCCCGGGGTCGCACGTACCCATTGTTGTGTGAGGAGAATCGGGCCATGGAGGAATATATCTCGGATGCCCTCGAAAGGGGTATTATCAGGAAGTCAACCTTGCCCACGGGAGCTGGTTTCTTTTTTGTAAAAAAGAAGAGTGGCGAGTTACAACCCTGTATCGATTATCGTGGCCTGAATAAGCTCATGTCCAAAAACGCCTACCCGATACCACTCATCACTGAACTGTTTGACAGGTTGAAAGGTTCCTCTGTTTTCACTAAGTTAAACTTATGGGCTGCATATAACCTGATCAGAATAAGAGCTGGGGACGAGTGGAAAACGGTGTTCAATACCAGATCTGGACACTATGAATACCTAGTGATGCCTTTTGGGCTATGTAACGCTCCTGCAGTGTTCCAAGATTTTATTAACAACATCCTCCGTGACATGCTACAGTCTTGTGTAGTGGTTTATCTTTATGATATACTCATACATTCGTCTAGTTTGTCGCAACATATCAAGGATGTGTCTGAAGTTCTGCTCAGATTACGTGAGAACAAATTAATCTGCAAAATCGAGAAATGCGAGTTCCACAAGTCTATGGTGCCTTTTCTGGGCTTTGTGATTTCTAAGGATGGCATTGCTATGGATAAGGATAAGCTTGCAGCAGTTTTGCAATGGCCACAACCCAAGGGACTCAAGGCTATTCAGTGATTTCTTGGTTTTGCCAGTTACTATAGGAAATTTATTCGAGACTTCTCCACGATTGTTAAGCCACTGTCCGACCATACGCACAAAGGTGCCAATCCTTCCCAATGGTCTGAGGCAGCCGAACAAGCCTTTGTGGCACTTAAGTCCGCCTTTGCATCTGCTCCTGTGCTATCCCACCCTAACCCCTCCCTTCCATTCACCTTGGAAGTTGATGCCTCTGAGACTGGGGTAGGGGCAGTGCTGTCACAGCGTCCGGTCTCTGGGGGTGTACTAAGACCATGTGGGTTCTTCTCCAAAAAGTTTTCTAGTGCCCAGAGTCACTATGTGTAACGGTTTTTTAGGACTCTCAGACCAGTAAGTGAAAATAAAACATACTTTATTTAAAGTGAATAATGCACAAGTTCGCCCTCTAGAGGCGGTAGGTAATACACAGATCAAGTAAACTGAGATATTACAATAGTAATAGCACAATAGACATAAATGCAAGACAGTATGCACTAGGATGATATGGACCCCCAAGGGGTTAATGTCTAGATAACAGTCCGTCTCAGATGTGGAGGTTTGACACGCCCTGGATGTTAAAAGGCTTGTGCTGGATAGACAAACTTCATCAAGTGCTGAAGATCGAGCTGCCTTGCCAAGGTGTTTGGATATTAAGCAGAATAGGAATCAACTTAGCCCCCACGGGCGTAGTTACAGGAACTGCTTTGGTTTGTGCAAGTGCAAGTAGCCCCCACGGGCGTAACGGGAACCGGCCGGCAATGCAAGAGCTAACAGCCTCCTCAAGCTTAATCGAATGCTGGAATATGAATGCAAGAGCCACTAGCCCCCTCGGGCATAGTACCGGATAAGCCAACACTGAAGCCTTACTGCCAACACTCTGTGTCACTGATATCGCCGGTAACCAATACCGGAGAGCCTTAGGCGCCCAAACGACCCAAACAATGTGAACACTCTGCAATGGTGGACTAGAGTTGCCGATGGAGAGCGGCCAACTCAGCAGCATTATCACGGGTAACGAGGCTCGTACTGGAGATAGAGAGAGTGAAATCGAGGCAGCACTGCAAGAGTTAAAAGGCACGTTTACTCGAGGCTTCAGCGCTACTGCAAGGCTCTGCACGTAGAGGAAGGCCCACCGATTCACACACAGCTTTGCACAGATAACGAGGCACAGCACTAAATCGAGGGAAACACCAGGCAAGGCAGTCACACTGAAGCGGGCAACAGAGACTGATAATGTCGCGGCGGGCGACAACTGGAACGCAGGTCACTGGAACAAGCTGGAAGTCGATCTTCGGAGCAGGAAGTCAGCCGGGCCGGGTCGGAGCACGTAGGAGGCAGTCATACAAGCCGGGTCATACACAAGCAGGAACGTCAGTCTAGCCGGGTCAGGATCCAAGGGTGGTACGCAGACGAGCCGGGTCATACACAAGCAGGAACACTGGAGAATGGTCAGGACAAGCCGAATCGGTACACAGGAACTCAGAATACAGGAACACAGCAACAGCACTACTGGCTCAGGAACACCACGAAAGGGCATCTGACAGATGTGATAGCCAGGTATAAAAAGGTCATCAGGAGGCAGGTCAAACCCAGTCAGCAAATCAGTGACAGCCACAACTGAGAGTGACAGGAATCACAGGCACTGTGATACTATGAGATTGGGGACAGCGAACTCCTGGCACTTATTCTTGCTCTTAAAGAATGGCGCCACCTGCTGGAAGGTACTAGGACTCCGGTGTTGATCCTGACAGACCATAAAAACCTGACGTACCTTTCTGAGTCTAAGAGGTTGTCCTCTCGACAAGCCAGATGGGCCTTGTTTCTGTCCCACTTCAATTTTATTGTATCCTACCTGCCCGGTTCCAAGAATGTTAGGGCAGATGCCCTGTCCAGGCAATTTGGTCCAGAGACAGATAAAGATGAGGTCCCTGTACCCATCATTCAGCCTGATCGCATTTTGGCTACCTTACGTACCAGCATCACTTCGCCACTGGGGGAGGAGATTCTTGCTACCCAGGCTGCTGCACCCCCTGATACCCCAGTGGGCAAGTGTTTTGTAGCTGAGCCATTCCGTACCCGCCTACTTGAAACATATCACGCATCTCGGGCAGCTGGGCATATAGGGAGGGATCAATTGATTTGGTCTCTTTCACAGTTGTTCTGGTGGCCTTCTTTATGTGCTGACTGCACTGCATTCACAGCAGCTTGTACTATATATTCCCATTCCAAGTCCCCTAGACACCTCCCAGTTGGGTTACTTCAACCAGTGCCTAATGGCGAGCGTCCTTGGTCCCACGTTTCTATTGATTTTCTGGGACAACTGCCAGTGTCTAGGAGTTACTCTTTCATTCTGGTTGTGGTCGATAGATTCTCTAAGATGGCACACTTTGTGCCCCTTCCTGGCCTCCCCTCGGCCCAGGAGTTGACTATTGTCTTGGCCAGAGAAGTGTTTTGGTTGCATGGGGTACCCAGGGTACTGGTGTCAGACCGCGGGAGCCAATTTGTGTCCAGATTTTTGAGGGCATTCTGTGACCAGATGGGCATACAGTTGTCCTTTTCGTCTGCCTACCATCCTCAGACGAACGGAGCCCCTGAGCGTGCCAATCAGGGATTGGAACAATTCCTACTCTGTTTCGTGTGATCTCTGAGTATGACCCGGACTGCCTAACTACTCTGCTGTATTGTTCCTGCTCAGTGTACCGACCCGGACTGCCTGACTACTCTGCTATCTCGTTCCTGCTCTGTGTACCGACCTCGTTTGGCGGACGTTCCTGCTCTGTGTACCGATCCAGCCTGGCTGATATTCCTGCTCTGTGTACCGACCCGGCCTGGCTGATGTTCCTGCTCTGTGTACCGACTCGGATTGGCTGACGTTCCTGCTCTGTGTACCGACCCGGCCTGGTTGACGTTCCTGCTCTGTGTACCGATTCGGATTGGCTGACATTCCTGCTCTGTGTACTGACACGGTTTAGGCTACATTGTCCGTGTATCAGGGCCTGCCTGCGGTCCCATCCTGTATTTGGTTTGGGGCTGTCATCCGGGTTCCTCTCTGTCCTCGGACAGAGTCTCTGTTGCCTCATTGTCGCTCAAGCAGTCTAGTTTCGGTAACCGGTCACTTCCTGTGTTGCACAGGCGACACTCTGGTGTGATTCATCCATCTAGTTGCAGCACGGTATGCTTGACCTTTTTTCCTGCTGCAAGCTGAGGTTGGTCTTACTCTGGGAGCCTCAGGCTGTTCTCTCCATCTGGCAGTCGACATCGGTCTGAGAGTTCGTTTACCCCTTCGGGGAAGGTGCCATCTTCCCCCGGATCTCAGTCATTACAGTCTCAGTTGGGTGTTCCTCCGGGCATACAGTTGCAGTCCTCCGTTACTGCTACGGCAGTCCACAAGCTTGTCCTGGGCCTCAGTTTACTCTTGTGGCATTACTCACTATTCGTTCACTCTCTGCAGAGTGAGAGTCTTGAGGGCCTCACGCTATTAGGGCCTGTCAGTCTTCCTGGCCGAATAGTAACCCATTCACTGCTGTCTCGTTTGAGTATCACACAAACTTTTACCTGACCTGTGTCAGTATATTATTGTTGCTGAGTTGTACATATACTGGATCCGTGTGGGTATTCATTACTGTAACCTGTCCTGTGTCAGTACTATATTGTGTACATATATTACTGGACCCGCGAGGGTTATTATTATTCTGTGTTTATTCAATAAAACTGTGTTCTACCCAACCTACTGTGTCTGAGTGTCAAATAAAACCGTTACACCAGCCTCCTGCCATCATCGGATGGGAGCATGTCACTATGCTGGTCATCATAAATCGGCAAGCATGTTCTGGAAGCCAGCAAAGGTCAATCAAGGACCATCCACTCCTCCGCAAGGAGGGGACATTACACTTTATGGGCCTTCCCAGAATGACCCAAGTACAAACATCAATAGAAGATGCAGCTCATAGGTATAACACGGCATGCAAAATCCATGTGCCCAAACAAGGAATGCAACAATTGGACTCTCACTCTTCTAGTACTCTGTCAATCAGGAGCTGAAAGTAAGTCCGTTTTTTGGCAGGTAAGAAACCCCCCCCCACCTCCATTGAATCAATCTCTACGCCAAGGAAAGACAGATCTTGGGTCAGGCAAGCATCTTGTCCATCACCAGGGGAGCCCCCAAGCTTGCCTGTGATCCACTGGAAGGTGGACAATAATTGGGCACAGTTAGGAACAGTTAGAGACATGCCCTGCACAATGCTATAATCAATAACAGCAACTAATTCATGGACCCAAGCTTCTCCGCTGGAGAGGAGGCACAGAAATTCCCAGGAAGGGACCGCAGGGTACAGGAGGGGAAGCATGTCATGGGGAGGGTTGATCCAGACAGAAAGTGTGTATTATAGGGAGTGAGTTTAGGGAAGGGCTTAAGTGAGGTTGGCGACAGGAAGTAGATTGTTGTTTGGGGGAAGAAAGGACAAAGAGAACATCCCTCCCTCCCTCCCTTGTGTGGTGTGTTTGAGTGTCTGGTTGATCGGATAGTCCTTGAATGGTTTGCAAAAATTCATAACTGATGTGGTAAAGTTAGAGGATTTGTCCTCGGGCGGAAGCCCTTTGGGACTGTCAAGTAAGGAATTATCATGGATTAACGATTAATTATTATGGTGCTTTTTGAATAAGTACAATAATAATTATGTGAGTAAACAAATAAAGCTGTGGTCTGTTATCTCCAAAAATAGATGTGTTTGTGTTTTATTTGATGGATCATACCATCTGCTCATGACATGTTTCACCAGCTCCAGGAGTGTACCATCATCCAATTCTGCCATTTATGTGGCAAGGCCGCAAGGGGAATAAAGCAGCAGAGAGTTGGGTTACAGGCAAAACCTGCACAATGACGCCTGGCCTGTTAGTTCAGAAGAGGATAAACAACAAATGAACACATATTTTAAACCCTCCTAACATAGTCAGCTTGCCCTCTAGCAACCAATCCCCAGAGAACCTCCTGTAACCCATTCCTCCCCTCTCTGCACTGTTAGTCATGCCAGCCCATGGATAACTTCCTGGGCCATTTTACTACATATAAATATAATGTAAATGTAAATATAATGTAAGTACCTTATTAATGTTGTAGTTGATTTTTTACTTATGTATGCTCCTTATAACCTCTTCCTATAACATCTCATATTGCTCCATACATCTCCTCCTATTGCTACACATAACCTTTCCCTATTTCTCCACCCATTTCTCCATATAGTTTCTCCTCTTATTGTACCCTACAACCTCTCCTTTTAATTCCTTGCTGCAATACCCTCCTTATAACTCTTCCAAATGTTCCATATCATCTCTCCATAATGCCCCCTGTTGCCCCATGTAATCTCTCCCTATAACTCTTCCTATTGCTCCATATATAAGGGATCTCTATATAAATCCTCATACTGGTCCATAGACCATCTCCCGATAACTCCTACTATTTCTCTAGAGAACTCCTCTCTTTAACTCTTCCCACTGCTCTATAGAATCTCTCCCTACAACTCATCCTATTGTACTGTAAAACCTCTGATTAGAAATCCTCCTACTAATCCATATAACCACTGCCTATAACCCCTCCTATTGCTCCATATAGCACTTCCCTATAACACCTACTATTGTTTCATATATTCTATCCCCATAAAGCCTCCCACTGTTCCATGTAATCTCTCCCTATAACTCCTCCTATTGCTCCCAATAAACACTCCCTATAACTCGTACTATTGCTCCTTAAAACCCCTCCCTGTAAATCCTGCATATAATACATCCTAGTGTTTCATATAACTTCTCCCTATAACACCTCCTACTGCTCCATGTAATTTCTCTGTATAACTCCTCCCATTACTCCATGTAACACTCCCTATAAATCCATTGATTTCTCAGTATAGCCTGTCTCTTTAACCCCTCTCCATAATTCCATATAACACCTCTAGCAGAACACTAAGACCTGGCCCTGTATATGGGAATTCTTGCCCTTGACATTGCTCCAAGCCACACATCTTGTAAAATCTTTAGGACTAAACATGCAGAAAAACATGTTCCATTTTTAGGGTTTTGAAAACATTGTGTTCATACAGATTAGGGTGTAAGGAGTAATCAGCTCATATGGTTCACAACTAAGCCAGTAAACAGCTGTTTAACAGGGAGAGGTCAGATTGTACAATGTGAAGAATTCAGACTAGGAATCATATTATATAGTCTATAGTAAGGGAGATCAGAATCAGTCCCTTTATTTTAATGTATTTGTATGTGGATGAATTAGACCCTGTTTTATACAATGTTTGTTTGTGGGGAGATCAACACCAGTATTGTACCGTGTGTGTGTGTTTGTGTTTGTAGACCAGACCATGTATTGTAGTGTGTGTGTGTGGTGGGGGGATTGCACTCAGTATTGAACAGCATGTGGGGGAGATCAGTGTGTGTGTGTGTGTGGGGGGGGGGGGTCAGACTCCGTATGGTACAGTGTTTTTGTGTGTGATGTGCTCAGACTCTGTATTGTACAGTGTATGTGTATGGAGATCAGACCCTGTATTGTACAATGTGTGTGTGTTTGGGGAGATCAGACCTTGTATTGTATTGAATGTGCGGGGGAGGGGGTCAGTTGTGTACAGTATGTGCAGGAGGGGTATCAGACACTGTGATGGGAGATCAAACCCTGTATGGTACAGTGTGTGTAAGTAGATCAGACACGACAATGTACAGTATGCATGTGGTGAGATCAAATCATGTATTGTACACTGTACCCTGCAGTGTGTGTGTGTGTGTGTGTGTGTGTGTGTGTGTGTGTGTGTGTGTATGTGTGAATCATACCCTGTTTTATACAATACGCATAAGGAGATCAGAACCTATACTGTAAATTAAGTTGAAAAAAGACACAAGTCTGTCAAGTTCAACCTATGCCACAGTTTGCAGGTCACAGCACTCAAGGTTGCCCAGTCAGCGGAGCCCCTTGTGGATTCCTGTCCTGGATACTCTGGATTAGGCAGGACGCAGGAACAGATGGTGCCAGTAGACGAGGCAAGTGAATTTAGCTCTTGCATTGGCTGCGATGAGGATCATCAGCCAACTTCCCACCAGGCACCCCCTCCAGAAATACAGCCAAAACTTGTATTGTGTGCATAGTCAAATTAAGGCTTGGGACCGTGCTGATACTGTCCCCAGGGGACTAATCAGTAGCAGTATTTTAGTTTCCAATCAGAGCCCACCTTTCCAATCCAGGAAAAAATTCTTGAAACACAACTGCTCTCTCAGCCGGGGTCAATTAGTGTTCCTTTGCTGCCGCTCTGTCAGACTTCAAAATCCTATGTACACAGAATGCACTGCAAAATACAGTACGGAGATAAATAACACAGGACACAAAACATTCACCAAATTATAACATAGGGGACACAAGACAGTGGATACAAACAAAAGTGGATCATGCTACAACGATATATTAATAAACTATCAGTATGAAATACAAACTTCAAAAGGGACTCACAAGTTATTGAGTGTAAAAGCCGAGTGCAAGCAGTGCTCAGTCACTTCAGGTAATCCAAACTAGAACGTAGTCACACTTAGAAGATCGCGACGGCACCCAAACAAACACCATTCCACAGGCTGCAAGCTCGATAAAACACAAAGCTTTATTCCTTTACTTAAAAGTTGACAACAAAGACTACTAGGGAGGTGGGATTTGGTCTTGCACCTTTCAAACTATACAAAGCGCTTAATCATAGACATAAGAGACAAAACACATAAGTAGCTGTATATAAAAGTTAAAAATCAAACTTAATTGGAAAAATGTCTGTTGCTGAAAGCTGACAACATAAATCTATTAGCCAATCCTATCCTAAACATTTAAATGGTAAATTTAACCCTGTAGGGTCCGTATATGGAAATCAGAAACCACATGGATAACATTAAAAAAAAAAGAAAAACAATAATAGGACAACAAAAACTCACAAAATGTGACAGGTGTGCCATTCAGATTTTAAGCCGTTAGGGATCCTTTTACATTTAAGGACCAAAAAGCTTCTCACCTATCAGTCAGTTCACTCAGGTCTCCACCTCTCCAAGAAACAATAACTCTTTCAATGCCTTGAAAGATGCAGCACCCCATATCACCTGCAGGCACCTCAGTATCACGGTGCCCGTGCTCCTTTATTGTTTTTCTGTCAGTCTATCCTGTGCTTTGCTCCCATTGGCTACTGTGTGTTTGTCCCACCCAGTATGACCTTTATATACTGGGCTATTGGCACCCCTCCGGTGCCCTTTCGTGGTGTTCCTGTGCCAGCGCTTGTTTCTGCTCAGTGATTCCCAGTGTACCGACTTGGCCTGCCTGACTACTCTGCATTTGTCTTCTGCTCCTGTGTACCGACCCGGATTGCCTGACTATTCTTCTGCACCTGCTCCTGTGTACCGACCCGGCCTGGCTGACGTTCCTGCTCCTGTGTACTGACCCGGCTTGGCTGACGTTCCTGCTCTGTGATCCGACCCGGCTTGGCTGACGTTCCTGCTCCGTGATCCAACCCGGCTTGGCTGACATTCCTGCTCCGTGATTTGACCCGGCTTGGTTGGCGCTCCTGTGCTGTGTTGCCTAGGTGACATTCTGACTGTCTGGCAATTGTGTCACCATTTCCTCCTGCAGAGTACCAGTGGCCATTTCCGTTACTGCTACATCAGTTTGCCTTGGGCCTAGTTTCCGTTACTGCCTCTGCAGAGTGCAAGTGTCTACCTCCGTTACTGCTCCGGCAGTGAGCCCGGTTTGCTTCCGTTACTGCCTCTGCAGAGTGCAAGTGTCTGCCTCCGTTACTGCTACGGCAGTTTACCTTGGGCCTAGTCTCCGTTAGTGCCTCTGCTAAGTGCAAGTGTCTGCCTCCATTACTGCTACGGCAGTTTACCTTGGGCCTAGTCTCCTTTATTGCCTCTGCAAAGTGCAAGTGTCAGCCTCCGTTACTGCTCTGGCAGTGAGCCACCGGTTTGCCTCCATTACTACTTCTGCTGAGTGCAAGTGTTTGCCTCCGTTACTGCTACTGCAGTTTGCCTTGGGCCTAGTCTCCGTTAGTGCCTCTGCAAAGTGCAAGTGTCTGCCTCCGTTAGTGCCTCCGTTACTGCTCCGGCAGTACCTTATGTGACTCTGTTCCCATTGTTGCCTAGGCAGTTCACGTTTGTTCTGCTTATCGGTTCTGGGCGTTACGAATCCTTCAGCTGTCTATATGCAGAGAGCCCCATCACATACCTCTCTGCACATGGGACTGTTTACACTCAAAGAAGACCATTAACCCATGCAGTACCTTGCTCCTGGGGATCCATTATTATGTCTGTGTGTCAAACAAACCATTACACTCAGTTACATGCCTGGCTATTGCTGAACTCTGCTTGTTCTTCCCTATCTGGCTTAGATGCTCTCTAACCCTATGTTTGAGAGGAAGAATAGTACAGCCAACATATTGTACATAACAAAGAGCACAGGTAAACAACTATATAACATTCTTGGTGTAACAATTAATGTAGCCAAACATGGAGTAACGAGCACCACCCTTCATGCAGACATGAAGAAGCTTTTTGGATCCTTAAACTTCAAACTAGGATCCCAGACGGCTTAAATTCTGAATGGGACATCAGTGTCATTTTGTGAGTTTTTGCTGTCCTATTTCAATTTATCTGGTCTCAGTTCTCTTTTCCTTTTTCCTTTCTTTTCTGTCTTTGGAGATATATGAATGTTCTAAGATTAAAATTGTGTAAATGTTGGTTGTTGCCTTTAAAACCTAGAGACTGTGACCTGATATCGTTTTATTGCACAATTTTTTTTTACTCTTGACTGGATATTTTTTTATCTGGTTGCATTCCCTATGTTTGGACATATGGATTTTTATTGCTTTTCTTTTTTTTTAATGTTATCCATGTGGTTTCTGATTCCCATATACTTGCCCTACAGGGTTAAATTTACCCTTTAAATGTTTCAGATAGGATTGGCTGATAGATTTATGTAAACAGCTTTCAGCAACAGACATTTCCAATTAAGTTTGATTTTTAACTTTTATATATGGTTACATTTGTGTGTTTTGTCTCTTATGTTTATGATAAAGTGCTTTGTAAAGCGTGAAACGCGCAAGACCAAATCCTTTGGGGTCTTGTTGCAACTATGTGTCCCATCTCCCTAGTAGACTTTGTTGCCAACTTTTAAGTGAAGGAATAAAACTTCATTTTTTATCGAGCTTGCAGCCTGTGGAATGGTGTTTGTTTGGGTGCCGTCGCGATCTTCTAAGTGTGACGCAAGACAGCGGACAACAATTTTTGCAGTAGGAGATACAAGGGGCTCACTCCTGTTTTTCCACACAAAGTATAACCAAGAAAACAAGAATGATATAAGCCTTCCCGACTCCTAAATGGACATTACTTTGTTTACCAGAATGATTTGTTTTACCTATTAATACACATTAGAAACCTTTACATTCCCTTCTGCTAGAAATGCATCTGACATTCTCTTAAATGTATACATTGTATCTGCCATTACGACATGCTTGAGCAATGAATTCCAAAATTGAACAGATCTTACTGTAAAAAATCCTTTCCTCTGCTGAAGTTGAAACCTCCTTTCCTTTAATCTTAAGGGGTGGCAGACAACTATTTAATCAGGCCTTGCAATGAAAAGCTCACTAGAAAGATCCTTGTCTTGACTTCTTATATACTTATACAATGTAACAAGCTCTCCTCTTAGTCGACTTTTCTGTAGAGTAACTATACCAAGTTTATCTAGACTTTCTTCATACTTTAAGTCCTCCATTCCCTAAATTAATTTTGTTGTCCTTCTCTGTGCTCTCTGTTCTGTTCTAGAATACCCTTTTTCAGAACAAGTGCCCAAAACTGCATTGCATTTTCATGGTAAGGTTTTACCAATGATTTGTACAGTGGCAAAATGTTGTTATCCACTCTTACTTAAATACCCCTTTTATGCAAGGCAGGACTTTGTTTGCTTTTGCTACTGCTGTTTGACATTGATCACTGTTTCCAGGTTTCTAGTTTATAAGGACTCTGAATTTTTTCTCCTAAAATGATCCCATTAAATTCAGCAATATTACTGAGATTTTTTTCTTTCCAAAATCATAAATTCAAATATCCTTCTCTGAATTTATTACCCTGCATTATTTAGTGTAATATGCAAGTATTATAATTTTGCTTTCTATACCTATTTCCTGGTCAATAACAAACAAGGTAAAGAGCAATGGACCAGGTACTGAACCATGAAGTACTCCACCCTCAATTTTAACTGTATATTAGAAAATTTTCTATTTAAAACAACATACTCTTCCCTATACTTCAACCAGTTTCTATCCAGTTGCAAATTTTCTTTATTTTATACACCAGCCTCCTCTGTGGCAATGTATCAAATGCCTTTGCAAAACCCAGACATACTACATCTACTGCTTTACCATTATCTAGGTTGCTATTTACTTCTTCATACAAGCTCAAAATATTTGTTTGGCAAAATCTATTCCTTTGCACTGTATTGTGCGTTGAATTGTCAGTGTGTGTATGTGGGGAGATCAGACCCTGTATTGTACAGTGTGTGTATGTGGGGAGATCAGACCCTGTATTCTAGAGTGTGTGTGTCTGTGTGTGTATGTATGTGTGCGCGCATGGGGAGATCAGACCCTGTGTTGTGCAGTGTGTATGTGTTGAGACCAGATCCTACATTGTATATCTTGTTGGATGGGACAGATCAATCTCTGTATTGTACATTGTATATGTGGTAGAGACCAAACTCTGTATTCTACAGTATTTATGTAGACAGAGGGTGTGGGTATGTTTGGGGGAAGACCAGTCCCTGTATTGTACATTGAATATGTAGGAACATCAGTCCCTCTATTGTACAGTGTTTGTGGGGAGATCGGACACTGTATTGTACAGTATGTGTGTAGGGAGTCCAGACCCTGTACTGAAGAGCATGTGTGGAGGTAAGTATTTTACAGTGTATGTGGTGAGATTCAAACATTTACATTACAGTGTGTGTGTGCATGTGGGGAGATAAGACCCTGATTTGTACAGTGTGTATGTAGGTAGAATAGACTGTACATTGTGCAGTGTGCATGGGAGGAGATCAATCCTTGTATTGTACTCTATGTATACATGAAGGGAAATAAGACCCTGTATAGCACAGTGTGTATGTAGGAAGCTCAGTCCCTGTATTGTACAGTGCGTATGTAGGGAAATCAGTCCCTGCTTTGTGTTATGCATGAGGGCAGAGATCAGACCCTGGAGGTTTGTCCTAATACTGTACAGTGTGTATGCTGGGAGATCAATCCTTTTATAGTACAGTGGCTAGGTAGGGAGATCAGTCTCTGTATTGTACTGTGTGAATATGGGGAGATGAGTTGCTTTATGGTACAGTTGGTATCTGTGGAGATCATATCCTGTATTGTACAGTGTGTATGTGGGGGAGATAAAATTCTGTATTGTACAGTGTATATGTGGGGGAGATAAGATTATGTATTGTACAGTGTGTTTGTGGGATAGATCAGATTTTGTATTGTACAGTGTGTATATGGGGTGATCAGATCCTGTATCGTATAGTGTGTATATGGGGAGATAAGATCCTGTATTGTACAGTGTGTATATGGGGTGATCAGATCCTGTATCGTATAGTGTGTATATGGGGAGATAAGATCCTGTATCGTACAGTGTGTATATGGGGAAATCAGATTCTGTATTGTACTATGGGTATATGGGGAGATCAGATCCTATATTATACAATGTATATATTGGGAGATATGATCCCGTATTGTACAGTGTGTATATGGGGAGATCAGATCCTGTACTATACAGTGTGTACATGAGGAGATAAGATTCAGAGCATAACAGAGGGGGAGGCATGTAAAAGGGGAGGGTTTAGTAAGTTAGGTAGTTGGGGTGGGTGGAGGAAGGACAGGAAGTAGTGAGGTATTTGCGTCAGTTAGGGTCCAAGAGGAAGAAGCTTCCATCCCTCCCACCTGACAGGGGTGTTATATTGCTGTGTGTTGTTGTTTGGGGTAATTGCCTTGGTGTTGGGTTATGTTTTAAGGGATGACAAGAACTGAGGATGGCTTCCTAGGGAGAAGAACCCTAGGGAAAGATTCCCCTGGATTTAGGTTGCGGGTGATTACATTTCCCATTGGGCTGGCTCAGTCTTGTCCAGTCAGGGTCATTTCGGTTCATCCGTTATAGGAATTATTGGCAATTGTATCAGCTAAATGCATGAGCCTGTTTTTTGCTTGGCCATGCTGGGTATATCCATAATATGGAAAAAGTGGATTATTCGTAAAGTTGTATAGTGCGTATATGGGGAGATAAGATTCTGTATTGTACAGTGTGTATATGGGTGAGCTAAGATTCTGTATTGTACAATGTGTATATGGGGACATCAGATCCTGTATCGTATAGTGTGTATGTGGGGGAGATAAGATTCTGTTTTGTACAATGTGTATATGGGGACATCAGATCCTGTATCGTATAGTGTGTATGTGGGGGAGATAAGATTCTGTTTTGTACAATGTGTATATGGGGACATCAGATCCTGTATCGTATAGTGTGTATGTGGGGGAGATAAGATTCTGTTTTGTACAGTGACTAAATGGGATAGATCAGATTGTGTATTGTACAGTGTATATGGGGAGATAAGGTTCTGTTTTGTACAGTGTGTATATGGGTGAGATTAGATCCTGTATCATGCCGTGTGTATGTGGGGGAGATAAGATTCTGTTTTGTACAGTGAGTAAATGGGATAGATCAGATTCTGTATTGTACAGTGTGTATAAGGGGAGATAAGGTTCTGTACTGTACAGTGTGTATGGTGAGATAAAATCCTGTATAGTATACTGTGTATGTGGGGACATTAGATTCTGTATTGTACATTGTGCATGTGGGGGAGATAATATTCTGTATTGTACAGTGTGCTTGTGGGATAGATCAGATTCTGTATTGTACAGTTTGTAGGTGGGATAGATCAAATTCTGTATTGTACAGTGTGTGTATGAGGAGATAAGATTCTGCATTGGACAGTGTGTATATGGGTGAGATAAGATCCTGTATTGTACAGTGTGTATATGGAGAGATAAAATTCTGTATCGAACAGTGTGTATATGGGGAGATTAGATTCTGTATTGTACAGTGTGTATATGGGGAGATCAGATCCTGTATTGTACAGTGAATATATGGGGAGATAGGATTCTGTATCGTACAATGTGTAATTGGGGAGATCAGATTCTGTATTGTACAGTGTGTATGTGGGTGAGATAAGATCCTGTATTGTACGGTGTGTATGTGGGAGAGATAACGTTCTGTATTGTATAGTGTGCTTGTGGGATTGATGAGATCCTGTATTGTACAGTGTATATGTGGGGGAGATAAGATTCTGTATTATACAGTGCATAGGTGGGATAGATCAGATTATGTATTGTACAGTGTGTATATGGGGAGATAAGATTCTATATTGTAAAGTGTGTATGTGGGGACATCAGATCCTGTATTGTACAATGTGTATGTGGGGGAGATAAGATTCTGTATTGTACAGTGCATAGGTGGGATAGATCAGATTCTGTATTGTACGAAGTGTATATGGGGAGATAAGATTCTGTATTGTACAGTGCTTAGGTGGGATAGATCAGATTCTGTATTGTACAGTGTGTATATGGGGAGATAATATTCTGTATTGTACAGTGTGTATATGGGTGAGATAAGATTCTGTATTGTGCAGTGTGTATGTGGGGACATCAGATCCTGTACTGTACAGTGTGTATGTGGGGGAGAAAATATTCTGTATTGTACAGTGTGCGTAGGTGGGAGAGATCAGATTCTGTATTGTACAGTGAGATAAGATTCTGTATTGTACAGTGTGTATATGGGGACATCAGATCCTGTATTGCACAGTTTATATGTGGGAGAGATAATATTCTGCATTGTACACTGTGTTTGTAGGATAGATCAGATCCTAAATTGTACAGTGTGTATGTGGGATAGGTCAGATACTGTAATGTACAGTTTGTATATGGGGAGATAAGATTCTGTATTGTAAAGTGTGTATGTGGGGACATCAGATCCTGTATTGTACAATGTGTATGTGGGGGAGATAAGATTCTGTATTGTACAGTGCATAGGTGGGATAGATCAGATTCTGTATTGTACGATGTGTATATGGGGAGATAAGATTCTGTGTTGTACAGTGCTTAGGTGGGATAGATCAGATTCTGTATTGTACAGTGTGTATATGGGGAGATAATATTCTGTATTGTACAGTGTGTATATGGGTGAGATAATATTCTGTATTGTGCAGTGTGTATGTGGGGACATCAGATCCTGTACTGTACAGTGTGTATGTGGGGGAGATAATATTCTGTATTGTACAGTGTGCGTAGGTGGGATAGATCAGATTCTGTATTGTACAGTGAGTATGTGGGGGAGATAAGATTCTGTATTGTACAGTGTGTATATGGGTGAGATAAGATCCTGTATCTTTCAGTGTGTATATGGGGAGATAAGATTCTGTATTGTACAGTGTGTATATGGGGACATCAGATCCTGTATTGCACAGTTTATATGTGGGAGAGATAATATTCTGCATTGTACACTGTGTTTGTAGGATAGATCAGATCCTAAATTGTACAGTGTGTATGTGGGATAGGTCAGATACTGTAATGTACAGTTTGTATATGCGGAGATAAGATTCTGTATTGTGCAGTGCTTAGGTGGGATAAATCAGATTCTGTATTGACACTACAGTGTGTGTATATGGGGAGATAAGATTCTGTATTGGACAGTTTGTATATGGGTGAGATAAGATCCTGTATCGTGCAGTATGTACATGGGTGAAATAAGATTCTGTATTCTACAGTGTGTATATGGGGAGACCAGATTCTGTATTGTACCGTGTGTATATGGGGTGATCAGATCCTGTATCGTATAGTGTGTATATGGGGAGATCAGATTCTGTATTGTACAGTGTATATGGGTGAAATAAGATTCTGCTCTGTACAGTGTGTATATGGGAGAGATAAGATTCTATATTGTACAGTGTATATATGGGTGAGATAAGATTCTGTATTGTACAGTGTGTATGTGGGGAGATCATACTCTGTATTGTACAGTGTGATGTGGTGAGATCACATTCTGCATTGTACAGCGTGATGTGGGGAGATCAGTCCCTGTATTGTGCAGTGTGTATGTGGGGAAATTGACTCTGTATTGTGCAGTGTGTATGTGGGGAAATGGTCCCTGTATTGTGCAGTGTGTATGTGAAGAGATCAGACTCTGTATTGTACAATGTGTTTGTGAGGAGATCATACTCTGCATTGTACAAAGTGTATGTGGGGAGATCATAGTCTGTATCGTACAGTGTGATGTGGGGAGACCAGACTCTGTATTGTACAGTTTGTATGTGGGGAGACCAGACTCTGTATTGTACAGTGTGTATGTGGGGAGATCAGACTCTGTATTGTACAGTGTGATGTGGGGAGACCAGATTCTGTATTGTACAGTGTGTATGTGGGGAGATCAGACTCTGTATTGTACAGTGTGATGTGGGGAGACCAGACTCTGTATTGTACAGTGTGTATGTGGGGAGATCAGACTCTGTATTGTACAGTGTGATGTGGGGAGACCAGATTCTGTATTGTACAGTGTGTATGTGGGGAGATCAGACTCTGTATTGTACAGTGTGTATGTGGTGAGATCAGACTCTGTATTGTACAGCGTGTATGTGGGGAGATCATACACTATATTGTACAGTGTGTATGTGGGGAGATCATACTCTGTATTGTACATTGTGATGGGGACGATCATACTCTGCACTGTGCAGTATGATGTTGGGAGATCAGACTCTGTATTGTACAGTGTGATGTGGGGAGATCATACTCTGCATTGTACAGTGTTTATATGTGGAGTTCAGTTTCTGTTCTGTAGAGGGCATTTGTGGGAAGATCACACTCTGTACTGTACAGTGTGATGTGGGGAGATAAGATTCTGTATTGTATAATGTGATGTGGGGAGATTATACTAGGTATTGTACAGTGTGTATGTTGGGAGATCATACTCTGTATTGTACAGTGTGATGTGGGGAGATCATACTCTGCATTGTACAGTGTGATGTGGGGAGATCAGACTTTGTATTGTACATTATGATGTGGGGAGATCAGACTCTGTATTGTACAGTGTGTATTTGGGGAATCAGACTTTGTATGTGGGGAGATCAGTCCCAGAATTGTACAGTGTTTATATAGGGAGTTCAGTTTCTGTACTATAGAGTGTGTATGTGGGGAGATCAGACTCTTTATACAGTGTGTATAATGGGATTTCAGACTCTGTGCTGTAAAGTGTGTGATCTAGGGGAGGATCTGAGATATACTTCTTTATATCTGAGTAATTAATGTTCCTGCAAAATAGAGAAGTTATGTATTTCCTAATACAGCATGTGATCAGATATAAAAAAAAAATACACGCACATAATGTACACAGATACACAGATAAGAAACGTGTTACTAAGAAGTCCAATAAAATTGAGGAGAATATATTTCTAGACATTTGCATGGCAGTGGGGTGATGCAATGTGTTGAGCCCCTGTGGCACTCAGAAGGCTTATTTTTATCCACTTGAATGCTAGAGAAGTATCCAAAGCATTGTGAGGCAATGAGGCTGATGTACTAAGAAGACATTGGGGTAGATGTATTAAAGAGATAGTAATGTTGTTGTAAAGCAAAAGGAATTATTGTAGCTATTAAAAAGATAAACTAAATGATCCCAGTCCCATTTCTCAAAACTTTATGGTTTGAGAGGTATAAAGTTTTAAAGTCCATCCCCTCCCGCCCCTTTCCCTGATGTCAGCTGTAAAGCTGATAGCAGGAGATTCATGTTGGCCAACTCGAGGCAGCTCTTCAGCAGAGCCAAAATAGAGCAATGTAGAAATAAACTGTTAACTGGAACAGTCTATAAACCAATCATACTTTGTAGACCGTTCCAATGAAGTATTTCTTTTTAGATTTCAGTATTTCGGCTCTGCTGAAGAGCCACCTGCTAGTCCCCGGAACAGGATATCCTGCTGTCAGCTTACAGCTGATGTCAGGGAAAGGAGAAAGAGGGGGAAACTTTAAAGTACAATATCTCTCAAACCATAAAGGTTTGAGAGATAGGACTGGGATGATTTAGTTAATTTTTTAAATCCTATATAATAATTTGCTAAAACGTGTGTAACGATGCAGTCATGCGCAGTAGAGAAAGCTGCGCGTGCTACAGTCATGCGCAGTAGAGAAAGCTGCGCGTGCTACAGTCATGCGCAGTAGAGACTGCCAGCACTGTGGCTGATACAGAGCTGGACGCTCCGAAGGAGCGTCCAACTCCGTATCAGCTGCTGCGCGGGCAGTCTCTACTGCGCATGACTGCCCCGTGACCGGCTGGCAGTGCCACTGTGGCCCGTGTAACAGGCTCTTCAAGTAGTAGCTACAATATTTCCTTTTGTTTTAAAGTTACATTACTAACCCTTTAATGTGCAATAAAGAGGTGATAAAGAATAGATAAATGATTTATTGTGATAAACTGTCATCTCTCAAGTTGGAGATATGCTAGTGCATATTAGACACCATAGAATAGCATAACACAAGAATTGCACATTTTATCACACCACTGGAGAAATTATCACACCTTTAGTGCATAAGTGCCAGAGCGATTCTGGAACAAACCAACTAGCCACAGGGAACAAACAAACTTTCCTATCAATTTATATTTGGTTATTAACCCCTTAAATGCTGAAGAAATATTTTCAACCTCTCTAGCACATTTAAATCAATAACGGTTTTATTATTTTCCCCCTATGATGTATATCGTTTGCTCCAGTGCTTATTAGTAAAACATCAGTGTGTTAGCGATTTCTCTAACAGTTACTCTCCCCGAAACAAATCAGAAATTCTGTGGATTTCATAATGAAAGCAAGGAACAGAAAGAATTTGTAATAAAAAAAAAAGTAAAAAAAAAAAAGATTTTTTTTTTCCCTTAATAATAAAGCATTTCTCTACAGAGCATTGTTCTGAATTCCCCTGTAACAGAGATGGGGCTTGATCTGGAGGATTAGAGGGATCGTGAAGAGATTTGGAGAGCGGAGTTTGAGAAGTGTACAGGCCATGAGCACTAGAGAGAATGAGGCCGTACGAGGGAAAACCACTGATCTTATATAGGGGAGTTATTTTTATCCTCGCCTTGCTCACTACTTGTAAGATTTCCTCTCTCAGACATTCAGGAAGGCCTCATTGGCCCTGATTCCTGTGAACAAGCAAAATCTTGGCTGGGATTGAGATATTCAATGAAAAAAAGAAAACACACAGCAGAAAAGTGCAAATTTACATGCTCAACGGCCGTACGAGAAGGAAACGTTAAAAAAAACACTATGCAATCTGTTCAAACATCTGGATGAGGTCCATAGGATTGAATGGAGTTTATCTACAGCAAATGGGGGGGGCAAGAGTAGATATTATACCAAGGTCTGCTAATAAATGTGAAGCTTGGCTTAGAAGTAGGAAAAGTGTTAAAGGGAAACTAACACCTAAAAAATGAAACAGGCTTATAGTATTTCAAATATCCTGTATTGCCAGCAATTATTAGTAAACATTTTTGTTTTTGCTGTAGGATCCCTAAACTTTGGCATTAATCTTTAACTGCCAGAGAGGTTAGCAGTGCATTGCGTTGGAATGCATTGGATTCTTCTCTGACATTCAAAGGGTTAAATATGCATTGTTGAGGGAGCCATTGCAAGGCAACAGGGAAATTGCAAGTTTGTAATATGTATGTTGCAAATTATACTCTATGTAACACACCTGTGGTCTGTCACAGACTTATACAGATGTACCACCTAGTAGTTGTATAGTTTCACGTGTATATACGTATGTTACCACTATGTTATATGTATTCCACAATCACATGCGTATATACCATAATGTTACACTGTACCACAATGTCTCACGTACCCAGATTTCCCATCCTCCCAGGCTCCAGTTTGAAAATTCCTGCGGCCCACGGATTGGTCGCCCATGTTTGTTCAACAAGTAGGTGGCCCATGGATTGGCCGCCACGGATTTGTTCAACAAGTAGGTGGCCCACAGATTGGCAGCCCCTTGACGTTCATTGTCTCTGTACTGCCTAAGCTTGTTCTACAAGCAGGTGGCCCACTGATTGGTCGCCACTTGTCAGCTCTTGTCGTTCCAGTCCCCAGTGGCTGGAGATCAGTGCAGCAAGATTAATCCATTCTTTGTGTTCCCTCCATCCCTCCGGCTCTCCAGGTTCAAACTGTAGACGGCCTTCTGATTGGCCACCACTGGTGCATCCCTTGGTGCTCTGATCGCCATTGGCTGGGGACCGGCATGGCGATATTAAACCATACTTTTGTTTATGTTAGGAATTCCAGCCCTATATCCAGCAAGACTGTCCAGATGGATAGCAGAGATGAACAATCTTCAGTGGACATAAGGAAAAACCTGAAAAACCTGTCGGGGGGGGGGGGGTAGGGTTTTCCTTATGCTCACAGTAAGAAGATTGTTCCTTGCTATAAGCTGTCCGGTCTCAAGACCAGATTCCACATCTGAGGGGAGGTGGCATACACTAAGTAAAAGTGGCGGGAGGATGATACTTTATCATTCAATTACTCTTGAACTACAACTCTGACAGTACTGAAATAACACTCTCTATGGCTCAAATACTATGAAGATTAATTGGAGCTGCTCTTTTGGTAAAACACTAATATCCCTTTAGGGCCTCTTTCACATGGGTGACACCAGTTCAGAGATGCTGCTGGTTAAGGTGCCCTCTGTGAAAGGTCCTATGCTGGGCTATAGTACTTTTCATACAGGTGACTGTCATGTGAATGCACCAATGTCTACCATGACGTATTTCACACAAGATAACAGTATACATGCTGTAAGGAAAATATGCTGAAGGCCTATGAGACTTCTAGCAGACCTTTCACACAACAGATTGTAATAGTCATTACAGATTATAATAGTCATTGCAACTTCCAATGAATGGCTGACTCACATGGGAACAAGCCAGGAATATTGCCTTCCTCTCACACAGCCCAGTTGTCAGTAATACTTCTCCAATGTCTGGACTGGAGGTGGAATACAGGAGAAGCTAAGTGAAATAACATTGGAAACAGAACTGATGCAATGTGCTGCAACAGTTCATTTACCCTTGTAATAGAGCAGTAACAATCAAACCCAAAGCAATGATCCGAGAGCCCTCTAACACCCAAGGGTTTAAAGAGATAGTAATGTTTCATAATAAAAGCAGCTCTAATTAATCATCATAGTATTTGGGCTTTGGAGAGTGTTATTTCAATTCTGTCAGAGTTGTAGTTCAAGAGTAATTAATTGACAAAGTATCCCCCTCCCACACCTTTTACAGCTGCAACACTGCTCAGCCAGAGCAGATGGGAGGTGCCCAGGTAGATTGCAGAGAGGGACAATCTTCAATTAAGATAAGGGAAAAACCTGTAAAACTTGTCAAGGGGGGCTGGGCTTTCATTGTTCTCATAGAAAGAAGATTGTCCCCTGCTGTTATCTGTCTGGTCTATGGACTGCATTCCACATCTGAGAAGAGATAGCTTACACTAGGTAAAAGGGGCGGGAGGGGAAACTTTGCTTGTGAATATCTCTCAAATCATAAAGGTTTGAGAGATAAGACTTATATCTTTCTTCATGTTGTTTGAATGATTACAAAATAAAATAAAGATAAAATGAAGTATTACTATCCCTTTAATATAGAATTGATATTAAACCCATCCCGACAATTGAATTACCAGGTACGTCCCGCAAAAACTGTCACTTAGTGACAGAGGACGTACCTGGTAAGTCCCGGAAGTCCGGGTCTCCGTGCGGCTGCACGCCGTTCGGGGACTCCGGCATCATTTAAAAAAAAAAAAAATGTTAGCCGGACGTTAAGGTGACAGCCGCGTACGCACGCGGCTGTCACTAAGGGGTTAAAGTGGACCTCTCACCTAAAAAGAGTTTTCATTAATTCCAAAGAGAATTAAATCCTATGTGATACATTAACCCTTTATTTGTAGTATAAATAGTTATTAAGAAATTAACCTTTACTTTTTTGGTGGCTCAAAGTGGCACTTCATGCTAGAACAATATCACCAGACGCTGTGCAGTGAATGAATCTAGGCAGTGCATACACACATTGCACAGTGAGTGTTAAATTTGGCCTCAAACAACTAATTAGCCTATGGTGCTGGAAATTAGCATAGAGTACCACATTATACCACCACTGTGTAAATATTAATTTCACAAAAAATGTTTATTTTACAAGAAAACAAAATAAATAATTGTTATAAGGAGGAAAGGTTCACATTAATGTAAATGCTATTTATTTAGTTAGTTTAATAAAATGCTTATGCTAAAATATATCAGGTAAGAGAAAGTAGGTAATTATTATTTTTCTTAGAAGGTTTTGGTTATGGTGTTTATTACAAGACTAATATAAAACACATTTGTACTCATTGAGCTGTTTCAATCCTACAAATGTCTACTTATAGACAGAGAACCACACATACGCTTAGGGTGACCACGTGTCCCGGATGCCCAGGACCGTTCCTTAATTGAGGTCTGTGTCCTGCATCCAAAGTCACCTCCCACAGGGACAATAAAGAGTTCCAGAATGAAGCTTCCACTTTGCTCCTTGCGTTGCTCTGGTGGCTCACTCAATGACGTCAGACTGACACTCACAGCCTACCTACAGGAACACACACCACAGGCAATGAAAGAGGAGAGTATTTGTACAATGGTCCTCATTGGCTGGCTGGAGCGGTGAGACACCAGGGACAGCGGCAGCTCGGCACACCAGAGCTGCGATGCATGGATAGATACTGTGAGTGAGAGTCACAGGAGGCGGTCTGGGTGCAGTCACAACAGGAGTCGCAGAAGGAACAGCATTACTATTGCTCTATTACTAGTTGGGAAATTAGCTCCATTACCTGCACTAATCTGGCAACAAGACCCAGGGCTATAAAGGGATAGTAAAGCTTAACTTGTTAAAAAATATATATATTAGGGTTTAGCCTTCTGAATAATACAAGACAACTCCCAATGCTGAGAGGTATTTTATTGCAGCTCAAAGGCCTGAAATTGTACAGTAGCACTGTTGCTACACCATCCTATGGACATCTCTGGTCAATTGACCATAAATCTAGGATGGAGTAGCAACAGTTTCACTGAACAATTTCAGACCACTGAGATACTTCATCTTAAAAATTCAACTTTGAGCTGCAATAACTTTTGAATAAAACACCACTCAGCAGTGGAAGCTGAGTTGCTTTACTCAGGAGGATAAACCCTACGTTAAATATTTTTTACATGTTAATGTCTGGGTACAGTCACAACAGGAGTCGCGGAAGGAACAGCACAATCTCTAAACTCCAGTGACACAGTGAGTGGGTCCTGCCAGCTGCTATATACACACATATATAATAAGGATACACTTTTGGGCAACCACAACTTATGTACCTGCCACTGATGTTAAGTGTTTTAGTGCAGGGGTCATGTGATGTCACATGAGTACTCTGCCACTTCAGCAGTGTCCCGGAATGGAAGGAAGTAAATGTGGTCCCCCTACATACGCTGTCACCCCGGCCTTGTTACACTGTCATCATTACATACATTTGTTCTGTGTAACCCCTTGAACACTGAAATTCCCCAGAACAATATGACAACCAGTGTTGCTGTAATACACCCAGTCACTAGCAGAGATAGGATAGTATCTTTTTGAGTCTTTTTCTCAAAAGTAAAGGGAGATGCTCATGGCCATCATTTATTTCAATCTTGACTGAAGCTCATGTACTATGAAGAATGGGAGCAATTCTGGAGTAAACCAACCGCACCATAGGTGAAAAATCAAATGTCCTCAAATTCCCATTACTTTAAATGGAGCTTTGGAATGCCCTAAAGACCTGTCTAGAATTCAAGGGGTTAAAAGCCCAATTTAATTAAATGGAAATCTTTATTTTTCCCCTATGATATAGTTGTTTGACTTCAGAATTGTTGCACTTCTTCTTAATATGTCAGTCTCCATCTCTCAACACTTTGAGTGCCACAGGGGTATATAATACATTGCAAAGCAATGCATTGCATACCCCTCTGGCACTTAAAGGATTAATATAAGCATAGGTAAACACAACCAATCTAACATAGGCATTACAACAAAGGAACATGTCTAGCTTCAAAATGAGTAGCAAACTGTATTTAAGAGTATGGGCACACTGACACCCGTGGAAATTGCTAGGTTCCCTAAAGACCCAGAACTTGGGCCATCCCTGTCAGGGTTGGTGCAAGTATTTTTGCCACCCTAGACAAAAAACCTAATTTTGCTGCCCCTTGGCTCCACCCCTTGTGCCCTACCCATTTATGCCCTGCCTCTGTATGTGTTTAAGTGTCAGTGTGTTCCCTAGATGTGTTAGTTTGTGTGTGTGTGTTCTCTATATGTGTATGTGTGTGTCAGTATGTGTTCCCTGTATGTATATAAGTGTGTGTTCCCTATATGTATATGTGTGTTAGTGTGTGTGAGTCTCTGTAAGGATATCAGTGTGTAAGTATGTGTGTGTGCTTCTCTATATGTGTATCAGTGTGACAGAGTGTATATTCTCTATATGTGACTCTCCCCCCCTTTGACTCTCTTCCGCTTGATCCCCCCTTTGACGCTCTCTCTCCTCGTCTGACTTTTGATCCCCCTTTTGACTGTTGATCCCCCCTTTTACTCTCTCTCTCTCTCCCAGTCTGACTCTTGATCCCTCTCCTGACTGCTGATCCCCCCCTTTGACTCTCTCTCTCTGTCTGACTCTTGATCCCCCTCTTGACTGCTGATCCCTCCTTTGACTCTCTCTCCCCGTCTAACTCTTTATCCCCCTCTTGACTGCTGATCCCCCCTTTGACTCTCTCTCTCTCCCCATCTGTTTATCCCCTCTTGACCCCCCTTCCACTTACTCTTCCCGGTGCACATCTCTCTCTCCCCCAGTGAGTACATTTCGGTGCTCTCCCTTGGCCGGCTATTTTATTAACCTTTTCAGTGCCAGAGGGGTATACAACGCATTGCAAAGCTATGCGTTGCGTACCCTTCTGGCACTGAAAGGGTTAATGTAGCACAGCGATGCCCATTTCTCTCTCCCCCTCCGCTTCTTCAATCCTGGTCCAGGATTGAAGGAGTGGAGGGGGAGAGAGAAACAGGTATCGCTGTGCTACATTAAAAAAATAGCCAGCCAAGGGAGGACACCAAAACTTACGTTTTTGTTTTAGTTCAGCAGTATGTGGTGAGTGGCAGCGGCGGCAGCAGGGGCCGATATGCCCTCAGAGAATGTGCGCCCTAGGCTGGTGCCTACCTCACCTATAGGTGGTGCCGGCCCTGATCCCTGTATTATTAGTGTATAGTTCAGTTCAATTGCTCTATTACTAGTTGGGAAATTAGCTCCATTACCTGCACCGATCTGGCAACAAGACCCAGGGCTTTAAAGGGATAGTAAAGCTTAACTTGTGAAAAAAAAATATATATTAGGTTTTAGCCTTCTGAATAATAAAAGGCAACTCCCAATACTGAGCGGTATTTTATTCAAAAGTTATTGCAGTTCAAAGGCCTGAAATTGTACAGTGGCGCTGTTGCTACACCATCCTATGGACAGCTCCGGTCAGCTGACCATAAATCTCCAGAGGATGGAGTAGCAACAGTGTCACTGCACAATTTCAGACCACTGAGATACTTCATTTTAAAAATTCAACTATGAGCTGTAATAACTTTTGAATAAAACACCACTCAGCAGTGGAAGCTGAATTGGCTTACTCAGGATACACCCTACGTTAAATATTTTTTGCATATTAAGTTTTACTACCAATTTAAGCATGGAACATGTGGCTTTATCCCCCTCAGCCAGTGACTAGCAATGCTCCTGGGGAGCATTATGAAGTAATGAAAAAGTTTCCACAGATAGTTTCCCAAAATGTTTATTATACCCACTGTGGTGTGAATTATTTGGATGATTATCAGTAATCAGTCATTCACAGTTGCAGAATGCTGCAATTTTCCTGCAACTGGTGAGTCACTGGCAGTTGCAGCAAGATATGCATGCACTGTAGCCAGTTTCATCATATAACCCCTCACATTACTTGTCTTGAGCATAGATATGTAAAAATACCATTGCATTATATGGGTATACAGATCTCAAACAGACAAACAACAGTCTGTACATCAGGCTATTCTGTGCCAAAGTTCCCTTTTTATCTTAGTGCCACCTGCACTGTTGTGGTACAAGTCTTCAATTTCTCTAAGTCTTGATTAAAAAAACCTCATCTAGGTTTTGGGATGCACTTTTGGGTCAGTGTATGAATTGTCAATGAGAGCAGAATCTTTGATATGCTGAGGGCTAGGCTTCCTATTAGGCAATGTAAAATACCCCCTAAAGTGCCACATTTGAGGGAAGCATTAGCCATACTGGCCACACAACCAGTATCAGGCACCTGCTCCTGGTTTGTGGTGTTCAGTTTATTTACCAGTTTACATACTATGGGAATATCCAGTTTATATATAATTTGACCGGTTCATTAGCAGCCTCTTAATTTAAGATTTTCTGTGGCTGAAGATGGGGAGTAGAGTGGCCATGGGCAGGGTTAGGGACACTTAGGAGCCATGCTGAGCATCTCCGGAGATATCAATCTGGCACTGGATTTGCTGATCTCCATTGAGGCTCATGTGTGATCATTGAGAAAAAGCTTTGAATACTGAGGCTATTTCCCTGGCGAATGTATGCTAGCCATACAAAAACACATGCAGTCATGCAAAAGTAGGACTTTCCACAATAAATATGCACATAGTGTATATATGTGCATTCATTCATACCCATTGCCTAAAGTATCATACATAAGGTGATCAGATTTGACTTTAAATGCAGGACAATTATGAAAATGTAATATTGTAGTATACAAAGAAATCAGTGAGCTGTGTGTCTTTCATAAGGACCGAGTATTTAAAGGGATATCTGTTCATGCACAACCAAAACTTGGCCTTTGTAAATTGAGTTTTTATTTACATGGCACTTGCTCTTTAAAGTGAGACGTTCAAAAAAATTATCTAATTTTAAAGAAAGGTAAAAACTGCCTTTATGTTGTATTAGTACTTTTTAATATAAAATAATTTAAGAAATTAACCTTTACATTTTGGTTTAAGGGTCTGGCACTTAATAGTAATGGCTTCTGTGCTGGGACAATGTTCCCACACGCGGTGCTTTGAAGGAATCTAAGTAAAGTCCACACACACTGGTGCATATTACTAATAGTACTCATTCTCACACCATCCATTAACCCTTTGAGTGCCACATCACAGCCCCAGCAATCACGGTGATGGGGCTCACAGTCACATTTAGGGTTGCCACCTTTTCTTACAAAAAATACCGGCCATGGCATTCTCTCCATAGACTTAACATTGGACATAAGCCAATTTTTTACCGGCCTGCCGGTAAAATACCGGCTGGGTGGTAACCCTAGTCACACTGGCTCCTCTGCTTTTGCTTCATGTAAAGCTTATTCCGTCATTCGGTACATTTTTCCCCTCTTTCTTTCTTAAGCATGTTGCCCTTGTCGTGCGGGAGAGATTCTTATGTCTCCATTTACAAACTGGCGACATATTTAAAGGGGACCTTTCAGCTCAGATATTTTTTAACAACTCATTAAATGGTTAATTAGTGATGGGAAATGTGGTGCTTTTTTTTTTTATTCTACATAAATATTAAGATATTTTATGTTCTAGCCCCACACTTCCGCACTGCACAGCTCCCAGCACTAGCTCATTCTCCTCCCACCTCCCTCCCAGCTGCCCCGGCGAGCGCGTTCACACTTCACTTTGGTGTGCTGTGAACGGCTCCCAATGTTACAACAAGAAGCGATTCGCATTATACTGAGGTTGCAACCTCAGTATAATGCGAATCGCTTCTTGTTGTAACGTTAGGAGCCGTTCACAGCACACCGAAGTGAAGTGTGAACACGCTCGGTTACTGATCATGCCCTGTGGGAGTGACTTATGCACCGTACGGTACAGCACAGTACTGATGTCACGTCAAGAGGTACAAACTTAAAATATCTTTTACAAGGCTTAGGTAGACTTATGAATGTTTGTACAACCATGGATTTAGAGTACTGAGGGTGAAGAAAGGACAGAGACCCGGTCATGTGGAGGTGAAAGTTCCCCTTTAATGCTCCCCTGGTTTGGTCGCCAAATTTAGGGCGATATTTTGATAGGATACCGATTTGGCTATCTATGTATAACTATATTACTTTCCTCCACTGCAATCCAAGCTTACCAAGCCACCTGACCTTCTTTTATTCCCACGGGACTGGCCTCTGCATACTAGCCCAGTACATGGAGTGCCCCAAAAATGTACAGTGGCGCTGTTGCTACACCATCCTATGGACTGATCTGGTCTGTAGACCATAAATCTCCATAGGATGGTGTAGCAACAGCACCACTGTAAATTTTCAGGCCACTGTGATATTGCACCTAAAAAATTCAAGTTTGAGCTGTTATAATTTTTTAATAATATATCTCTCAGCAGTGGGAGTACCCTTGTTTACTCAGGGGAATAAACCCTAAAACATATATATTTTTATATTTTAAGTATTACTTTCCCTTTAAATGATACTACTGTAGAGTGCCTTTAATGCAGGTTCTTTTCCTTGGAGGACTTTCTGTCCTAGTTTTTAAGATTAAGGCAGTGGAAAATATTTATTATTCAGAGTAGTGATGCTAAATTATGGTCGCTGGATGGCTAATTTCAAATTTTAGTAAATCCTGTCTATTGATTTGTTCTTTAACCCTTTGAGTGCCTGTGAGGGTTATCCAACTCATTGTTTATCAATCCTTTGGACAACACTCTGGCACTCAGAATGGGGGATTTACTAATATGATTCCATACTAAAGTAGGCATTGGACAGTATGGTCCGCCACACATTGGGTGATTGATAGAGTTCTGTTCTTTGTTAGTTCCCTCCCGGTTATGCCCCCTATGAGAAACCCCATGTCTGAAGAACGACACCTCTGTTTCCTGGTTGCACTGAAATTTACCCAGATTATCTCTTGAGCAGCAATGAGTGACTACGGATTCAACATTAAAGGGATAGTAATGTTTCATAATAAAAGCAGCTCTAATTAATCATCATAGAATTTGGGCCTTGGAGAGTGTTATTTCAATTCTGTCAGAGTTGTAGTTCAAGAGTAATTGAATGATAAAGTATCCCCCTCCCGACCATTTTATTGATGTAACACTGTTCACCTCAGAACAGCTGGGAGGTGCCCAGGTAGACTGCAGAGAGGGACAATCTTCAATTAAGATAAGAGAAAAAGCTGAAAAACCTGTCAAGGGGGGGCAGGGTTTTCATTGTTCTCACAGTAAGAAGATTGTCCCCTGCTGTTATCTGTCTGGTCTTTAGACCAGATTCCACATCTGAGGAGAGCAGTGTTACACTAGGTAAAAGGGGCGGAAGGGGGGTACTTTATCATTCAATTACTCTTGAACTACAACTCTGACAGTACTGAAATAACACTCTCTGTGGCTCAAATACTATGAAGATTAATTGGAGCTGCTGTTTTTGTGAAACATTACTATCCATTTAAGTGCTTCACTTCAAAGAATAATTATTTGGGACTGGTGCATACTGTTCCATGGAATACAGGAGAAGGAACATCAATATACTGAAGAAGTGGCAACTATTGGGAAAGATGTCTGGGACTCAGTAATTGTGGCTACTTCAACTGGGAGTGAGATATGCTCTTATTCTATAAGGACTCTGTAAGTATATTTCTGTACTTTGTGTATGAAGCCTATTAGTGAAAAAACTGCTTTTTTGCACTTTTTTTAACTACAGATCTGAACCTACCTATCACCTATATCACTGTATATCCACCAGGTACTTTGGTGTGCTATGGGAAACCACTTAGTCAGCTACAGTTTTCCTCTGACAACTTTAGCATAAATGGGAATGTTGACTTTCAAGTGTATATTTATGGGATTTGTTATGTACAGTGTGCTGGTTTATGTTATTCTGATTGTTAGATCTAAGAATAAATGTTTATTTTGAATCTGTATCCTTTATTATGCCATTGTCGTATGAAATATAAACATTAGTTGTGTCTTGAGAATTCCATAGTGAGTTTTAGGGGTGCCCTGAGCTTTAAAACACTGAGAACCACTGGCCTATATATATTAAAGGGATATTAATGTTTCATAATAAAAGCAGCTCTAATTAATCATCACAGTATTTGGACTTTGGAGAGTGTTATTTCAATTTTGTCAGAGTTGTAGTTCAAGAGTAATTCAATGACAAAGTATCCCCCTCCCACCCCTTTTACTGATGTAACACTGTTCCGCCAGATCAGAAGGGAGGTGCCCAGGTAGACTGCAGAGAGGGACAATCTTCAATCAAGAAAAGGGAAAAACCTGAAAAACTTGTCAAGGGGGGCAGGGCCTTCATTGTTCTCATAGAAAGAAGATTGTCCCCTTCTGTTATCTGTCTAGTCTTACAACCAGATTCCACATCTGAGAAGAGATGGCTTACACTAGGTAAAAGGGGCGGGAGGGGAAACTTTGCTTGTGAATATCTCTCAAACCATAAACGTTTGAGAGATAAGACTTATATTGTTCTTCATGTTTTTTAATGTCTACAAAATAAAATAAAGATAAAACAAAGTATTACTATCCCTTTAAGTTATCTAAGTCGAATATTCTCTCTTTAATACCACTTGTGCTAAGGTAATGGCAGTGTAGCAGCATATGTACCTCCCCATGCCTTTGCACCCTGTTTATCTGCGTATACTGAGATACACAAGAAATTTGCTTTTAAATTACTCAATTCTCCTGCACATACTAAAGGTCTGGTGGACATACTAACATTACATTTTTAATGAGAGTGGAATGTGTGCTGGGATACAATCAAATGGTAATATGTTGGACTGCACCCCCAAAGCACAATGCATGATTTCTGTGCCTAAATCCAAGAAAGAAAATGTGGTGGAAGATTCATGTGTTCTGTAGTAAGTATGTAAAATATATAGATAGAAAGACAGATAGACAGACAGACAGACAGACATATAAATGTTTTATTGTTGTTGCTGAGGCAGAAGACTTAAAAATGGCATGCACAAAAGAGGTACAATCACAAAATCTACCATAATGTAATACAAAAACTTTGAACCTAATAGGGGAATTGTGCATAATTTTCTCAGTTTGCACATAAGAGACCTTATGCAGAAAGCAAAAGATGGCCAATTCTGGAGCATAACAACTGCACTGTGTAAACTGCATTGTACCAACTGCATCACAGAGGGGAAATAAAAGTTCCCATTAATAAAAATAATGGAAAATATGTGATTTTTTGTGTAATAAAAATCTTTTGACAGTCAATATGAGTAATATGTGTGTGTCTGTGTGCATATGTGCACTGAGTACAGGTGTGTGACAGATTGTGTGACAGTGAGTGTGTATGTATATGTGTGCATATATGTGCTTGTGAGTGCAAACGTGTATGTGTGTGATTATATGTATGTTTTTGTGTTTGCCTGTGTGTGTGTTTGTGTGAAAGTGTATGTGTGTGATTGTATGTATATGTGTTTGCCTGTGTGTTTGTGTGAAAGTGTATGTGTTTGATTGTATGTATGTTTATGTGTTTGTCTGTGAGTGTTTTTGTGAAAGTGTATGTGTGTGATTGTATGTATGTTTCTGTGTTTGCCTGTGTGTGTTTTTGTGAAAGTGTATGTGTGTGATTGTATGTATGTTTCTGTGTTTGCGTGTGTTTGTGTGAGAGTGTATGTGTGTGTTTGTATGTATGTTTTTGTGTTTGCCTGTGTGTGTGTGTTTGCGTGAAAGCATGTTTGTGTGCCTGTGTGTGATTTTGTGAGTGCCAAAGTGTATGTGTGCGATTGTATATATGTTTGAATGTGGAAGTTTGTGTGACAGTGTACTGTTTGTATGTTAGTATGTGTGTGTGTTTGTATGTGTGCAAGTTATATGTCTGTGAGTGCAAAAGTGTATGTGTGTGATTTTATGTATGGTTATGTGTGCTTGTCTGTGTGACTGTGTATTTGAGAACATACATGTGATAGTTTGTGTGCATGCCTATGTGACTCTGTATGTGAGAATGTATGTGTGATCGTTTGTGCGTTGTGTTGAGTGTATATGTGTGTGTGCTGGTGTTAGTGCTTGAGTGTATATGTATGTGTGCAGATACGTACAAGGTTATGTTTGTGTGCGTGCCTATTTGACTATATACATGAAAATGTATGTGTGATAGTTTGTGTGTTATGCTGAGTGTATACATGTGTGCTTGTGTGAGTGTGACAGTGTGATAGTGTATATGAGTGCAAGTATATATATATATATATATATATATATATATATATATATATATATATATATATATGAATTTGTGTTTGTGTGAGTGATAAATTGTTTGATTGCATGTACAGTGTATGTAAGTGAGAGTGTACATGTGAGAGAATATGTGAGTAAGTGTGAGTGTGATATTTTAAGTGTGTGTATTTATGTATGAGTGCATGCATGCACATGCAAGATGGCTATCCACACCCAGCACAAATTCTAACCCTAAATGTAATCCTTAAACTCTTTTTAATACCTCTGCTGGGAGGCCATTTTATGAATGCACCACACTTTCTGTAAATCAGCACATATTTCGTTCGGAAGTGAAAGTATGTATTTTCCAATGCCTGGTTACCCCGTAAAACATGATACACATCCTATTCTGCTGGGGGAGTGGGTACAGAAAATAGCCCCTTTGTGTGAAGATTCTATATTTAGCTCCTGTGTTTTTTAAGGTGGGGAGACCTGCCAGTGAGAGGAGACACAGCAGGGTCTGTGTGTGGAGGGAGGGGGCTGAGCTGATGATTCTTTTCCTCTCACACCTCTATGCTTCTATTACTAAACCAGATACAGTGTGTGTGTGTGTGTTTGTGTCTGCTGGGTGCCAAATGAAGTTGGCAGGGATAGGTAATGCAGGTCAAGGAACATAGAAAATTACATCTCAAAGCAAAGTTATTTCACATATATGTGCATGCAGGGGTGTTGTTAGGAACTGGGTGAGGTAGATTAAAACTCCAAGTCTCACGCTTAAAGCCTCAGGTCTTGTTGCCAGCTTGAAATATGTAATGGTGCAAATTGGGCTGTATGATGCAATGATAATGCGTTAGAATGGCCCAGGCCTCTGTCTTTTGGGAAGCTAGCAAATTCTGTGTATTTTTTAAATTGAGTTGGACATGCAAACCAGTTGTTACCATAATAAGATTCATTATTGCTTAGTATGTAGTTTAACCCCTTGAAACATGCATTCTGTGGTCCCTTTCACGAAGTGACATAAACTCACTGATGCTGTGTTGGTTATATTGTCCATTGTAAAAGGTCCTATGCTGGACTATGTTGCCTCTCACATGTAGTACTATTGCCTCATGTGAACCCCCCAAAAGTCCAGCATGTTGCACCTTTATTAAGTTCCCGCACGAAAGTAATACAGCAAGGAAGGTCTGTGCGTGTCCATTGGTGCAGCCGGCAGACTTTTCTCATGAGTGATGCTGGAGGTTGCTATGCTCATCACAACATCCAATGAATGACTAACAAATGTCAACACCAGCCAGTAATATTGGCTGACAAACACATGGGCTAGCTATCCCACACGCCTCTTCTGTATTTGGATTGGCAGTGGAACGCTAGAAAACATGAGTGAAACAACATGGCTGACATAATTGTTGCAGGAGGCTGTAGCAGTTCTGCCTCCTCTGTGAAATAGGCCTGTTGGAGAACTGACAGCCAATGTTTACAGTATGAATATGTACCAAAATACAGTGATTGTAATTAACAAATAAAATGGGAACTCAGAGTTGACACATAGTGTTCACAAAACAGATAAAGGCCAAATCCCATGGTTTACAATCTGCAGAGAAACAGAACCCAAAGAAATTACAAAGGCACTGGCACAAACATTTATTGGTCCCTCTATCACAATCATTTTTTACAGATGCATAACTACTACCTATTCGACCCTGGGGCAGATAGGTCCCCCTTGGATGGAGGGCACAGGTACAACTACTCCCTCTGTTCCACTGTAGTTACACCCTTATGCCTTATGATTTGAGTAAACAGCAGTTATGACCTCTAAATGGCTGGTAGACAAAGCTAATGATGTGGATTTCTGGCAAGCAAAGCCTCTGATTTTCTCTGCCAGCTGATCAGCCTCTACAAAGGATAGACACTGAAATCATAGAGCAGAGAAAGCGGTATACAGAGGAAGCAACTCAGGACTGTCCCAATGTAATTTGAACAGATGGTGAAGTCACTGAAAATAACTTACCTCTGTTCTGCTATGCAGAGAAACAATCCTACCTGTAACTCAGTATCCATTGAAATAGACTTACCTTTAACCAGTATGCAATGACTGATCTACCTCTATCCTATCATATAATGAAGTTGAGCTTACTTATAACCCAGTATGTACTGAAAGGATCATACTGCTAACCCAATATGTACTTAAATTTCACTACCTATAACTCAATGTCCATTTTAAATCAACTACCTCTAACGTGGTAAGTAATGAAGTCGACCTGCCTCTAAGTCATTATATATTGAAATAGATCTGCTTCTAAGCCAGTGTGTATTGAAATAGACATACTTTTAATAAATGAGTATTGAAATAGACATACCTCTGACTACATGAGTACTGAAATAGACATACCTCCAACAAAGTGAGTACTGAAATAGACATACTTCTAACTACATGAGTACTGCAATAAACATACCTCAAACTAAGTGAGTACTGCAATGGACCTACCTCTAACTACATGAGTACTGAAATAGACATACCTCTAACTATATGAGTACTGAAATAGACATACTTCTAACTACATGAGTACTGAAATAAACATACCTACAACAAAGTGAGTACTGCAATGGACCTACCTCTAACTACATGAGTACTGAAATAGACATACCTCTAACTATATGAGTACTGAAATAGACATACCTCTAACTACATGAGTACTGAAACAGACATACTTCTAACTACATGAGTACTGAAATAAACATACCTCCAACAAAGTGAGTACTGCAATGGACCTACCTCTAACTACATGAGTACTGAAATAGACATACCTCTAACTACATGAGTACTGAAATAAACATACCTCAAACTAAGTGAGTACTGCAATGGACCTACCTCTAACTACATGAGTACTGAAATAGACATACCTCTAACTACATGAGTACTGAAATAGACATACCTCTAACTACATGAGTACTGAAATAGACATACCTCTAACTACATGAGTACTGAAATAAACATACCCTCAAAAAAGTGAGTACTGAAATAGACATACCTCTAACTACATGAGTACTGAAATAAACATACCTCAAACAAAGTGAATACTGCAATGGACCTACCTCTAACTACATGAGTACTGAAATAGACATACCTCCAACAAAGTGAGTACTGCAATGGACCTACCTCTAGTCCATTGTGTTCTGACATGGACATACCTCTATGTATGTACTAAACTAAACTATACCTTGCTCTATTCCAAAGTGTACTGAAACTGACTTACCTCTTCCAAAATTTATACTGAAATATTAGTTAATCTAACAGAGTATACTAGACATACCTGCTAAGCAGCATGTAATATTATTTGTGTTAATTTATAGATGAAAGCATATTGTCAGTGTATCTGCCTAATCTATTATCTATCTGTCTATCTATCTATCTATCTATCTATCTATCTATCTATCTATCTATTTATCTATCTATCTCTATCATCTATTTTTCATCTATCTATCTATCTATCTATCTATCTATCTATCTATCTATCTATCTTATATAGCTATCTATATCTATCAATTAATCTATGTAATATATATATATATATATATATATATATATATATATATATATATATATATATATATATATATATATATAATATATACAATTCCAGCCCAGGTTTGGTAAGCACACCCAAAGAAAAAACACATTTAAAATTGCTGGAGTGCAACCAATTTTGACCAAAATAGCTAAAAGCATATACACAAAGTATTGGTGCACATCCACATTTTTATCACTATTAACCCTTTACTCCATGACATTATGCCTGCATATTACTATATTACTACTATATTAAAGATAAGGATTTAGTCGCATCATATTGCCATAGAATGCTAAGCTTGCCACCACGTCAAGGTGCCTCTTTATTATTGGCAAGTTCCTAACATTAATATGCTTTGTCTTATGAGCTAAATATCTCCTACTTTATATATATATATATATATATATATATATATATATATATATATATATACAATCAGCCTGGGCTTACCAAAGGGAGACAGCACACAGTTCATACGATCTTGAATATTTATTTCATGATAAATATGCTTCACAAAGCCAAACGTTTTCGGTCCGAAAACGTTTGGCTTTGTGAAGCATATTTATCATGAAATAAATATTCAAGATCGTATGAACTGTGTTCTGTCTCCCTTTGGTAAGCCCAGGCTGACTGTATTTGTGAATCAATATGGGACGTGCACCAGGCATTCACTGATATATGTAGTTTGAGTGCCACTGCCTGTTTATTGTCTTTATATATATATATACATATACACACACATACACACACACACACATATATTTATTTTATTTTAAATAATGTCTCTTTCTGTCAAATTCTGACAACACTGTAGTAAATAAAGTCATATTATGTTTTTGCACATTCTGGTCTTAAAAAAGGTGGTGTTCACATTGACTTTAAATTTAGATCAGAATTTTCAGACAGCCATTTTTGGAACACAGGGCCCAGGGTGTAAGGATGTGACTATATTGGGGGCATTTTAATACATACAAATAATATTATTCTGGTATGCACCATTATGGATCTAAACTTATACTAGTGTGCACTAATCTTATCCCTGACCTAATATTATACTATTATGTACCAGTATGAACATATTCTTATCCCAATGTATAGGTATATGATACAAACCTTCTCTCAGTATATCCCAATAAGAACCTAACATTGGGTGCGATGTTCAATAAGTTGTCTAATGAAAAAGATGACAGATTGTGGGTTGGTGATAAAAGAAGGGTAGTATTTTCAGAAATAAATCTGTCACTTTTGAAAATGTGGCATAAGAGATTAAAAAGAGAGGAAATAAGAGAAACAGCTATTTATGTTATATTCCTTTAAACTGTTTTCTTCCATTTTTATTTTGCCGGGAGAAAAAAAACAGAAATTAGACAAAATGATGAAGGCTAAAAGAAGAATTCTTTTGAAAATACTTTACAGTATGACAGTAGATTAAACTATGCACATTTAGACAAAATTATGAAGGCTAAAAGAATTATTTTGAAAATACTTTACGGTATGACAATAGATTAAACTAGGGGTTCTTAACCCGTGCCCTCAGTGGCCACTAACAGGCTAGGACTTAGGAATTCCCCTGCTAGAGCACAAGTGTGTTGATCAGAGGCTCATTCACAATGATTAACTCACCTGTGCTTTCACAAGGAAATCATCAAATCCTGGTCTGTTAGTGGCCACTGAGGGCACGGGTTGAGTACCACTGGATTAAACTATGTACATTTTTAAGACTGCTTTTCCCATTGAAGGAGATGGCAGAATTGAATGCAAAATACATTTGAGTACTGACACAGAACATAGAGTAAATACATTTCCAAATGAATTACTGACAGTTTTTTTTACCACAGCTTTTTTGAATCTCAAGTTATCTCATGCACCAAAATTTTGTCCGGTACCTCCGATATGAACATAACATTATTCCAGTATACAGCACTATGATCCAAACCTTTGTCCAGTATGTCTCAATATTATGTATGCCAGTGGTTCTCAGGGCCAACTTACAGGCCAAGACTTAGGAATTTCCCTACTAGAAGACAGGTGTGTTGATCAGAGGCTCTTTCACATTGATTAACTCACCTGTGCTCTAACAAGGAAATCCTCATCCTGGCCTGTTAGTGGGACCTGAGGACAGGAGTTGAGAACCACTGATCTATACAATGACACATCAAAGGTCAAGACACCAGCATTGCATGTCTTTGTCTCATACAGGTCTTTAGCCCTTTAAGGACTATAGTTGCTTCTCAATGTGTATCACACCCCTCAGTCCTTTAACCCCTTGAGTGCCAGTAGGGCTTGATTTACATCCCAGATGCCACTAGGCAAGGCACTCAAGGTGCTTTTAGCTCCACCCATGGCCACACTCCCATCCCATCACTTGAGCCTGCCCCCAGTCTCATCCACTCTTTCCTGGTACAGAAAATTCCCTTGGCCTATAATAAGCAAGAACAAAAAAAGCATTAACCACTTGTTTGCTAGAAAGATCTCCAACACATTGCTCTGTAATGCTTTGAAGATCTCCCTTGCATCAAAGGGGGTGACTAATAGCCTGTAAAGGGATAGAACACTGGTGCCGGGACACTGCAATTACTCTGGTCATAGCCTCAATTCAGAATGTGGGCGTGGTTAGCAAAGCTGAGGCGCCCCCCAAAAACTGAAGCTCTAGGCAGATGCCTACACTGTCTAATGGGAAATCCATCTCTGAGCGCCAGAGAGGTATACAGTGCGATACCTGTCTGGCACTCAAGGGGTTAAGCAGTGGTTATTGAAGTGTGCAGCATTTAGAACTATCATCCTAAAAAAAGTGTATTAAAGGACATTACACATATGAGAGAATTAAGCAGACCCTATCCCTGCCATCTGAAATGTGCACTGTAATTAAGAATGAATAGGCTTTCCAAATAAGCGACTTGAAACCCAAACTTCAGAGCAGTTTAGGGTGCGCTGAAATTATTCCCTGTTTATATCTGGCAGTGAAAGGCTCATTTTTAACATTCCAGACTTTAATTTGAGCCTCTGCAAAAAGCCACAGAAATCCAGATATACCCGAGCCTGGAACAGGCCTTCTCTTTTATTTGGAGCCCGGGAGAATGGAAGGGGGGAGGGAGCGACAGAGAGAGAGGCCGAAGCTGAAACCTGTGATGTTTTTCTACCACGCAGAAACCACAACGTTGCTCTCTCTGTGTCTGTGAACGAAGCTCTCCCAGCTGCAAAAATACTCAACATTCAGGAAAACACAGTCTCATTTTATTCCAGCTTTGAAGGCTGCTCGTACCCTGTCTCCTTGAAATATCATACCGCTGAAAAAGAAGAGAGATATATTGGCAAAGGCAAACATGATTAACCCTAAATTGGAGAAAGCATTCCTACAGTGGAAATGAATGCCTAATTTACTTTTATTGGCCTTGTGTTAAACCCACAATGGAGGCTTTTAAGGAATGTTAGATCCCAGACTATAAATTCCCCTTATGATTTCTTATATGTTTGCAGAGGTGAAATGCAGGTCTGTGAGACAGAGATATCCTTACATAGACATACTAGAGGTACATGTCCTGATGTCTGTGTATTAGGACCGAGAAAGAAGTACATGTCCTGGGGGGAGATGCACTAAAGTGTGATAAAGAGGTAATAAAGCTGAGATAACTTCACCAGTGTCCTAAACTCTCCAAGTCCTGTGTTATTCTATGCAGCCAATGCACTAACATTTCACCAACTTCAGAGATCGTGGTGCATTGGCTGCAAAGAATAACATAGGACTTGGAGAAGTGATATAATTGGAGAAGTCATCTCTACGTTATCACACTGAGCGTAGTGCATATCCCTCCAGATATTGTGTATTAGGAAGAGCTGAGAGGTACATATTATGATGGCTGTGTTTAGGACGGAATGAGAAGTACATGTTATGATGTTTGTCACTGTGTATTAGGAAGAGCTGAGAGGTACATATTATGATGGTTGTGTTTAGGAAGGAATGAGAGGTACGTGTCATGATATGTGTGTATTAGGAAGAGCTGAGAGGTACATATTATGATGGTTGTGTTTAGGAAGGAATGAGAGATACATGTCATGATATGTGTGTATTAGGAAGAGCTGAGAGGTACATATTATGATGGCTGAGTTTAGGAAGGAATGAGAGGTACATGTTATGATGTCTGTCACTGTGTATTAGGAAGAGCTGAGAGGTACATATTATGATGGTTGTGTTTAGGACGGAATGAGAGGTACGTGTCATGATATGTGTGTATTAGGAAGAGCTGAGAGGTACATATTATGATGGTTGTGTTTAGGAAGGAATGAGAGGTACGTGTCATGATATGTGTGTATTAGGAAGAGCTGAGAGGTACATATTATGATGGTTGTGTTTAGGAAGGAATGAGAGGTACGTGTCATGATATGTGTGTATTAGGAAGAGCTGAGAGGTACATATTATGATGGTTGTGTTTAGGAAGGAATGAGAGGTACGTGTCATGATATGTGTGTATTAGGAAGAGCTGAGAGGTACATATTATGATGGCTGAGTTTAGGAAGGAATGAGAGGTACATGTTATGATGTCTGTCACTGTGTGTTAGGAAGAGCTGAGAGGTACATATTATGATGGCTGAGTTTAGGAAGGAATGAGAGGTACATGTTATGATGTCTGTCACTGTGTATTAGGAAGAGCTGAGAGGTACATATTATGATGGTTGTGTTTAGGATAGGGTGACCAGACCTCACCTTTAACCGGGGCCGCATATGAAAAATGCATTCTGCAGGGCTGCTTTGATTTCAGTGAAGTACTGAAATATGCCTATTTCCTATGTGTCCCCCAGCTAAAGGTGAGATCTGGTCAGCCTAGTTTAGGAAGAAAT
The DNA here is from genome assembly GCA_037306005.1 of Rhinophrynus dorsalis. NCBI lineage: Eukaryota > Metazoa > Chordata > Amphibia > Anura > Rhinophrynidae > Rhinophrynus > Rhinophrynus dorsalis. The sequence goes on from CM074718.1 coordinate 263,766,756, forward strand.
GAGAGGGATATGTCATGATGTGTGTATTAGGAAGAGCTGAGAGGTACATATTTTGATGACTGTGTTTAGGAAGGAATGAGAGGTACATGTCTGTAATTTTGAGTACTATGAAGCAGGGAGAGGTACATGTTATTTTTGTGTATACTGAAGCAGTGGGTGGTGCATGTACTGATGTCTATATATTAGGAAGAGGTGCTAGGCGCATTTCCTGATGTCTATGTATTAGCAAGGGGTGAGAGGTACAAATCATGATATCTTTGTATTAAGAAGGGGTACATGTATTTATATCTGTATTACAAGGGGGTGACAGTTATATAAGCTGATGTCTGTGTATTAGGAAGAGGCGAAAGGTACATTTACTGATGTCTGTGAGGTACATGCATTGATATCTCTGTATTAGGATGAGGTGAGATGTATATGTACTGATGTCTGTGAGAGGTGTGTATCCTGTATATCAGGAGGAGGAGGAGGAGAGGTATTAGAAGGAGGTAGGAGTTAAGTGTCCTGATGTTTGTGTATTAAGATGACATGGGAGATATATGTTCTGATGTCAGTGTGTTAGGATGAAGGATGGTACATGTTGTGATATCTGTGTATTAAGAGGAAATAAGAAATGCGTTTCTGTGTATAAGGCAGAGGTAAGAAATAGGTGTCCTCATGTCTATGGATTAGGTGGAGACGTGAGGCATATGTTTACATGTCAAACTATTAGGAACAGGTGGGAAGGATATGTCCTGATGTCTGTATATTAGGCGGAAGTGAGAGGTATGTGCCATAATATCTGTTTATTTGAAAGAGGTAAAAGGTGTGTAACGGACCCTAGGCCGTTACTTGGCCGCAATTTATAAAACTACGGCAGCCAGCTGCCTAAGGGTCATTTTGGCGGCCAGTGGATCAGAGTCTGACTGTTTGGTTGGGGTTACGTGGAGAACAGCTCCTCCAAAAGACTGAATTCACGGGTAGAACGGAGCCGTAGGCTGGCTGCTATGCGGGGCAACCTGTACAGAAAAACCCCATAGACTTTACATGGGAAAGTAGGCGGCTCCCTGATTGGCCAGTCTGAGTTAAAGGGACTCCATTGACTTTGCATGGGAAAAGTAGGCGCCCCTTGGATTGGCCAGTTAGCTGCCCGCCCACTGGTTCCGACTGGCTGAGACAGCAATGATGATCTTGGCCAGGATTGGCCATCGGATTCCAGGCTCCTGATTGGCCAGGGGTTGAAGCGGAATATTCAAAGATGCTTCAACCCCCTGGCCATTGTGTAAAGATGTGTATTCGAGTCCCTCATCCTTTTGTCACAGTATTTACCCCTCATCAGTCCCTTTGTATGAATAATGTAATCATGTCTGGCCCTTTGTGTTATGTCCATTGTCTAGTATTGTATCTTGATGTGGTTCACCATGTATATAAGACTGGAAGTTTGTACAATAAAGTGTGTGCAGTTTGAACTTGAACTGGCTCCTGTCTCTCTGTTGCTGGATGGTGTCAAGGGACTTCTGTTGTCCCCCATCCTAGGAAGAACTGCTGCTGGAAGAACCTGTGGAGCTGCCTACTTGTAGCTGACCCCTGGAGGAAGAAACCTGGAACGACGGCCTGAGTTCAACCCAAGGACTTGGGTATCCGTTACAAGGTGTGTGTCCTAAAGGCATATATATATATATATATATATATATATATATATATATATATATATATATATATATATATATATATATTAGTAGGTGGGAGGTATATTTAGAAAAAATGTTTTACCAGGAAGAATACATTGAGATGTCTCTTATTTTCAAGTATGTCCTGGAGTGTTTACACAAATACAGAGACATTGTATATATATATATATATATATATATATATATATTTAAACATACACACTAGAGATGTTATATACAGTTACATGTTATTTTTATATATATAATGAAGCACTTATTTTTAAGGATTTTAGACTGAGAGAAGATCTGATTTTTTCAGGCAGATTATTCCAGACTTTCGGAGCTCTGAAGGAAAAGGCAGATTGACCAGATACTTTCTTGCAGTCTGTTATACTCAGTGAGATCTTAGCCACGGAGCACAGGTTATAGTTAGTATGGAGAGCTTGAGTGAGCATACTGCTCAGGTAGTTGGGTGACTTTCTAGAGAAGCGGTTATAAACCAGGCAAGGGAGGTGAAGGTCACATCTGGATTTGAGCGTTAGCCAATTTGGTTCTTCATACATATCAAAATGATGGGAGACTAAGAAACAAATATTGTGACAAGCACCCATCAAGAAAGAACAAGATAAAGCGTCTTGTCCTTAGCCATAGTGGCCCCTCAGTGGTGCTGCAAGTCACGTTTTTCACTCCCATGGGCCATTGCAGAGAGGAAATTTCAATATTCACATCAGACTGGTCCCATCCTCAGACAGTCCAGCTCCTAAATGTCAGACAAATCCTCTCTGCATGAGAGAATCAGCAAGACCACAGGCGTACGCCTGGGATCCCCTTCCACGTACAACTGTTTGTCTCCCTAAGTATAAGGGCATCCCAGCCATGGGCCCTTGCTTCCATGTGCCTAGAGGGTTTCAGCTGCACCACACTGACAAAGCCCACAGAGGTCAAAACAAATATCTGTAGTTTTGTTGTCTCTTTCATGCGGAGAGGGTTTGCCTTACATTTTCGAGCTGCACTGTCTGTGGGCAGGACCAGATGGCTATGGACAGAGCCAGCCCTTACATGGGTCCTGGTGGGTCCATGGAACCCAGGCGGACCTTTGACAGGGACGGCAATTGGCCGCCCCAAAGCAGAGCCAAAACACAGAGTGACGTTCAGGATCCTACCCCTTGCCCGCCCGCCCTGCCAGAATGCCACCCCCGCCATTAACACGACTCACTGTCAGCAGGGCCAGCGCTACCTATAGGCAAGGTAGGCGGCGGCCTAGGGCGCATATCTACTGGGACGTGGAGGCAGAGCACAGCCGCATGCACATCGACGGCTGCTGTGTCAGACTAGACGGCACTTGTAGTGTACAGAGGAGTCTGTGCACACACACACATCATGGGACCTGATTTAGGGGAGATCCGAGGAGCTGGGACTCAGTGTGGACCACACAGCTGAATCACGGCGCTGGCCTTTTCATTCTCCACAGATGTTTGTGCCACTCTCAGGCACACACATCCGGCAGTGTTGCACAATGTATAAGCCGGCGGCATGCCTCTCTTTGCTGCTCGCTCCGGTTCTCCTATCTTTGCTGCCTCTTCTTAGTGCAATTAACCCTTTTAATGTCAGAGGACTACACAACGCATTGCAAAGCAATTTGTTGAGTTCCCCTCTGCCACTCAAACAGTTATTGGGCTCGACATTTCTGTACTTTTGCTCTTAAACACCAGTAACATTCACTTCTCTTCATTCCTCAGTGTCAACGAAGCAAAGTCCCCCTTCTCCATTATATGCCTCTGTCTGTCCCCCTACTGTTCTCCATTATATGCCTCTGTCTGTCCCCCTACTGTTCTCCATTATATGCCTCTGTCTGTCCCCCTTCTCCATTATATGCCTCTGTCTGTTCCCCTTCTGCTCTCCATTATATGCCTCTGTCTGTTCCCCTTCTCCATTATATGCCTCTGTCTGTTCCCCTTCTGCTCTCCATTATATGCCTCTGTCTGTTCCCCTTCTGCTCTCCATTATATGCCTCTGTCTGTCCCCCTTCTCCATTATATGCCTCTGTCTGTTCCCCTTCTGCTCTCCATTATATGCCTCTGTCTGTTCCCCTTCTGCTCTCCATTATATGCCTCTGTCTGTCCCCCTTCTCCATTATATGCCTCTGTCTGTCCCCCTTCTGTTCTCCATTATATGCCTCTGTCTGTCCCCCTTCTCCATCATATGCCTGTTTGTCCCCCTTCTCTATTATATGCCTCTGTCTGTCCCCCTTCTCCATCATATGCCTGTTTGTCCCTCTTCTCTTCTCCATCATATGCCTCTGTCTCGCTCTCTCTCCCCCTTCGCCATCATATGCCTCTTTCTCTCTCCCTCTTCACTGACATATGTCTCTCTTTCACCCTTCACCCACATATACCTCTCTCTCCCTCTTTGCCGACATATGCCTCTCTCTCCCCCTTCTCAGACATATGCCTCTCTCTCTCTCTCTCTTGGCCGACATATACCGCTCTCTCTCTCCCTTTTCAAACATATGCCTCTCTTTCTCTTTCCCCCTTTGCCCACATATGCCTCTCTACCTCCCCCTTTACCGTCATATCTGTGTGTGTGTGTCTCTCTCCCCCACCTTCTACACTTCTGTATTCTGCTCCATCATGTCTCTCTCTCCCCCTTCTCCATCATATTCCTGTCTCTCTCTCCCCCTTCTCCAAAACGTGTCTACACATAACCCTTTCACTGCTGCAAACGTACCCAAACCCTAAACCACTCAAAGAACTTAAACCCCACGTGTTGTGGTGGGCAGTGTGGAGGTGTACAGTGTAGAGGTGTACAGTGTGGAGGTGGGCAGTGTGTGGAGGAGGACATGGTGGACAGTGTGGGGAGGAGGATAAGGTGGACAGTGTGGAGAGGAGTACAGGGTGGACAGTGTGGAGAGGAGGACAGTGTAGGGAGGTGAGCAGAGTGGAGGTGGGCAATGTGGGCAGTGTGGAGGTGGACAGTGTAGAGATGTACAGTGTGGAGGTGGGCAGTGGGTGGAGGAGAAAAGGGTGGACAGTGTGGGGATGAAGATAAGGTGGACAGTGTGGAGTGGAGGACAGTGTGGGGAGGTGGGTAGAGTGGAGGTGGACAATGTGGGCAGTGTGGAGGTGGGCAGACTGGAGGTGGACAATGTGGGCAGTGTGGAGGAGGACAAGGTGAACAATGTGGGGAGGAGCACAGGTTGGACAGTATGTGGAGGAGGACAGGGTGGACTGTGTGTAGAGAAGGACAGGGTGGGCAGGGTGTGGACAGTGTCTAGACTCTGATATTAATAATTTAAGCCTCGTGAAATAAATCAGAAGAAATCAGAAGAAAGGCAATAACTTCCATTTCTAATAGAACCATATGTGCTCACTGAACTTAGAATGTCATACTTTTTGAAATTCTAAGCTCACTAAGCACATATTGTTATATTTTAAACAATTGATATTAACCCTTAATGTTGTCGATCAATGACAAAAGCATGTTTTATGATTTCTTATGAGTGTCTATTTTAGTAAATTTGACAAATCTGAAGACGATTCATAAACATGCTTTTATCATTGACATTAAGATTTCATTAATATTGATTCATTTTTAAAAGTTAATCGTATGTGCTCAGTGTGGTGAAATAAACTTAGAAATTGGAGGTTAGGCTTTCGCGTGGATGTAGACGTATTTTGGTGGGCATGATTTTTTTGGGGGGGCAGCATTTCATCATTGGACCCAGGCAGCACAATGTCTTGGGCTGGCCATGGATATGAATATGGAAATGTTCTCTCTGCGATGGCACATGTGAGTGAAAAATGTGAGTTGTAGCACCATTGAGAGACTACCATGCCTAGAACAAGACACTTTACATTGTTTGCTCTTGATGGGTGCTCCTCACAATTGTTTGCCTCCCTAAGTTTAAGCACATCCCAGGCATGGGCCCTTGCTTCCATGTGCCTAGAGGGTTTCAGCTGCATCACACCATTGAGGCCAATATAGGCTGAAATGTACACCTGTGGTTTTGCTGCCTCTCTCTTGTGCAGAGATGATTTGCCTGACATTTCGGAGCTAGACTGTTTGTGGGCAGGACCAATCTGGTATGGATATGGATATGGATATGGATATGGAGATTTTCTCACTGCAGTGGTACGTGGGAATGAAAAACATGAGCTGTAGCACCACTGAGAGGCTACCATGCCTAGAACAAGACACTTTACATTGTTCACTCTTGATGGGTGCTCCTTACATCTGTCTCCCTAAGTTTAAGGGCACCCCAGGCATGGGCTCTTGCTTCCATGTGCCTAGAGAGATTCAGCTGCACCACACATTCTGATATGGATATGGAGATTTCCTCTCCGCAATGGCACATGGGAGTGAAAAATGGGAGTTGCAGCACCATTGAGAGACACTTTACCTTGTTTGCGCTTGATGGGAACTGTTTGTCTCACTAAGTATAAGGAAATCACAGGCATGGGCCCTTGCTTTCATGTGCCTAGAAGGATTCAGCTGCACCACACCGATGAGGCCCACGAGGCCCACATGGGCCGAAACGTACATCTGTGGTTTTGCTGACTCTCTCGTGCGGAGAGGATTTGCCTGACATTTCAGAGTTGGACTGTCTGTGTGCAGGACCAGTCTCATAGGGATATGGAGATTTTCTCTCTGCATTGGCACACGGGAGTGAAAAAGGTGAGTTGTAGCACTATTGAGAGGGTACCATGGCTAGAACAAGACACTTTACCTTGTTCGCACTTGATGGGTGCTCCTCACAGCTGTTTGTCTCCCTGTTTATATCAAAACTAGTTGAAGAGCCCGTGTACACTGGACACAGTGCCACCTAGCAATGGCCGTGGTGCAGTCATGCACAGTAGAGAGTGCCAGCGTGCTCAGAGACGACTACGGTTTGAATTCAGAGCTCCCCGCTACGTTTATCAGTCGCGTCACAGGCAATCTGTAGTGCGCATGACTGCAGCGCGCGCAGTTTTCTCTACTGCGCATGATCTCTTCTGACAAACACACATTTAGTGAATTATAATATAGGATGATGGGTTGTGTAATTACATTGGAGGATAAAGCGGTATAATGAGTTATACAGACTGTCAATTTTAGCAAGATGGATTTGTGGGACAGGTGCATATACTATATCCCCATAGTCTATGACTGGCATTATAATCTGTTGTAAAATACGTCTTCTTTCCAGGGGACTTAAACAGGATTTGTTTCTAAACGGAGCACCGATTTTGGGATAAAGTTTGGTTGCTAATTTATCAATATGAAAACTAAAAGTGAGGTTGGGGTCAAGGTACATACCAATATAGTTGTAGGAGTCCACCGGGGCCAAGTTAAGATTAGACTCTGTTAGAATGGATAGATTGATATTACAGAGGTTGCGCAGTTTATGCTTTGTACCACATAACTTTGTGATAATTTTGTCAGTGTTTAAGAACAGTCTGTTCTTTGCTATCCATCTTTCAATTTCAGAGAAATCATGCTGTAATACGGCCTCATGCTGTGATATGTTTGAATTTTTAGCATATATTATGGTGTCATCTGCATACATGTGCACAGAGGATGTTTTGTAAACCATGGGTAGATCATTTATAAATAGAGCAAATAGAAGAGGGCCAAGGATGGAGCCTCGGGGAACCCCACTTGTTACTTTTAGCAGAAGGGAAGTTTTGTCAGCAATAGACACATATTGCTTTTCGTCTGATAAATAGGATGGAAACCAGTTTAGAGAATGATTACCCAATCCTGAACTTTGGAGTTTACTTATCAGAATACTATGGTCGACTGTATCAATGGCCTTTGAAAAAACTAGCCAAAAAGCTCCAATGAGTATAAGATGAGATGAAAGGTATGTTGGTAGGTGTGAGGTATGTATCCTGATGTTTGTGTATTAGGAGTATATGAAACGTATCTTCTTATTTATGTATTAGTAGGTAGGATGTATATATCCTGATGTCTGTGTATTAGGAAGCAGTGGGGGTATGAGTCCTGATGTCTATATATATATTAGGAGGATATAAGTGGTATGTGTGTGTGTCCTGATGTCTATGTATTAGGAGGATATAAATGATGTGTGTATGTCCTGATGTCTGTGTATTAGGAGGAGGTGAAAGGTATGAGTCCTGATGTCTATATATATATATATATATATATATATATATATATATATATATATATTAGGAGGATATAAGTGGTATGTGTGTGTGTCCTGATGTCTATGTATTAGGAGGATATAAATGATGTGTGTATGTCCTGATGTCTGGGTCTTAGGAGGAGGGGAAAGGTATGAGTCCTGATGTCTCTGTATTATGAATAAGTGAGGGGCACAGGATATCTGATTTCTGTGTATTAGGAAGATGAAAGAGGCATGCGTTCTGATTTCTGTATATTAGAAATCTGAGAGAGGCATGTGTTGTGATTCCTATGTTTTAGGAAGGTCAGAATGACTTATGGCCTGATTTCTATATATATTAGGAAGATGAGAGAGGCATTTGTCCTGATTTCTCTGTATTAGGAAGATATGAGAGGTATGTGCCCTGATTCCTGGGTATTAGGAAGATGTGGGAGGTATGTGTCTTAACATATATATTTGATAGCTCTGAGAGGTATGTGTACAGAGAGAGGTATGTGTACTGATTTATGTGTATGAGGAAGATGTGAGAGGTATGTGCACTGATTTATATGTATGAGGAAGATGTGAGAGGTATGTGTCCTGATTTCTGTATGTATTAGGAAGATGTAAGAGGCATATGTCCTGATTTATGTGTATGAGGAAGATGTAAGAGGCATGTGTCCTGATTTATGTGTATGAGGAAGATGTGAGAGGTATGTGTCATGATTTATGTGTATGAGGAAGATGTGAGAGGTATGTGCACTGATTTATATGTATGAGGAAGATGTGAGAGTTATGTGTCCTGATTTCTGTATGTATTAGGAAGATGTAAGAGGCATGTGTCCTGATTTATGTGTATTAGGAAGATATGAGAGGTATGTTTCCTAATTCCTGCATATAATAAAGATTGGAGAGGCATGTGTCTTGACTTATATGTATTAGATGTGAGAGATATGTGTACTGATTTATGTGTATGAAGAAGATGTGAGAAGAAGTATGTATTCGATGGATCCTGATTTCTGTGCATTAGGAAGAGATGAGCGATACAAGTATTGATTTCTGTGTATTAGGAAGAAGTGAGAGGTACATGCCCAGCCCCTGAGGGGAGCAGTATATAAGTATGTATCCCCTTATATATCAATTAGTAGGTGGAAAGTGACACATTTATTGTATAAATAACGTATAACAATAAGATCATGGATTTTTTGGGAATAAAATAAATTTTGTGACAAAATCAGTTCTGTATGACACAAAACTCTGTTTCACATAAACTGATTTTTTTGTCACTGAATACATTATTTTGTATGACAAGATTGATTCTGTAGTATAAAATAAATTATGTATTACAATGTAGTCATTTTTGTTAAGCAACTTTTTTTCCTGTCACAAAATCATTTTAGTGCCACAAAATCAATTGTGTACCTTATGAAGAACATTTTGTGGCACAAAATACATTTTATGAGATATATAGGTACAATCAATTTGTATGTAATTATATTGATAAAAGATAAGAATGACATTTACCACCCCATATTTGTCACCTTATTAGCTCCAGTGGATACTTACTAAATCCCCTTAAAAGATAGTAATGTCTCTTGATAAATTAAGCTTCAATCATTCATTAAACTTTTTCAACAATGCAGAGCATTAAAGTGATAGTAACCCCCCGAACAACGTGACGCCAAATATGAGCAATCATGGAAACATACTTAACTCCCTTAGTCCCATCTCTCAAACCTTTATGGTTTGAGAGATGTAAGACAAGAAAGACCTCCGCTCCCTCCCCCTTCTCATACATCTGCTGTATAGAGGACATCATGAGATCCTGCTTCGAGGACCAGACGGCGGCTCTGCAGGAGCGCTGTCATCTAGATATCTCCGTATTATTACTTCATCGGAATGGTCTAAAACATGTGCCTGGCTTGCAAGCACATGTTGTAGACCATTCTGATGAAGTAATTATACGGAGATATCTAGATGTCAGAGCTCCTGCAGAGCTGCAGTAAGTCGGTCGACCGGATTCTGCCTCTGACAGCTTTACAGCTCGTCAGGCAGAAGGGGAGGAAGCAGAGGTCTTTCTTGTCTTACATCTCTCAAACCAAAAAGGTTTGCGAGATGGGACTAAGGGAGTTAAGTATGTTTCCATGATTGCTCGCATTTGGTGTCACGTTGTTCGGGGGGTTACTATCCCTTTAATACAATGCTGTAATCAGTCTAGTTCATGTGTAATGAAATTATAAAGTGTCCCTCTCCTATCACTTTTAAATACGTAATACTGCCTCCCCTCAGATTTGTAATCTGGTCAGCAGACTGAACAGATCGCAACAAGGGACAACCTTCTGGCTGTCAGTATAAGGAAAACACTGCTCCCCCTTGACAATGGAGCAGGACCTGTTTTAAGGAAAATGTCTCACTGCATGTCAAAACCAAAGTTGTTCTCCGAGCAAAAGTATGGAGTGAGAGCCATCTATTATTTTATTATTTAATTATTTAAAACGAAATGTATCATTCTAACTGCTCATAATATTGTGCTGTTTGTTTTATTTTAATTAAAAGTGTCCCCCTTCTTTCCCTTTTCCATATGTATTGCTACCTCCCTAAGATCTGAAATCCAGCATCTTGACCAGACAGATTGCAAAGAGGGACACAATCTTGTCTATCAGTATAATGAAAGCCCTCACCACTTGGTTGAAGGAGGGCAGGTTTTCAGAGAAGGCAGTCAGTGCAGGCAAATGTAGCTGAAGGCTGAAGGGAGGTTTCCCTCTCCTCAAGTAAAACCTCAGTGCTGTGTAATGATCATAAGCTTATCTTCATTCAGGGGCTCAAATCACTTTAACCCTTTGAATGTTAGAATTCTCTCCAAACCATTATACAGTCCTGCTTTGAAGATGTATCTAACATTCAAGGGTGCAAAGGCCAATTATAAACAAAAAATTAAAAATATGTTGTTGTACTTGATAATGATTAAACCCTTTGAGTGCCAGTGGTGGTATCCAAATTGAAGCATAATCCCACCCGCTCCTCCATGCCATATCAATGGTGGTTTTCCTCTCCTCTCTCTCTTCATTCAATAGAGCAAATCATTATCACTTTAACTCCTTGAATTCTGGAATCCTCTCCAACACATTGTACAGCCCTGGTTTGAACATGTATCTAACATTCAACTTGAAGGTGCTTGTTGTATGTTCAATGTTGTCAAAGCACAGATTCACACATGATGAGACATACTGAATTGAATTTGATTTTTCACTGCATGAATGTGCCCATAGGTACTTTAAAATAGGTCCTGCAAAGGAGGGCAGGTTATTCCTTATGCTGACAGAAGATTGTCCCTCTTCATGATCCATCTGGACTGGCTTGCTGTGCTGAGGGGAGGCAGCATTACGTATATAAAAGTGGTGAGAGGGGGACACTTTAGAATCTAATTACACTTGAACTAGACCTATTACAGCATTGTAATAATGCTGTACATTGTTAAAAAAGAGTATGATGAATGATCAAAGCTTAATTTTATTAAGAGACATTACTATCTCTTTAACTAGGTGTGTTACTGCCATGAAATCATTGTGCCTTATGGCTGCTCAGATAAATCTTTAAAGGGGTAGTATTGTCAGAAATTAAGAACACCAAATCTTGTAGTTATTATAAAACTAATCTGAATGCCCCAAGTCTTATCTCTCAAACCTTTATGGTTTGAGAGATAATTGCAGCAAAAGATTCCCCCTTCCCTCCCCTTTCCCTGACATCTGTGTCTAGCTGATAGCAGGGGAATCCGGTCCTGGGACCATCTGAGGCTCTCAGCAGAGCTGAGATCAAAAGACCTAAAAAGAGTTACTTCCCTGGAATGGTCTACAAAGTGTGCTTGTAAACCAATTATTTCTGACAATACTATCCCTTTAATGACTTATGCCACCTAATATCAATTATGTACAGCCTCTGTCCTTGTTTGCGCATGCCCCCAGGTAATTTAAATAAGCCCTAAAACTGGGACCTCACCTCTGCTTGAACTCCTCTCCCCATATTAAACCATTAAATGTCCACCATAATATTCAGCTCTCCACAAACATCCCCTGGCCTTAACATTCTTGCTTTCCATACTGCAGATTCCCAGGTTCCCTAAGTAGACACGGCTTCAAATCTCTGGCCTTTTTTTTTTGGAAAGAGAACACACATGAGCTTTGGCTCCAAAACACAAGCCGAGCGAGTCCCGTTAAAACCGCCTTGCTGGGCACACGATTAAAGGAACTGTTTGTCTACCCTGCCTCTTTAATTAACTTCACCTCCTCTCTCTCTTTTTTTAAAAGAGACGCTTTTGTTCAGCATAAGAAGAAAAATCAATCCATTAAATAACATAACACAGGACTCTTGCCATCAGAACAGAAAACAAACCTACTGTATGCGATTCTGTGTATGGAAAAATGGGGGGTGCCGTGGGATTTGAAACCTGAGAATAAATCAGGAGATGAGGAGAGGAGGAGGAGCTGCATTTTAAAGGGTGGACTTGTGCTTTTACTGTTTTAACCTTTAAACTGCCATAGGATTACTCACTACATTGTACAGATGTACATTTTGTATATAGGGGCTATAGTGTCAGCTCTTGTAGATAAATTGGGTTTATTTGATTTCTTAGCCTTATGCCTGCCTAATGCAAATGTACTAAGCTACTTACACTTAAAATTCTCCTTTTAATGTCTCTTATGCTAAGCAGATGGCAGTGGGGAACTGTATCACTGTGCCAGTATGCACTAAAGCTGTGATGCACTCTGTTATTCTCTATTACATACCTGCACTTGCCCTCCTCTGTGTGTGTGTGTGTGTGTGTGTGTGTGACTCATTCACTAAAGCAATCATGCCCTCTGTTACATAACTGCACATGCCCTCCTCTGTGTGTGTGTGTGTGTGTGTGTGTGTCTGTGTGTGTGAGTGTGTGTGTGTGTGTGTGTGTGTGTGTGAGTGTGTGTGTGTGAGTGTGTGTGTGTGTGTGTGTGTGTGTGTGTGTGTGTGTGACTCATTCACTAAAGCAATCATGCCCTCTGTTACATAACTGCACATGCCCACTACTGTCTGTGTGTGTATGTGTCTGCTGGTATCCACTAAAGCAATTGTATTCTCTATTGCATACCAGGGTACACCCTTATGCATGTGTGTGTGTGTTTGTGTGCTGGTATGCCGTAAATCAATCATACATTCTGTTACGTACATGCACATGTGCCCCTGGTTTGTGTGTGTCTATGCATGTGCCAGTATACACTAAACCAATCATACTCTGTTACATACCAGCACACAAATTCTAAGCAATGAATCAATGCAATTTAAAGTGAAAAAAATGGAGGCTCCCTGTTTCTGTAACTTATGTAACTATTTAAACTCCTGAAACCCTCTCTTAATAATAGTGTGCTCCTTAGGTAAAGATGATGAGTCAGCATCCAAACCCAGCCTAGACAGCTACTAGACAGGCCCTACCTTCTGTGATGTCACACTACTTCAGACTCCTTTTATTTGAATTGCAAAACCTTGCCCTGAAGGGCACCCCTAACTGTGGTACTAGTGTCCACCCTGTTGTCTAAACCAGAACCTCCTGGCATGTCATACCAGCAGAGTGTCCAGAAGCATTACATTTTTGGCACTTCAGTAGATTAGGGCTTTATGAACTCTTGTGGGATCCGCAAGTATATACCCAAGGGACTTGCCACTGCATACTTTCCTGCTCAGTACCTGAAGGAGTGCCGGACAACACACACTTGCAGTAGAGACTTCCTTCTTCCCACAAAAGTCATAGAAAGAAGCAGATATGTATTAATAAGTGTAATGAAATTTCTATACTTTTGCAGACTACCACCTCTCAAGCTGTCAAATCACCTCAACAGACTGCCATTCCTTGGCTGCCTCAGAAGATGCATCAATTCTATATGAATAAACAATATAATACCATATTTACTCCTGTGCTAGCCAGCACTGTTTACAGGGCTGTCTTAAACTAATAGTGCCGTGCCATCTTTATGCACAAGTAAAGGATCTGTCCCAGGGGCCTTACCTGCATGAATTCCTGCACTGTCTGCACTAGACGTATAGTGGCCATTCTTCCCCAATATAACCCTGTGCCCAGCAGCCCCCTGGTCAGTTTTGGATATAGTAATAAGGCACCTCACTGAGCCTGTTGTCCACTGTAGCACTGTAGCTGGGATGCCTGTAACCCTTAGATGCTGCCACTAGCTACTCTACCCTAAATACTCCTTGATGAGCCATTACAATTGCTATCACACAGCTTTTGGAGAAATTAATCTAATCTATGAGGTTTTCCTGATCTATGGACCTTCTCTTATCCTTTGTACTAGCTTCCTGTCTGCCCCAACCTTTAAAAATGCACCACAATGGAAACCTGGCTGTCGAATCCTCTTTCACATTAACCTTTAATTAACCCTTTGAGTACCAAAGAGGTATCCAGCAATTGTGCTGCAATGCATTGGGTACCTCTCTGGCACTGAAACGGTTATGAAGAATGATATGGCAGCCATTTCTGGTCACAGAGGCCCTAGGAAACCCCACTGTCCTTAGATGCTTAGCAAATGATAGAATCTGCCATTCTGACAGAAAAGTTGCTGACAGGGTGATCACATTTCAGTTTTGCCATTCAGGGACACTGCAGAGAGAAGAGGACACCACAGAGTTATAAACATTGGAGGGAGAACTGCCCATTGACTGCTGTGACAAAAAGCGATGCATGTGGTGGACTACAAGAAAATGTACATGAAGCCCAAAGCCTTAGATTAGCATTACACTACATCAAAATTGTACTACATGTCTTGATTGATATCAGTGTCAAGCCTCAGTTATCCCTCTAGTGTTTAGAGCTCTGTCTGGAAGACATTTTTCTGTAGCCCAGCAGTGACATAACTTTGTGACAGTAGTCTATGGGACATTCTTCTTATAGTGTTTAGACCTCTGAGTTCCGGAATCTTCATTCCGGGACGTTGTACTGTCCCAGAAGAGGGCTACCCGGGACAGGGGACAAACATTTTAAATTCGGGACTGTCCCGGGCAATCAGGGACTTGTGGTCACCTTAGTTCCTGACCCTAGCTCCTTCAGTAACTCGCCCCATTTCATCCATGTTTTAGGAGCTAGAGATTTCCATATAAGGGCATCTAGGTCTGGTTCCCCAACTACCATATTTTTAAAGGGAAAAACAACACTATAAGGCTAAGAATTGGGGTCAAGCAGACAAAACTCATAGCATCTGCTATGGATTTATCCACCCCTGATACATGCCTGGCCTTGAATTGGATATTGTTAAACATGCAAAAATCACTAAGGGCAAGCCACCTGTACTACAGGACAGAACTAAAAATTGTCATTGATTTAAATGGGGATTTTAATCCCCTTGAATGCTAGAAAAGTCTTGAACACACTGCAAAAGAAATGAGTTGGATAATTTTTGTAGCATTCAAGAGTATTCAAATAAAAATGAATGGGAATTTTATTTTCTCTTTTCCCATACTCTCCGGTCTCCTAAGTACACCCACTGTGGCCATGTGTATTTTATTAAATGAACACCTGAACCGTAGGAATAACCCTTTGAGCAATATTGTGTGTAAACTCAACAGGGACTGCATTTACCTTAATGTTATCTTTAGTGTTGAGCGAGCACCCCGATGCTCGGGTGCTCGGGTGCTCTGACCGAGCACCCCCTGAGGCTCGAGTGCTCGGCCGAGCACCCGAGCCCCATTGAAATGAATGGGGCAACACCAGGCACCCCCTGCTCTGATGAGGGGAGGGTGCCTGGTCAATGCCCCCTTCATCTCCGCTATGCCCCCTTCATCTCAGAATGCCCCCTTCAGCTCCGCAATGTCCCCCTTCAGCTCCGCTATGCCCCTCTTCCACAATGTGCCCCTTCATCTCCGCTATGCCCCTCTTCCACAATGTGCCCCTTCATCTCCGCTATGCCCCTCTTCCACAATGTCCCCCTTCATCTCCTCTATGCCATAGAGGAGATGAAGGGGGACATTGTGGAAGAGGGGCATAGCGGAGATGAAGGGGCACATTGTGGAAGAGGGGCATAGCGGAGATGAAGGGGCACATTGTGGAAGACGGGCATAGCGGAGATGAAGGGGGACATTGTGGAAGAGGGGCATAGAGTCTATGCCCCTCTTCCACAATGTCCCCCTTCATCTCCGCAATGCCCCCTTCATCTCCGCAATGCCCCCGTACCTTCAGTCCCTGGTGGTCCAGCGGAGCGTCTTCGGATCTGTGCCTCTTCCGGCACAGATCCCCGCCACCCGAACATGGCGGGAGAGCACATGGCGGTACTCGACGAGTACCGCCATGTGCCGAGCAGAGCGATGCTCGAGCCGATCCGAGCATCGGCCGAGCACGCTCGCTCATCACTAGTTATCTTCTCTTGGCCTAGTGCTCAAGCTAACTGATCCCTAACCTTAAGAATCTTGTCATGAGGGAACCTAACCACTTGGGCTGCTGTGTCGATTCCCAAGAAATATTAGGTGGTAGGAAAAAGGTCTTATCTACAGCTTCCATGACCCATAGTTGCCCAAATGTGCTCTGTGCTTTAAATAAAAGTTGGTTGCATAAACTAGAAGATGGAGGACCTATGAACAAGAAATCATCCAGGCAATGTGCTATAGAATGGGAGTCGAGCACTTCTACAAAGTCCATTTCAGAAAGGAACTAAATGAAAATGTAAAAATTAGCAGCTGGTGACCTCTTCCACAGGATGAGAAAACATGCCTAAATATTCATGCAACACTCCAGTCCTTGTTTTGTACAGCCAAACCCCCTAGCCTCTGGGCTGCCCTTTGCTGTCCCTAACCCTTTTCATGTGTAACTAATGTAATCTATGTGTCAATATTCCTTTGACTGAACGATAGGCACTTGTGCTTGGCCAGCTTTTTAAATTATGTATAGTGAAAGGCCACCCAAGCATTCCCCTCATAACTAGTGCAAGTGTTCATAATGACGTCTATGTGCCTAATGATGTTGGTGCTTTGTTATGGATACTGGTGCACATTCACACTTACATACACAAGAAATCATTTGATCATTTGGCAACCTAGGCCTGTCCTTAAGCCTCTTCCTTTCATGCTTAGACTCCTCCTCTTTTTCCTCCACTCTGTGGTAAACTTATAAATAGCTGGTGAGATGGTTCAGTTGGTTAATGCACCAGCTATAGAAACTGCCATCAAGGTTACAGGTTACAGTCCTGGCAAGGTCAGCTCAGTCTTTCACCCTTCTGAAGTAATGAGTCCAAGACATATGAGAGACAATCTCATTGTATTCTTCCCGGTAAAAAAAATTCACAAAAAAATCAACAAATATCCCCATTGTTGTGCACATTTTACTAGAGATGTGCTCATGTGGGCAAGAAATAAGACATCTAAAACCAGGTTTCCCCCTAGGGCCGTAACCGCTTTTATAGCCCCAGGAAGCTTAAACTTGTGATGAGCAACACACAATAACCACACAATTTAGCCTTAACATCTTCAAAGTTGCTGTTCTTACACACTACATACAGTGTAGGAAGATTCATCCAGCAAACTATGCTCTGTTCTGCTCCTCCATAGCTATCTCCATAATAGTGCCAGTATGCCACCATCCAGTCTTTGGGGAAAGTCTTCTGCATTGCTTGCTCCTGCATTGTACTTGGCCCTGCAACCGCTAGCATAGAGAGCTTACCCATATGGAAGAATATGAAGAGTAAATTTGTGAAAACCCACATGTGCCATCACTGACACCACTTGTGGCCTGCACTGGCCATGCAGCAATGGTAGTAACAGAGAAAAAAACAAGGATAGCCTTAGGAGCTAGAGTAGGCTGTGTTACCAGCTGGGCACATAAGTTTAAAGACAGCAGCTGATTAGGTTGACCAGCAGGCAGCATGGTGACTGGGAATGTGGGGTCCCATGAATTCACATAAGGGTAAGGGAAGGCAGGCTATTGAAAGGGTCTGAACATACTGGGAAGGGAGCTCCAAAAGCACCCTGAGATGGCAGCTGATAAAGCACTGGGGTCTTGGTAGAAGGATCCATCCCCAGGTAAATATAATGCAACACTCTTATGGATGCGGAAATTGAATTGTGATGCTTCCCCCAAGATGTTCCTGTTGCCTGCTATGTGCGTCGCTCCCATGGTGTGCAAATCAATGCACTGCAGACATCTCTAGCATATAAGAGGTTAAATGCCTGATTGACATCAGTGGGACTTTGCAGTTGTCCTCTATGGTGCATTTGATTGGCCCCAGTAGTTGCTCCGATCATGGGCACTTGTTCCCCCCTACTGTTCCTCCACATAAACATAGGGGCTGGACAGGCTGGCTTTGCCCCCCCCTCCCTTTGAAATATTTCTGCGGATGCCCCTGGCTGCAGTTCTTAGTACATCAGATTCAGTGGTGTCAAGAGCCCTTAGAAAAAGAAAGTGTTCATGCAGTTTAACACTTTCTCTCCCTGCCCATTCTTCGCTTGAACATGAAGCAGACCCATTGATAGCTACTCTTTCTTACAATCCAGGTACAAATCTCTGAGTTAATGCAGAAATTTCCTGCCCTTTCATTCCGCGGTTAGTTGTGTAGCCAGGTTGTGAGTGGAATGCATTTAATGAATGGTTTATACAGTTTGCTAAATATCTCCACATGTTTCTCATTGGTTTTCCTAACAGGAATTTTACACAAATATTATTTTTCTGTCCTGTCTTGTACATTTTATCATTCTGTCTTGTTTGATTTTTGGAAAGTAGAAACATGAGAGAAAACATAGGTTCCAGCAATTAGATTTTTTTTTCTTTTTGCAAGTTCCTCTGCCTTTCTCTCTTCACATACAAGAGTCAATTATTATTCATAGGGCCTTTAGTTATGTTGTTCTGGAGCAAACCAACTTCACAATAGGGTACAAATAAAAATACACATTGATGTCAATTGGGCTTTTAATGCTCTGGATGCAAGACAGGTCTACAGTATATTGCAGAGAAATCTATTGGAGACCTCTCTAGCATTCAAGAGATTAAAAAGGACTCTGGGTAATTTTTATTTGTGCCCTATGGTTCAGTTGCACCACTTACTGTTTATAATATATATATATATATATATATATATATATATATATATATATATATATATATATATATATATATATAATAGACATAAATATAATATATTCCAGAAGAAAATAATTGCTTTCACGCACCTATTTGCCCTTTTCCTGCTTGCTTTAAAGTGGAACTATCTCCCTATATAAAGTAATTCCCCAATAACTAGATATATAGCGATATGTTTCTTAAAGGGATAGTAATACTTAAGTATTACTAATCCCTATAGCAAAGTACTACTTAAAAAAAAACGTATTGCCCCCAGTGTCATCTCTCAAACCTTTATGGTTTGAGAGATGATCGCTTCTAAAGTTGCCCTCTCCCTCCCCCTTCCACGTAGTCAGCTTTCTAGCTGACTGAAAGGAAGAGCGTCGTACGACTTTCAGGTGGCTCTCCAGCACAGCCGAATCGTGTTACTAAAAAAGAAAACTTTCACTGAAAGACCGTTTTAGTGAAAGTTTTTTTTTAGTTAACGCGATCGTGGCTCTGCTGCAGAGCCGCCTGATGATCTCTGACCGGATTTCCCTGAGTCAGCTAGAATGCTGACTACGGGGAAGGGGGAGGGAGAGGGCAACTTTAGAAGTATTCATCTCTCAAAACATAAAGGTTTGAGAGATGACACTGGGGGCAATACTTTTTTTAAGTAGTACTTTGCTATAGGGATTAGTAATACTTAAGTATTACTATCCCTTTAACAGTGCTATTATAGGGCACAAATACCAAGTTCTGAAGTAATCCTTCTTCTTCGGAGACCAGCGTCCAGGCATGCACGCAGACATCTTGGCTTGTCTGGCTTAGAGGTGCTGTACGTCCCACTCTCCTCTAGGAGGCATTTCATTGTACCTTAAAGTACCGAAAGGGACTGACGGCGCAGGCACACAGACGGCTCTACAGCAAGAAGCCTGGTCATCAGTCTCAGAAAAAGAAGGATTACTTCAGAACTTGGTACTTTTGCCCAATAATAGCACTGTTAATAAGCGTATTGCTATATATACCTAATTATTGGGGAATCACTTTATATAGGGTGATAGTTCCGCTTTAATAACCCTTTGAGTGCCAGATGGGTATTCAACGCATTACAAATGGATTCCCCTTTGGTACTCAATGGAGTAAAAGAGCAGCAAAACCTTTACTGTGAAAACATGTATATTGCAAGACTTCTGCTGCAGAGTAAAAAAAGTTACACTGCTGGGAGATTCCAAAGTTGTTACAGTTCAAACTAATGTTTTTTTTATTTTTAACAGTGACACCAGGGTGGAGATGCACTAAAAGGAGATAAGGGACCATAGTGGTGATATGGTGGTGAATTGATGTCTATGGTATATCAGCAGCATGCCCTAAGGTGTCTTCTCCATCATATCCCTGTGAATCCATGACCAATCTGACATATTCCACTGACATTGCCATGAATCCGCCATGCTTTCACAGGTTTATAATTTTTTTCGACAATGGTTTGCTTTCATATGGGAATGCAGGTTAATGAGCCATTGTCATATTCATGGGTGTGTGTGTATATGCAAGGTACAAAAAGAAGAAGAGAGTCCACAAGGTAAAGACACCAGGGGGACAAATCACTCAAAAAGACGCCTATTTAAATGAGGCACTCAAAATATAGGAATAATGAATCTTTATTAGAAAAAATATATATCACAATTACAGATAAGGTAAAAACAATTAAAAACAGTCAGTATCTGGCTGATAAATAGCAAATATTATACATACCCAGAAATAAATATAAAAGTGAAAGACAAAGTATACCAGAAGTGAAAAACACTAAAACATAAATTGTGAAGTGAACAGTGCCACATAAATAAGGTGCAAAATGTGAAGGTATACTTATCTAGTGCAATATTGCCAAAGGTAAACACACTGGGAATGTCAAATAAGGAGCAGCCAAGATACAGGACACCCAACGCGTATCGCCACCTCCGTGGCTTCGTCAGGGGTTATTTTGAGTGCCTCATTTAAATAGGCTTCTTTTTGAGTGATTTGTCCCCCTGGTGTCTTTACCTTGTGGACTCTCCCCTTCTTTTTGTATCATGTTTTTTGCCCGTGAGTGCACCTTGCATATTAATGCTACATTGTAGGTTTTGTCAATGTTGTTGCATGTGCAGCAGTTATTTGTATACTATATATGCAAGGTGGCTGTTCACTATATGCACTAAGCTTCAATAGAAGCCTCTGCTGTCGGAGTTCACAGTCCAAACAACACCCGACAGAGGTTGCCATTGTCGGTATCTTCCAACAGGGCCGGATTTACATCTCAGGAGCCTGTAGGCACAGATATCTGAAGCGCCCCCCCCCCCCATTGGCCATCTCCACAATGCTCCAAATCTCCATATTTCCCTCACATTGCCCCCATCACCTCCACATTGCCCACCATCAGCTCCACATTGC
The DNA here is from genome assembly GCA_037306005.1 of Rhinophrynus dorsalis. NCBI lineage: Eukaryota > Metazoa > Chordata > Amphibia > Anura > Rhinophrynidae > Rhinophrynus > Rhinophrynus dorsalis. Next base: position 263,787,997 of record CM074718.1, read on the forward strand.
CCCCATCATCTCCACATTGCCCCATCAACTCCATATTGCCCCCCATCAGCTCCACATTGCCCTTACATTGCCCCCCATCAGCTCCACATTGCCCCCATCAGCTACACATTGCTTTCCCCCCCATCATCCCCATATTGACCTCACATTGCCCCCATTATCTCCAAATTAAGCCTCACATTCTCTCCCCCACATCCGTTTCCTACCTCCCTGGTGGTCCAGCGGCAGGAGAGATGCAGCTGCTGGAGCTCCTGCGAGGTCTTCTCTTTAGTAATGCAGAGCGCTGGGAGATGATGTCATCTCCCAGCGCTTAGCATTACCAAAGAGCCGGGAGAGCTCAGCAGCTAAAGGTCTGAGGCACAGCTTACAATGCGGTGGGCATGCCACGCCACTTAAAAATAAAAAAAAAAATATATATATATATCCATTGCAATGGCAGGCTCCCCTCTGTTGGGTGCGTCTGTAGGCAGATGCCTACTCTGCCTTACGGAAAATCCGGCCCTGTCTTCCAATAGACAGTTTGCTGTCTCTGCCGCAGAGAAGAGACAGCAGTTGCCCTCACAAGTGTACATGATCAGATTTTACACACAAAAGAATGCAGTACAATTCTCTGATATAACAGATGCAGATGATATTGTGTGCAGTCCTCTCCATTTATTTGTTCTATCTGAGATTTTCAGTGGAACCCCAGCTAATAAAGTGATTGTGTGTTCTATGTAAACATTATTGCTGAACTGGAGATACACAGATCATTTCTCCTTAACAAAGAGTAATATTTGGATATAGTGTTATAAAGTCCACAGAATCAAACTACACTGTCAGAGGGCCAATGGAGGACTCCCTTTTACATGACAATGATAGATCCTTATCCCTTTAAGCACCAGAGGTGCATGCAATGCCTTTCATTCTTAAAGGATTAAGAATTTTATGCCAGGCTGTGTGATCTGCCACCCCCGTCCCCCAGACAAACTTTCCTGCTTATCCCCCACTTTATGTCTGTACCGAGTGGCTCCACTGCTAGTCGGTCATACGCCAGTCCGGGTACCCCCTATGCTCACCCTCAGGAAGAGACAAGGGTCTATCCCCCCTCCATATTTAATTCTTAGTGCATATGGCGATGTGTCTCTCCATCTCCAAGGCAATGTGCTCGCCACACTTCGCCAGATACACATAGCCATATCATCGACAGCGAGAAACAGCTGGTGTCCAGGTGCAGGGGAAGCAGACAGAGTTTGGCGAGAAGAGGGTCTTGTATTATTTCATATGACTTTCTGCTAAAGTAAGAGCATAATATTGTCTACTTGCAGAAGTGTAGCACCATTAGCACTTACGAGTTCATGTCCACCCTGGCTCTCATTACTAATAGGCAATTTAACCAGCCAAGTATTTAAGTTTTGAGATATTAGTCATGTCACTTGATATCTGTGTTTAAAACATACTGTTCTATTTATTTATTTTGTCCCACCATCAGCTGGTTCTGAGAACGCTTTGAGAGAGTGTATGTTTATCCAATAAGGTTCTTCTATTTGCTCAGACACCAGAACATCTGCTTTATACCATTCTATGTTTAAGTAATATTTGTATCATTTTGTGCTAGTCACCATTTTTCTTAAGAGCTAATATTGTTTTTTCTAGTGTTCCCATTTCAGTGTTTTCTTCTCCTTGGATTCTTATGTGAATTATATCGTTTTTATCCCATTAGATTTTAATCAGTTGTGACTTATTTTGCAAATAAATAAATTATTTTTATCAATTTACTACACTTAGAGGGTGTTTTTCCTGAAGTGCCCCGTCATTTCTTTTTTTACAAATCTTTAGCAATGAGTCAGGCATTTAATGCTGCATATGAAAGTTTATGGAGCAAAATATAAAGCATTGCTAGATAGTGGCTGAAGGACAGAGGCTTAATTAAAAGCTACTGGGCCCTGAGGCAAAATCTGTGGAAACTCTCCCAACCACCACCAAATTGTCGGGCATAAGTTTGAATAACGCGTGCCAACACAAACCTTATTTAAAGTCCTGGAGTAAGTGTGCACCACAGTCCAAGGTGCAATTCAATGGATGGATCTCAAAGGGTCTTTGAGTGATGGAGGAAGACAGAGAGGAGAAGCAATTTGTTTGCAGTGTCAGGAAGCCATTGCATCATGATTCATGGCCCATATTGACAGTTAAACTTTCTTTTCCAGAATGGTGTCTAATGAATTGCTTTGCTGGTCCTCAAGGGTTTAAAGAAGAAAATCATTTTACCTGCCTTGAACACGTAGTGGCAAAAATTGTACTGAACATTTCCTTAATTGTAATGGTACAACCAGAGGCGTAACTAGAAGCCCCCTGGCCCTGGTGCAAGAATTGCCATGGGCCCCCCCAACGACATTGCCCCCCTCAACCACACTGGCCCCCCCATTGGCCATCTGAACTGGCCACCTCCACATTGCCCCCAATCTCCACATTGCCACCACATTGCCCCCCATCTCCACATTGCCACCACATTACCCCCCATCTCCACATTGCCCCCATCTCCACATTACCAACACATTGCCCCCCATCTCCACATTGCCACCACACTGCCCACATCTCCATACTGCCACCACACTAACCCCCATCTCCACATTGCCCCCATTCTAAATATTGCCACCACACTGCCCCCCATTTCCACACTGACCCCCACATTGCCAATCTCCTACCTCCATGGTGGCTCAGTGGCATGGCTGGAGAGGTCTGTGCCTCCTTCCGCACAGACCTCTATGCAGATGGAGCTCCCGCGCGCTCCTCTCATAATGCATGATGTCATCTCCCAGCACTCTGATCCACTTATCAGAATGTTGCGAGCGCCAGGTGGTGGGGTCGCAGGGGGGGCCGGGCCTCTGTAGTGACGGGCCCGGTTGCAGGTGCAACCCCTATTGTTACGCCATTGGGTACAACTGAATATCTGCTTCAAAATCTGTACTAAGAGCATTGCTAGATACTGGTTAAAGGGATTCAAGCCCTGGGTATGATACTTAAATCTCTAAATCTTTTGCCAGTTTTGGTCATGTAATGTTTTAATATTTCGCTAATTTTTTTAATGGCAGTGGTGAAAATGAATGTACTCATAATGTATTATGTGGACCAAAGCCTCAGTTATTTCAGGAACCTGATAATACTCCTGCCTGAAACAGTTAACATCAATAGGGTTGCCACCTTTTCCTCAAAAAAATACCAGCCCTGGCATTCCCTCCATAGACTTAACATTGGACAGAAGCCAATTTTTTACTGGCCTGCCGGTAAAATACAGGCTGGGTGGCAACCCTAAACATCAACCATACACATTCTATTTACAACCTCCTCAGGCATCAAGCCGGGAGTGGGCTAACAATTTGAATTCACTTGTTCTCACCCTTTCAGTAGTGGGGAATAAATTGTCTGCTACTGAAGGGGTGACTAACAGGGTTCCCAAGAGATAGAACTATTTATAGAATGTGGAGCTTCCTTCTAGGAGGAAAGAAGTAACCATAATTACTCAGGGTGCCCCCTGCTGGGAAGTTTGGGAAAGAGTAGGAACAGAGAGGATGGACAATCTTAAGCAAGTAAGGCATGATATAGAGGGAGTACACCAGAAGTCCATTAATATGAATGATGAACAAGTACTTGTGTCCTGCAGAAAATATTAGTCATATCCCTCGATACTGGGATGCAAAACTGCTCAGCGTCAGGGGCAGACAACGCTTCCATCTGTTGGGGTGTACAGCTCCTATCATTCCCAACCAGACATTGGCCATTGTGCATCATGGGAGTTATAGTCTTTAACAACTGGAGAGTCAATGGTTGATCATCCCTGATTAAGTTGTTATAATAAATCATAAAATATAAAAGGAAGAGAATGCTGTTTTAACCATCTGAGCGCGGGAGGTGTGTTCAACGCATTACAAAGCAACGTGTGGACATGTCTCTGGCCCTCGAAGGGTTAAGAACATATGTGACATGCCGTGTCTCAACTAGTCATTGGAGGGCCCTGTGCAAATATTTTTGTGGGCCCCAAACACAAAAATATTATCCCTGCAGTATAACTAGAACCAACTGGACCTAGGGGCCAATAGGCACCCTTGGGTGGTATGCCCTGTCACCACTGCACCCTTTGCCCCCCTCCCAGTAGCTACATGCCTGGTGGAAATCTTAATTCAGTTAATCCAGACCAGCTACATTTAAAAGCAAGTAACCTTTACTTATGCTCCTTAACAATGTGCAGGAAGATAAAGGGTTAACTCCACTTGTACAAGGCAACGGGACAGGTTGCTTGGTTTGTAGGAAAAGGTCAGAGGGGCACACGTGTGAAAACACTTATAATCATCTGTGGCACTCAGCTTGTTCTTGACCCTAGAACAGACCTGCATTTCCAGGAATTGTATATGGAAATATCACCCGAAATCTGCAGTCCTTTTAAGATGGAGAAGAAAGAAAATACTTAGTCATTCCGGGCATAAGACACAATAAAGGAAGAGTCTCACACTAACAATGACTAGAGTGTATACAATGTGCATGACTGCGTGTGAGTTTGTATTGTTTATAACATTGTCTATGGGGGGTCTTAACTTAGAAGAGAATTGTCCTTTTACACGCAAATTAGAGGGTGACCAAAATAATTTTCATTCCTATCTTGCATAAGGATTACATGCTTAAAAAAGAAATAGTGATGTATGCGTGAACAGCTCACAAGACTGCTTTCATTCACTATACCTGCCTTTGTACTAACCTTTACTTGACTTGCTCCAAGATTAGGGCAGTTGGGGAGTGTATGGGTATTTTGGGGGCCTACTGTTCCTCTGTGTTCTGTTTAACACCAGGTACTAACTGGGAGCAAACCTAGTAAAAAAACTGGAGTTGTACTGTTGAGCCCCAAAACAGCTCCTATCAACCATTCAGAGAGGTTAAGAGGTTTGACCCATTCTGCTGAAACACAGCCCACAAGTATATGGGTTTCATTTATATAAGAGCATTGAAACACGTTTTAATATATCAATGATATATGTATAAAGGCCCTCTAGGGGGTCGAAATGTCGATTTAATAAAAAAAAATTTCACATTTTTTAAGTCCTATGTGTGCACTAGTCTCATGGTACATTACCATTTCTGTTAGTATACAACGTTATTTCTAGTAGCACCAGGCAGTTGTTTTTTGATGTTTTGCTTAGGAGTGCCCAAACCTTACACATTTATATATATATATATATATATATATATATATATATAAAGATAAAAAAGAGTCAACACCAGTGGGACTTTTTTTCAGGAAGAATAAATTCAAAACAATTTATTGACAGCTTTCAGTCCAATCCATATTGTATAAGTATGTGTGTGTACGTGTCACAGTCATTACAAGGTCAGCCTTTATTTGATTGACATTTTGGATGTTACCAGTCTTCTCATGTACAGAGTATGTTATATCATCACACAGAGCACACAATGGGATGATTATACAATAAGTTCTTGAGAGACTGATTTGTCCAGAGTTTCTTATCTTAACTTTATGTCCAGGGCCGGATTTCCCAATAGACAGCCTAGCTGCCCAGCTGTGCTGGCCACACCCACATTCTGAATTGTGGGTCCACAGCAATCTCTGTGTCCATGCAGTAGCTTATACACCACTTTACGGACTATTATGTAACCCCTTGGATGCTAGTGAGATCTCCAACGCATTGTGGAGCAATGCATTGGAGATCTCTCTAGCAACCAAGGGGATAAAGCTTGTGTGTCCTTGCTTGTTGTAGGCCAAAGGTATATTCTGTGCCACAAAACAGTAGTTGAGACTGGTGGAGTGGTCAGGTGAGGAGTGGGGTGTGGCCATGGGCAGAGCTAAGGATGCCCAGAGTGCCTTGCCTAGGTGAGCCTGGAATGTAAATCCGACCCTGTTTACGTCATGAGGTCCTAGTGAATAAGAAAGTAGGAGCTGCCCAAAAACAACAAGAAAGTGGAATATAATGATTTACTGGCCCCTTGTGTGTGATTATTGCTCTCCTTTTGGTTTTAAATAAGATGTTTATTTCTGATTTTACTAAGTATGACTGTGGTATATGATCTATTGTATATGGCCAACTAATTTTTTCATGACCTGCATAAGGCAGCTCATGTTCCCCTCTCTACTTCACTCCTGTTTATTCCAGTTGTTGCTTTTAAAGATAAACACTGAAAGTTCAAAGGAAACAGCCAGAACCTGTTTGCTAGTCAGTTAATTCCAATAAAATAATCCAATTTTATAGGAATTAACTGACTGGCAAGCAAGTTCTGGTGGTTTCCACTGAGCGCTCCCTTCCTGCGTCATCTTGTCTGTTGAAATCCTGTGGAAATTGTTGGGAGCTGCACCAGACCACCGATGCCATGTAGTTTGAGCGAGCGTGTTCAGTTTAAGCAAAAGTAGCAACCAAACATTTATGCTTGTTGTATGTTGGTCTCAACCACAAACATGGTGTGGTAAGTGTAGCCTTCATATACCCTCTGTTGGGGTTTCAATCAGGAAAAGAGCCCAAAATGTAAGACTTCAGAACTGCAGTTCTGCCTCTTTTCAGATCCCAGTCCTGCCACCCTATTGGACCACCGGTGCTCATAAGACAACCCCAACTTCAATGGCAGATCAGCTCCCAAGACAGCATATCTGCTACATGGGGGCACTATCCAAGTAATATTTGCTATTTAATCCTTTAAGGACAAATGGTTGTCCTGCACATTGCTACTCGATAAACTGGGCACCCTATGACACCAGAAAGGTTAGTATTTTAAATGGGAAACCAAGATAGATTTGTATATGTATAATGAAATTATATATTCAGATTTAGCTACTTAAAGGGATAGTAATACTTCGTTTTATCTTTATTTTATTTTGTAGGCATTAAAAAAACACGAAGAACGATATAAGTCTTATCTTTCAAACCTTTATGGTTTGAGAGATATTCACAAGCAAAGTTTCCCCTCCCGCCCCTTTTACCTAGTGTAAGCCATCTCTTCTCAGATGTGGATTCTAATTGTAAGACCAGACAGATAACAGCAGGTGACAATCTTCTTCCTATGAGGACAATGAAAGCCCTGCCCCCCTTGACAAGTTTTTCAGGTTTTTCCCCTTATCTTAATTGAAGATTGTCCCTCTGTGCAGTCTACCTGGGCACCTCCCTTCTGATCTGGCTGAGCAGTGTTACATCAGTAAAAGGGGCGGGAGGGGGATACTTTGTCACTGAATTACTCTTGAACTACAACTCTGACAGAATTGAAATAACACTCTCCAAAGTCCAAATACTATGATGATTAATTAGAGCTGCTTTTATTATGAAACATTACTATCCCTTTAAATATCATAAGAGCGCCATAATAAAATACAACTAATTAGCACAGCAGAACCTATATTAATAAGAAATCCCATCAAAATACTATTATAGAGTAACATGACAGCAAATAAAAATCAGCACTTATATTTGTAGTTTTTAAAAAACATAGCGCACCACTAAATGGGGCTGTCTACATAGAGTAGGGGACTAAATGTTTTATTTATTCACTTAGATCAGTGGTGGGTGACATGAGGCCCTCCAGCTGCCGGCAGACTACAACTCCCATCATCCCCTGCTATCCATGTGTAGTTCGAAGATACTGGAAGATGTAGTCTGGCAGTAGTTGGAGTTCTCATATTCCCCACCACTGTCTTGGATACTAGGGACCATACCAAATGATTTAACACCCAGGGAAAATGGAAAGTAGAGTGATACCCTGGAGCAAGGGCCTGAAAGACAGACTTTCCATGAAAATCTAATAGGTTTATAAATTCCCTCTGTGTATAGGGAGAAGGGCAAATACAGAGAAATGCATTCTGTTGTTTATAAATCTGTGCCACGATTGGATAACCTGCTGTCCTCCTCCAGTTGTTGTTGGGCTACAGCACCCATTATTGTCAGCTGGCCTCAATACCATGTCGGACTACCACTTCCCAGGACCAGCCCATGGGATTTTGGTGCCATAGGCAACCTATAATTATGATGCCCCTCAAAAACAAATATGTGTATTATATATATATATAGACAGAAAAAAATACAAAAACATATAGAAAAAACAAAACCTCTTCATGGTAGACAGTAGAATCTACAGCAGATTGAATAGGGAAGGTCAGAGCACTGAGCAAGGGGGGTAGGTAGGGAGCACATAGCGAGACAAGGAGAGATAGAAAGGAAGGAAGGAAGGGGGAGAGAGAGATGGAGGGACATTAGAGAGGGAGGAAGAGACCAAGGCAAACAGGTGGAGAAGGGCAGTAGAGTGGTAGAAATTAATAGAAAGTAGTGATGGGGGGATTTGCAGCACAGGAGAGAGGATAGAGAGAAAGACTGGATAGAGAGGGCAGGGGAGATATTTTTGGGGCACTACACCCATGATGGCACTCGAGGACTGGCATTGTTTTTCTCTATATATTTTTGTACTTTTTCTGTCTATATTTAATACACACATTTGCAATTTGTTTTTGGGGGCATCATAATCATAGGTTGACTAGGGCACCAAAATCCAATGGGCCGGCCCTGGAGAGCTGTACAACAAGATCTGGAGGCCAGCTGACAATGATAGGAGCTGTAGTCTAACAACAAGTGGAGGAGGACACCATGTTATCCAATCATGGCATAGATGTCTAAACAACATGCTACATGTGACAGTTGCAGAACTAGGTTGGATCAAAGTTTCATCTCTGTGTATTCCTATCTGCATGAATACAATATATATGGCCTATAGCAGACAGCGAGAATACTGTCCACTATGTAAATAATCTCTGGAGTCCTATGTAAGGTTGCCACCCAGCCGGTATTTTACTGGCAGGCCGGTAAAAAAACTGGCTTCTTTGCAATGTTAAGTCTATGGAGGGAATGCCTTGGCCGGTATTTTTTTGAAGAAAAGGTTGCAACCCTAGTCCTATGTTATCCTGTGGAGACTGGTTATCACGTGAGCAGTTTGTTTAGACACTGTGATAACAGGGTTCCAAAGAATAACATAGATCTGCTACTATCATGCAGGCATAAGAACAACAGGAAACTTGTGTATTGCTACATGTAGCATATAAAGCAATGCAAGATTACATTTACCATGGGCCTTAGTCACCAAATAACAACAAACCAACTACACTATATGTGACAAACACAACTCCCCATTGATTTAAATGGGGATTTAACCCTTTGAATGCTAGAGAGGTCTCCAGTGCATTGCAAATCCAATGCATTGTGAAGCCCCTCTGACAGTCAAAGGATTAAAAACACCATTTAAATCAAGGTGGATTTTTATTTCTCCTCAGGTTTTACATCTGGTTTGCCCCAGAATTGCTCTTCTTATCTTGTGTGCCTGTATGCTGTATTTAATAAGCCCGGTTCTTGAGCAAACCAACTGCATCATGGGGGACACATGAAAATGTCCAATGTCCAATTAAAAGCAAATGAGGCTCTTAACCACTTGAATCCTAGAGAGGTCTCCACTCCAAAACATTGCTTCACAATGAGTTACAAACACAATTTAAATCAATGTGAGTTTTGGGAAGTTTTACTTGTTACCTACACAACTTTTGGTTTGCCACAGAATTGCATCACATTAGCTTATTAAAAGTTGCCCTAAATAGCTTCTATTGCATTATTGCAATTTGCTTGTGATTCATAACTTTATACGAACACCTCATGATGACAATGCGCAACAACACTACAAAGGATAGGTAGTAACAAACAATGTATGAATCATATCCAGCAGTCAGGTTAGTTTCCTTATACAAATATTAACCCTTTGGATGTTAAAGTGCATTATGCAGCAAAGAAATAAAAAAACACTCTCTAGATAGGGTTGCCACCTTTTCTTCAAAGAAATACAGGCCATGGTATTCCCTCCGTAGACTTAACATTGGACAGAAGCCAATTTTTTACCAGCCTGCTGGTAAAATACCATCTGGGTGGCAACCCTATCTCTAGATTTTTTTTTTTCAATTGTTGGATCTCCAGCTGTTGGAGACTACAACTCCCATCATTCCCAACCAGCCAGATGCTGGCTGGGGATGAGCTGTGTAAGGTGATCAATTATTATTTAAATCAGAGACACTTTTCAAAATTTAATTCTGCAGGACTTCACAAGAGTCAGTGTATGTTTTTTGGTAACTTTAGAGGTACAATTCCCAACTTCTGAAAGTCCGTCTGGACCGGGAATAAAAATCAGCTCTGGAAAAATGGAAAACCAGCCCAACATTTAGTACTCTAACACCCAACCCTCATGTCTCCACCCCACCCCATCTACAGAACAAAAATAAGACTTAGGCACCTCCATACCTAAAATGAGACTCCTTCATTCTTCCCACCTTGCTTACCTAAAATGAGACCCCAGCACTGGATGTCTTGTCATTGATGAGTCACTCCTTCATGAGGAAGCATCGGTGAAGAGATCTGTACCAACAGCAGCACAGATCTCCCTTATCCTTCACAAATAATATCATCATACCTGGGAACTTTCCAAATGAGCTGACTCTGAGATCTTTGGAATATTAACCCTTAAAGCTTCCCTTAATGTAGATTTTATGCAATACATACCTGCCTGCTCTAACCCAGGGGTTCTCCAGTCGGTCTGCAAGGAACTTTAAACATGTTACAACTTAGAGATCTCATTCCCTAAACACAAACAAGACAAGCAGGACATTTCCTGCTGCTTTTCTGGTACAAATGGCATCAATTTAAAAACTAAAAGAAACATGTAATTGTGGCAAATCTTATAGTAGGTAACACAGACCTCTATCACCCTGAGAATTTGGCCCTTCACCCTGAGACCTTGAGATTTGGGTTTAAACCCTGAGGCTTAGTGTCAACCCTGAGACTTCCCAGGTATGATAATCATGGGACAGGTGGCCAGAGTGGCCCCAGAACATGTGGCCTACTGGAAAATCTCCCTGTGCAACTGTAGGCCAGTCTACACATTGACTACCTCTGCTCTAGAGAGTGTTGGGTTTTTTACTGGAGAAGTCTCTAAGGCTAGGCTCAAACAGACTTTGCAAAGCACCTTTTTTTTTTAGCAATCACATGAGTTTTGCATACATTTGTGCTGCATTTTTGTTTGGTGTGTATGTGGTAGGATGTTTATTTGTATTCTTTATTTGCATGTTGTTAAGGCAGGAACTGGAAGTGATGACACTTCAACTACACATGAAAAATAGAAAACACGCATTGAAATCCATTGATCACCTTTTCAACTGTGTAGTAATGCATCAATGCTCAAAATCTTCTGCGAGCTGCAATGGCCCAAGTCCTGTGCACCATATGAGATATAAACAACTTCCTATTTATTTAAATGTATTTTTTAACCCTTGAATGCTAGTCTGGAGGGGTTAGAATCCTAATTTTAATCAATGAGAATTTGGGAATTTGTGTCTCCTGTGGTACAGTTTATTTGTTCCAGACTACCTCCAGTTCTCCTTAGTACACCGCAGCTTATATATAATTTTAGATCTCTATGGCCTTGATTCTATCACCCACGGTAAAATAAAAAAAACTGGCGGTGGTTTTGAAAGCACAGTATGTTATTCTATTAACTGTGCTGTCAAAAAACACTGATGTGTAAAAATGGTCAACGGGCGCAACATTTGCTCTCATTGGACACAATAAAAAAAGTAGTTGAATTTGGCATTCTAATACATGCGGTGGCTTCAACACACATTAAGAAGCTAACTTTTTTGGTGAAAAAAATGTGCCATAAAAAGTAGGGGCAGAGTCCATAACATGCGTTTAAAACCACTGATGTGTATTAGAAAAGTGGTTTTCAGCACACACGCATGCGTGGTTAGTGATCTCTACACTAGTCACATGTGGATGTATTGATATGGGACCCTGAGTGCGGCACTGAGGCAACATTTATAAGGCGACCTGAATATAAGTCTACCTGAATATGTGAGCAACATAAAGAAGTGCGTGACATATTGAATATATAAGCAATATTTTGACGCAGGTGACATGCTGACCACGGCATTGTGTGCAAGGTGACATAAGGAATGCACCATTGTTAGGTTTCACGGTAATCAGGCAAAGAAGGACAGACACAAAGATAAAATATAACCACCTTTATTTATTATAACAGCAATAATGGTAGAGCCCACACAGAACCCCAGACATATGCAAATATGGCCCAAGGTCCCTGCGGAGCTGCAGACTGTGCTGTGCACTGCACTACTCAGGATCTTGAGACTAGGGAGGTAGTTGAAGTGGGACAACATAAGAATGGTAGAATATATGTAAGCCACCACTTAGTCTGCGAACAGAGGCAACAGAGAGCAAGAGCAGACCAGAGCCAGGAGACACCGAGACTACAGGTCAGGCAAGCAGATAGTGTAGGAGCGAGTAGGCAGCCAAAATCACAGTTCAAACAAGCTGGGGACTACATGGAGCGAGAGTAACCAGGCCACTGGTCAGGCAGCCGGGGACTATGCTGAGCGAGTAGGAGCCAGGGCCACTGGTCAGGCAAATAGAGGACTACAAGGAGTGAAAGTGACGAGGCCCACAGGAAAGGCAACAGGAGGCTACACTGAGGGGGTAGTAGCCAGGGCCACTGGTCAGACAAGCTGGGGTCATACACAGAGCGAGTAGTCAGCCAGAGCCACAGGTCAGAACCGATGTGGGTAGTCAGACAAGCCAGGGTCATACACAGAGCGAGTAGTCAGCCAGAGCCACAGGTCAGAACCGATTTGCATAATCAGACAAGCCGGGGTCATACACAGAGCGAGTAGTCAGCCAGAACCACAGGTTACAACCAATGTGGGTAGTCAGACAAGCCGGGGTCATACACAGAGCGAGATTCTCAGGCAAACATGGGTCACAATGGAGAGCAAGAGTAACGAGCAGGAACACCATGTAAGGGCAATGACTCCCAGGCCCATGGAAGTTTATAAAGGAGCAGTAGGAGGCGGGACCCAATTAGGCCACCAAGAATAGGCCCTTAAACAGGTGTCCATACTAGTGCCTGTTACCTGATGTCAGCAATGAGGAAGTGGCCGGAGGCCATGCTGGCCAGAGGCCATACAGGTAGGAAGCGCAGGAAAACTTAGTCTCTAAGGGAGACTGTGATATTAGGCAAGCAACATAGTTAATGTGCCATTTTGAAGCAGGCGGCATAAGAAATGCAACATTGTGACGGTCATGATTCAGTAATTGCCATTTCAAAAAGATAAGATTTTAAATGTGTGCCCAGATGCCATCATCAATTTGGATTAAAATTAAATGTACATAATAACATAATTGATGAGATTGAAAAGACAGGTGAACTGAATTTGATGGATTCATCTGGATCCAGAGGAGGGCAAAAAAAAAAAAACATATCAAAGCTATTTAAAATTAATCCCCAAGTAAAAACAACTCCTTTCTGAATCCAAAAGGAAGTTGGATAGTCCCCTGGATCAACATTCAATTGATTTTGACACCAACTGTCATAATTCTCGATATTGTTCTGAGCTTGAAAGGTATTCAATACATTTTGAAAGCATCTACTATACCATATCTCCAAATATAGTTTCACAAAGCAAAGAATTCCTCACTTACTGCTCTTACAGTAGAATATCCCAGCCTTTGTTTTAGTTTAACATACATTTCCACTAGTCTTAATGGATGGCATCTTGTTTTTCTTTATATTGGATTTGAATGTATATGTAAATGGTAATTATATCATATCTTAAACTTCTCTAACATAAACAAACTTTTTTGTCTAGGTCTTCTTTATAACTCAAATCTTTCAGTAGCTTTATCAGTTTTGTAGAATGTCTCTGCGTTGTTTACAGTTCAATAATGTTTTTTTTAAGAAGTGGTGCCCAAAACAGAGCTCCATGTTCTAGATGAGGTCTTACCTAGGGGTGGGCGAAAATTTTCACCTCAAACTGAATTCGGCGAATAATGGCACTTCCCACTTTTCCGCTTTTCTCGCCTAGCTTATTCCATTGAAATCAATGGGAATATTGAATTTACACACAACACATAACAAATATTATTTTATTTCCCAAAGGCATAGTATAAAACGGGCCTGAATGTGCTTTTTTTTTTTTTTGTAGCACTATGTTTTTTTTTGGTTGCTGTTTTGCTTTTTTGTATTTTTTAAGCACAAGCCCTGAGAAAAAAAAATGTCCTACTAGCCTAGTGCCAGCAGGTCATGTTGGCCAGTGGCCACTGGCCATTGTCAAATGTCCTCCTGAGTACTGAGTCCATAAATTGCGGAATTTGCAACTGCTGTTCTTGTTGCTGCTGCTGAGTTGTTTCAGCATCAGAATGATTAGGCAGCTGAAAGGGAATGGGATCAACAATAGCTGTAACATGGGTGATAGATGATGAAAGTTCCACTTGCCACGATTAGCTCCAATGATGCGTCTGAGTAGCCTCCCATATATGTGGAGAAAAGAAGAAGGTGGCCAATAATTCCTATCCACCTGCTCCTCCTCCAGGGGGTACAGCAACAGTAGAGCTCTATTTCTGTGGTGGGAGTTTTGCTTTAACATGTTTGAGATAAATGTCATGGTGTGTGTGTTTCATGTGTGTTATCAGGGCGATTGTGCCAAGGTGTGTTCCCTCCTTTCCTCTTCTCACTGACTTCTCACCGACTTCTCACAGGAGGAGAAATGAGGGGGTACTTAAGCATGTGGCTGATAGAGACTTCCAGAGGTGTGGGGTCATATAAGACTGGGGTTGACAGTGGAGTGTGTTGGTGTTCTTGATAACAGGAATTTTATCACAGGTTGGGCATGGTACTATGATATACTTCAACTCACCAAGAATACTTTTTCTAATAAAGAACCAGGGACGTCAGCTCCTTCGTCCTGATTTCTTTCATTGTTTGCCAAACCCACAGTGGTTGCCTCCGTCTAGCATGTGGCTTCTGCCACATTTGGTATCTATCAATTTCCAAAGCAGTACCACAGAATAAAATGAATGGTTATAGTCTAAGATTTGCAAGGTACGTACAGAGGGGATAAAACCCCAGGCCTCTTGTTTAGAATCCCAGGTTGTTTTGTCAGTTTGGGGCATATAATGATTCTAAGCTCCCTACTAGTTATGCAACTGGATTACAGAGTACACTAATAATGTATTAGGATGGTCCAAGCCCCAGGTTTTTTGGAAACCTAGCAACTCCCCTGATAGTAGTTGAATCTTAACATTAACCCTTTCAGTAACAGAGGAAGTATCTATGGCTTTGTGATGAACACCCCCACTAGGACTCAAAGAGTTAAAATAAGTTACTTAACCCTATGGTTGCCAGAGGGGTATACAATGCATTTCAAAGCA
Source organism: Rhinophrynus dorsalis (assembly GCA_037306005.1). Classification (NCBI taxonomy): domain Eukaryota; kingdom Metazoa; phylum Chordata; class Amphibia; order Anura; family Rhinophrynidae; genus Rhinophrynus; species Rhinophrynus dorsalis. The sequence continues at coordinate 263,803,260 of CM074718.1, forward strand.
ATGAGTTACATGAGCCTCTGGCACTCAAAGGGTTAAACGAAACTTGCTTTCGGTATACATTTGTTTTAAATTTGATTACAAAACAAGTGCACAAACTTCCTCCTTTGTCACGTTATTTTACCTAATTCATTTACCCTTTCTGACCCTGATCACTTCCTTCCCTGTGAAATCTGTTATCACACTCTAGAAACATCCTCATCTAAGCACTCTTTCTAAAACAAAGCATCTCTTATCACAGCATCTCGGTCAGCTGTGCCACATTTTCAACACTCGCCTGATAAGCAGGTCCTAAAAAAACATTATATAGAGTGGTCCAAAAATGACAGTCTAATATCAAGGACAGGGCTGAAATGACTAGTAGGTGATATAGAAACCCATCCAATGCTAGAGATTTTGAGGCTCCTCATCTGTGATAGCCACATACACATTCCGAGTTCTGAGTATAGCCAGAGTAATCTCAGTGCATCTAGGTTATGGTTACTAGTTTATTTACCAGTTTACATGCCTTTTTAATAGGCATTATTTTATACCTTGAGTGCCTTTGCCAAAGCCTTCCTGCGATATAAAAACAATGCATTGGAGACATATCTGGCATTCAAGGAGTTAAAAGGCCCATTTAAATCAATTAGGGTTTTTATTTCTCCACTGACCTGCCATTTGTTTGCTCCAGAATTGCTGCACTTTGATATCATACTATGTTCAGTAAACTTCACCTTTAACCTGGAACACATATAAAAAAATAAATATGCAAAGCAGCTTTAAAGGGAGAGTAATGTTTTATAATAAAAGCAGCTCTAATTAATCAACACTGTATTTGGGCCTTGGAGAGTGTTATTTCAATTCTGTCAGAGTTGTAGTTCAAGAGTAATTGAATGATAAAGTATCCCACTCCCTCCCCTTTTACTGATGTAACACTGCTCAGCTCAGAGCAGCAGAGAGGGACAATCTTCAATTAAGATGAGGGAAAAGGCTGAAAAATTTGTCAAGGGGGGCAGGGTTTTCATTGTTCTCACAGTAAGAAGATTGTCCCTTGCTGTTATCTGTCTGGTCAAGCAATCAGATTCCACATCTGAGGGGAGGCGGCTTACATTAGGTAAAAGGGGCAAGAGGAGGATACTTTATCATTCAATTACTCTTGAACTACAACTCTGACAGTATTGAAATGACACACTCTATGGCTCAAATACTATGAAGATTAACTGGAGCTACTGTTTTTGTGAAACATTAATATCCCTTTAATTTCTGTGCAGCCCTCAAATACGCATATTTTCTAGGCGTCCAGAGTAAATGGTAAGGACTATCCAATCTCTATAATGCTAGGGTGACCACATTCCCATTTTGCCATTCAGAGACACTGTTGAGATGAGAGCAGCAGAATACATGTCCACTGTCAAGATGAGAGCAGCAGAATACATGTCCTCAGAGATGGATTAAGGCTCCATGGGGCCCTAGGCAGAATACCAGTTTGGGGCCCCACGTCTCTTGCTTCTGACACAGAGTGCTGCTAGCAGGTACTGATATTATGGATATAATAGAAGTGGATGCAACTGGATGATGCTGGCCATTCAATAAAAAGGGCATCTGACACAAGAAGTTAACAGCAACAGCAGCAGGTCCCCCTCTGTGGCCTTTCACTTGCATCCAGGGCCCCTCATATTGCTGTGGGCCCTAGGCAGTAGCCTAGGTTGCCATAATGGATGATCCGGCTCTGCATGTCCTCAGCTCTAGAGGAGGGAACATTATATATCACTAGACATCAGGGTGCAACCTGCTTTTTGTCTGGCATATCACAGAGTTCTAAACGCTGCTGTAACAGAAAGTGATGCCTGTTTCAGGCTACAATAAAATGTACATCACTCCCAAAGCCTTAGAATAGCATTACATTAAACTGCACAACAGCTCATGTTTGATGTCAGGATCAAAGCTCAGGTCTGTCTCTAATGTTTAGATCTCTGTCTGAAGGCCATTTTCTTGTGGCCCTATTGTCACAATTGGCAATGGGCAGTGCTATGCCCTGGAGGCTTCATTCTGGGACTACGTATTGTCTCTGAAGGGGGCTACCAGGGACAATACATACATCCCAAGATTCATATTTTTCACCAGATTTCCTTCAAAGGTATATAATTTTGTAAAATGAAAAAAATATATTGTAGGATATATCCTGCTGAGTAAAACAAGGGTAGTCCCACTGCTGAGCCTTTTTTGGGCTTCCATGGCCTGGTATTATTTATGATGGTACTGTTGCTACAGCAGTCTATGAATAGTTATTGTTAGTGACACTATTACTTGATACTATCTCTTGTAGTAACATTGAGATGTTGATGTATGTAGATGAATTGTAAGCATTCTGGAGCAAACTAACTACACCAACACAATGTGTTAGAGATCTTTCTAGCACTGAATGGGTTAAAACTCCCATTTAAATAAAAAGCAATTAGGGGGATTTCATTTGTTTCTTACAGTGCATTAAAATCATCTTCTTTGCACTCCAAAACCTGGGTGGGCACATATCATGAGATCACATGTACTAAAGGAGGACTATCACAAAACAATGCCTTGGCTTTATTAAAGGGGAACTACCACCCCGCAATAAGTTTACATGAGTGCAGTCTTCATCTGGCGACTAGCTGCTTAGTAGCGCTAGTCGCCAGAAATATTACCTGGTTCCAAAGATTTTGCCGTTTTTCCGAGGCTCACAGGAGCAGGAAGCACAGACATCTCGTCACAGTGACGTCCGTGCGCCTGTGCTGTCAGTCCCTTTCGGTGCCAAGTGGCTCCGAAAGGGACTGACAGCACAGGCGCACGGATGTCACTGTGACGAGATGTCCGTGCTTCCTGCTCCAAACAGCAAAATCTTTGGAACCAGGTAATATTTCTGGGACTAGCGCTACTAAGCAGCTAGTCGCCAGATGAAGACTGCACTCATGTAAACTTATTGCAGGGTGGTAGTTCCCCTTTAAAGCGGAACTATCACCTAAAACCAAAGTTTTACCATGCGTTTTAATGTTTAAGCCGACATTAGTGCTGTGTGTGTTCTTCAAGTCACCTGGTAGTGGAGATATTTGCCCTGCAAAATCGGGCACTTCCGCGTTCTGTGGGACTCCATGACGTCTCAGGACTTTCCATCTGCCTCAGGGAGCCTCAGTATCATTGTAAACAGAGTTTGCTGTAACGCTACATCACAGAAATCCAGCTTCGGAGGGCAGCGTGAACATGCTTCCTGGAGCAGCTGGGAAGTCCTGAGACGGTACAGGGTACTGTAGAACGCAGAAGTGCCCAATTTTGCAGGGCAAATATCTCCACTACCAGGCGGCTTGAAGAACACACACACAGTACTAATGTCAGGTTAAACATTAAATGCATGGTAAAACTTTGGTTTTAGGTGATAGTTCCGCTTTAATGGCAATAACGTTGGTCTGGGTTGATTTAAGAGAGAGAAGTATGCCGTTGTTCAAAATCACTGGCAATGTGTTGCTTTCAGATTTCACTTCCAAAGAAATGCACATTTTTGATTTGGTGTTCTTGGCAGGAGCCTATACAATTTTCACCCAGACTTAAAACATCTTCAACATTATTACTGACCTGCAGGAATGGAAAAAGTCTAAACTCCTTAATACCATATCTCCCAAGTGTTCCTTTTTTAGGAGGGACAGTCCCTCTTTGAGACCTCAATCCTGCTGTCCTTCTTTCCCATGGTAGTGTCCCTCTTTTTAGGCGATCAGACTCTGTGGTGTGTATAAGTGTATCACATTGCTCCACAGCAATAAAACGCACATTAAAGTTTGTGTAAACTTCATTGTATGTGTTTATAAATGAGTATGTATAGATAAAATACTTAATTTTGCTCTAAATCATTTATTCAGTTCCACAAAGAGATGTCAATAGGTCATGAAATAACCTCAAAATTCTCAGTGATGGCAACACCACTATGTTTGGCCATTTGAAATGTTGGTAGGTATTAGCATTAAGTATTAACCCCTTATGGACTAGTGGTCCCAGGAAGTTACCCTCCCTTAAGGACCGCTTTGATGTATGCAGACGCGCCGGCACACATGACCTGTTACGTGTACCAGTGCGCCGAGAGGGGGTCTGAGAGAAACTGTTCCTGTTTTGCAGCAGTCAATTTCAGAAACCTGTTTTTACTTACAGCTTTCCCGCAGGAGAACTGTAAGTAAAAACTACATGATGTGCCAGGACTGTCACCAGTCCTTAACCCCTTAATGACGGTCATAGTACGTCATGGGTAGATCTGTCTTAACGACCCATGTCGTACTATGACTGTAATGGAATTCTGGGCTCCCCCCACGGCTGCACACCGTTCGGGGAGTCCGGAATCCGAATAAAAAAAAAAAATGCTCCGTGGTCCTTTAGTGACCGCAACACGCCCGTGTGGCCGGTCGTTAAGGGGTTAAGGGAAAAAAACGGTGACAGTCCTGGCATGTCACAGGGTTGTTAAGGGGTTAAAGCAGTCAGAATCCTTGTACTTGTTTACAGTGAGAGAATTAGGCTTAGGTCATGAGGGTGTTTGCAATGCACCATTTTACTGCTGCATGACAATCACGTTTAACATGCTTTTCTAATGCATTTGTGCTGCATTTTTTTATCCATGTGTTGTTAGGTATGCGTACGTGATGTGGAGACAGGAAGTGGAATTGACAACAGCCAGCGGCTTCAACTACACAAGAAAAATATGAAAACACACAATGTCAATATCCATTGAAGCTCATTTTATCCATACCTGAGAACCTTCTTATCCATGGACCCCAGAGAAACACACATGGCTGGGGGATAGGAGTGTCCAAATTATGCTATTTGTATCATAATGTGTGTGGCGCTTACTTGGGATGACACAGAGAGGCAGGGTTTATATGTAAATGGGCACGGAAATAGGAGTAATAGGTGGCAGTGAGAATAAAGCATACCTCCCAAGTGTCCCTCTTTAGGAGGGACAGCCCTCTTTTAGACCCAAATCTCTCTGTCCCTCTTTCCCACCCTGATGTCCCTCTTTTTAGGAAATCAAATTGCGTGGTGTGTATATAATTGTATCATATTGCTCTACAGCAATAAAACTCACATTATTGTTTGTTTGTTTAAACATCAGTATATGTGTTTATACATTATTCTGTGTATATAAAATACTTGGTTCTTGCTATAAGTAATTTATTAGGTTACACAAGGAGGTGTCAATAGGTCATGAAATAGCCTAAAACTTCTTGGTAATGCCACAACCCCTAAAACACAAGTGTCTCTCTTTGGCAATTTGAAATGTTGGGAGGTATTATAAAGGGTAGAAAAGTGGGTAGAAAAGATGGAAGTTGGGTGGGGTACTACTGAGCTCACCAAGCCAGAGAATCAGCCTCTGTCCATGGAGCCCCTTTAATTCTATCTGATAACTGGCGTCTCCTCGTCAGATCCAGTGAGTTTTAAGGTTTGTACAAATACAGTGGTGTGTGAATTCATCAATGCATAGTATCTTCAGAAAGCTGCTTTAGCCTACTCTGGTTAACTCTTGTCTGAACAGCATTGTAAGAATCAGTGTATTCTATTTCATGCCTTTTTTTGATGCACTGAAAACTGTGCTTTTAAAGGGATAATAATACTTAAAATGTAAAAAAAAATTCTTGTAGGGTTTATCACCCAGAGTAAAACATGGGTATTCCCACTGCTGAAAGGTGTTTTATTCAAAAGTTATTACAGCTCAAAGTTGAATTTTTTAGGTGCAATATCACAGTGACCTGAAATTGCACAGTGGAGCTGTTGCTACACCATCCTATGGACAGCTCTGGTGCCGGGACCATAAATCTCTTTTAAATATTCGGAGCAGTGGAGTCCATTTCACATGAGCACTTTGATACCTGAGTGGAGACGGGTTTATGATCTCCACATGCATGTGAGGTTGGGGGTAAGATTCTGACCAATATTAAATGTGAGTACATTTATGGTTCATATTATTTGGAATTATTGCTGAACATACTACACTATTGGGTGCTCTTTTCTATTCTTTTTCATTTGAGTGCTGTAAAGCAGATATGACTTCTCCAGTGAAATCGCTTTTTAGTTTTCTATGTTATTCCATAGAGCCAATGCACTATCTCCAAATTTGAAGAAACCTTAGTGCATTGGCTCCATAGAATAACATAGGTACTGGAGAAGTGACATCACGGGAGAAGTCATGTCCGTTTTATCACCTCTTTATCACGCTTCAGTACATATCCCCTTGTGTATCTCATACCTCAAATGCCACATTAACATTTTTAAACAAATTTACATTTTGATGGTGGCATTGGCTGCATCAGAAATCACTGGTGTGGACTTTGTACAGTGTGGGAGGGCTTAGGAGGTGTGGGGAAGGATTATTATCAGGGAGTTCTGTGTCTGGTCCCACCCCCACATGACCTCACGGACCTCTGTTGTACCAGGAGCTGGTGCAGAAGGGGTTAAAAGCCCCATTCCGAGTAGAAATCTGATTGCCTTTTGTTCCCCACCCTATCCTATCCTAAATAATAATACGATAGGATGTTTGTCAGAAGCCGTCATGCACAGTACAGACTGCCTGAACGTGCCACGGTTGATACTGAGCGGGAAGCTCTGAATTTGGACCGGATTCCTCTCTGCGCACCTTCCTGGGACCACTTGGTGAGCAGAGAGGCAACGGCCACCAGCTGAGGCTGCTGGGTGGCACTGTGGCCCGTGTACACGGGCTTTTAAAATAGTTAGAGCATAACTGGAAATGGCTTTAATGGGTTTTTTTTGCCTTCATCCAGATCAGCATTAAAGATCTGGCAAAGGTTGTACTTGATGAACTCATCAACTGGGTTAGGGCTGTCCAAGTTCAGTCCTCAAGGGCCACCAGCAAGACAGGATGTAAGTATTTCCCTGATTAATAGGTGAGTGAAAGGGATAGTAATGTTTCACAATAAAAGCAGCTCCAGTTAATCTTTATAGTATGGCCATGGAGGGTGTTATTTCAATACTGTCAGAGTTGTAGCTCAACAGTAATTGAATGATAATGTATCCCCCTCCCACCTCTTTTATGCTCCCCTTACCCAAGGTCAAGGGAGTGAGGGATAGAAAGAGGGGTACACTGACCCCTCCCCATTCTCCAATATTCCCTCACAAACAATAGGCAGTGGTAGGAGCTTCCAGGGGGTTCTATGGGGCTCATCCTATAATATAAAAGGCCAGATGTATGTTTGTCCAATGCAGTCATGCTCAGAAGAGACTGCCCAAATGCACAGAATGCTGGGAGGTGAAGTTTTGCGGTAGTACGCTCGTGTACAAGGACTTTTACACTAGTTATTAATAATTATTTTACGGTCCCCACCATGCTGGCTATGTGGTGGGGAACAGCAGAAGGGCAAAACAGGGGACTGAAGGACCCTGCACTTATGTATTTATTTTCTTCTTTAACCTTGAGTGCCAGAGGCATGGGTACCCCCAGGCACTCAAAGGGTTAACAACGGTTTGCCATTACACAACACTTAGTGAAAGAGTTGATAACCCATGTCTATACTGGCCCATGGGGGAAGCATCAGTTACTGCAGGGAACTTCTCATACAGGTGGGAGACATCTACTTGCTTGAAAGAGGGCGTTCGTGACATCACTAAAATAAGCATTGCTGTTGCCCAGAACTGAACTGTATGATAAATTAAAAAATGGCTGCAAATAGTGTAATTATTAGAATAGAGCCCACACAGAGATATACTGTATATTGATATACACTTAAACAGGAGGACACATACATGCACAGATAAATACAGACACATAGGACTGTATGTTCAAAAGAAAGGTGAAGGAGATCTGGGGCAAACCATTTGCACTACAAGGAGGAATAAAAGATCACATTGATTTAAATGGGTTTTTAACAACTTGAATGCTAGAGAGGCCTCTATTGCATTGCTTTGCAGTGTGTTAGAGGCCTCTTTAGCATTCAAGATGATAAAATCCCCATTTAAATCAATGGAAATGTTTGGCATTTTTAGTTTTCCTAATAATGCACATAGTTTGCCCCAGAACTCCAGCCATTAGAACCACAAGCACAGAAACAGACATACACAAAGAGTAGTGTTGCCACCCAGCCGGTATTTTACCGGCAGGCCAGTAAAAAATTGGCTTCTTTCCAATGTTAAGTCTATGGAAGGAATGCCTTGGCCGGTATTTTTTTGAAGAAAAGGTGGCAACCCTAACAAAGAGAGACACACAGGCACTAATACACACACACACACAGAAACAGACATACACAAAGAGAGACACGCAGGCACTAATACACACACACAGAAACAGACATACACAAAGAGAGAGACACACAGGCACTAATACACACACACACACACACACACACACACACACACACAGAAACAGACATACACAAAGAGAGACACGCAGGCACTAATACACACACACACAGAAACAGACATACACAAAGAGAGACACACAGGCACTAATACACCCACACACAGAAACAGACATACACAAAGAGAGACACGCAGGCACTAATACACACACACAGAGAAACAGACATACACAAAGAGAGACACACAGGCACTAATACACACACAGAAACAGACATACACAAAGAGAGACACACAGGCACTAATATACACACACACACACACACACACACACACACACAGAAACAGACATACACAAAGAGAGACACGCAGGCACTAATACACACACACACAGAAACAGACATACACAAAGAGAGACACACAGGCACTAATACACACACGCACAGAAACAGACATACACAAAGAGAGACACGCAGGCACTAATACACACACACACATAAACAGACATACACAAAGAGAGACACACAGGCACTAATACACACACACACAGAAACAGACATACACAAAGAGAGACACACAGGCACTAATACACACACACACACAGAAACAGACATACACAAAGAGAGACACACAGGCACTAATACACACACACACACACAGAAACAGACATACACAAAGAGAGACACACAGGCACTAATACACACACACACAGAAACAGACATACACAAAGAGAGACACACAGGCACTAATACACACACACACACACACACACACAGAAACAGACATACACAAAGAGAGACACGCAGGCACTAATACACACACACACACACAGAAACAGACATACACAAAGAGAGACACACAGGCACTAATACACACACACACAGAAACAGACATACACAAAGAGAGACACGCAGGCACTAATACACACACACACAGAAACAGACATACACAAAGAGAGACACACAGGCACTAATACACACACACACACACACACACACAGAAACAGACATACACAAAGAGAGACACGCAGGCACTAATACACACACACACACACAGAAACAGACATACACAAAGAGAGACACACAGGCACTAATACACACACACACACACAGAAACAGACATACACAAAGAGAGACACGCAGGCACTAATACACACACACACACAGAAACAGACATACACAAAGAGAGACACGCAGGCACTAATACACACACACACACACACACACAGAAACAGACATACACAAAGAGAGACACACAGGCACTAATACACACACACAGAAACAGACATACACAAAGAGAGACACGCAGGCACTAATACACACACACAGAAACAGACATACACAAAGAGAGACACGCAGGCACTAATACACACACACACACACAGAAACAGACATACACAAAGAGAGACACGCAGGCACTAATACACACACACACACACACACACACAGAAACAGACATACACAAAGAGAGACACACAGGCACTAATACACACACACACACACACACACAGAGAAACAGACATACACAAAGAGAGACACACAGGCACTAATACACACACACACACACACACAGAAACAGACATACACAAAGAGAGACACACAGGCACTAATACACACACACAGAAACAGACATACACAAAGAGAGACACAGAGGCACTAATACACACACACACAGAAACAGACATACACAAAGAGAGACACACAGGCACTAATACACACACAGAAACAGACATACACAAAGAGAGACACACAGGCACTAGTACACACACACACACAGAAACAGACATACACAAAGAGAGACACACAGGCACTAATACACACACAGAAACAGACATACACAAAGAGAGACACGCAGGCACTAATACACACACACACAGAAACAGACATACACAAAGAGAGACACACAGGCACTAATACACACACACACACAGAAACAGACATACACAAAGAGAGACACGCAGGCACTAATACACACAGACACAGAAACAGACATACACAAAGAGAGACACACAGGCACTAATACACACACACACACACACACACACACAGAAACAGACATACACAAAGAGAGACACACAGGCACTAATACACACACACACAGAAACAGACATACACAAAGAGAGACACACAGGCACTAATACACACACACAGAAACAGACATACACCAAGAGAGTCACACAGGCACTAATACACACACACACAGAAACAGACATACACAAAGAGAGTCACACAGGCACTAATACACACACACAGAAACAGACATACACAAAGAGAGAGACACACAGGCACTAATGCACACACACACACACACACACACACACACAGAAACAGACATACACAAAGAGAGACACACGGGCACTAATACACACACACACACACACACACACATAGAAACAGACATACACAAAGAGAGAGACACACAGGCACTAATGCACACACACACACACACACACACACACAGAAACAGACATACACAAAGAGAGACACAAAGGCACTAATACACACACACACAGAAACAGACATACACAAAGAGAGACACACAGGCACTAATACACACACAGAAACAGACATACACAAAGAGAGACACGCAGGCACTAATACACACACACACAGAAACAGACATACACAAAGAGAGACACACAGGCACTAATACATACACACACACACAGAAACAGACATACACAAAGAGAGACACGCAGGCACTAATACACACACACACACACACAGAAACAGACATACACAAAGAGAGACACACATGCACTAATACACACACACACACACACACACAGAAAGAGACATACACAAAGAGAGACACAAAGGCACTAATACACACACACACACACACACACACACAGAAACAGACATACACAAAGAGACACACAGGCACTAATA
>CM074718.1:263819442-263989442 GCA_037306005.1 Rhinophrynus dorsalis
TTCATTTTATGCCCTGGGATGCTGGGCACCATACGGTGCAAAAGGGACTGACAGCGCAGGCGCACGGACGTCACTGTGAAGAGACGTCCGTGCTTCCTGCTCCTGTAAAACGCCGATATCTGAAGAACGGGGTAATATTGCTGGCGACTAGCGCTACTAAGCAGCTAGTCGCCAGGTGTGCAATAAGTTAGCCTTAAGTTATTGCGGGGTGAAAGTTCCCCTTTAAGACTTTAATGCGAGCAAGTCCCAAAAGCCTCCCATATAGCATGCAAGGGAAAATGGGATGAAGTTATGCCACTTCCAGAGCCGAATTAAGACTCTATAGGGCTGTAGGCAGGAATCTTTACTGGTATACTATTGTTCTTGTGGGCAGAGGTGGTAGTATCAACCTAATAAAAGCCAAAATGAATGCTGCCTTTAAACATTATTTGAAAACTATTGAATGCTGCATGGCATTGGATTTGACGCTCCATGCACATTGGGGAACTGCTACAGCGAATTTCACAGGCTTCAATCCCCCTAGCATTTGCTGCCCCTATGAAACTCGCTGCAGCAATTTTGTCCCTGGCCACTCCTAGCAAAATCACCACCTCTGTGAATCTTGCTACAGTGATTTTGACAGGAGTGGAAAGGGGGGGCTTCCCTTCAGACCACTCCTGACAAAATCACAGCCCTATAGTGATTCACTGGTTGCGGGCACACTCCACTCCCCTGCCTTCACAGGAAGGACAGACAGTGAACCAGAAACAGTTACATTATATATATATATATATATATATATATATATATATAAACAGTATATAGATGAAACTGAAATGGTACTATATATCTGATTCAACAGAGCTTACAAATGAAATATGGCTAAAAAAAATATACCACAGAGCTTACAATTCAAATGAGAGTCTACACAAGTGATTCCACAGAGCTTGCAATTGCTTCCCAGGCTGGTCCCTACCCAGCCTGGTTCAAGCGGCAGTATTTTCTTGTCTGAGTATCAGAAAGGGTATTAACTCAAATAACCACACTATGGGGAGAACAGACCACATCTTTACATCTGTTCCCAGGCCATGTTAATACAGTAAAAACTTAATTTAAAACATGGAACAAAGTCCCAATAAATTAACTATTTGGACATTTGCTTAGGACTCATAGAGTAATGTCACCACCTAGAACCTCAGTCTGAGGAATCGACAACCCAAGGAATAATATCTTAAACATAACTTCTGAACTCAACACTTCGTTTATCAAAAAACAGACAAGGACAACCCATAGGGCTGACTGTTGACACCTTAATTAGGTGGTCCTTCCCCCACCAGCTAAAGCCAAGATCTCTTCAATCCCTCCCCACATCCCATAATTTCCAGATTAAATAACAATATCAGCAAGAAGATACACCCATTTAATCCCCTTAATGCCAGACTATGAAACGTCCCCCTGACTGGTCAAAAAAGGATAGCTGATGACCATTCGTACACACTGATGCATGCCACCAGACCAATAAATGAGAGATTAGCCTATTATCCAAACTCAGACTGGAGCAGGACATAAGAGACAATACAGGGTATGTAAGAATGAGAAAAAAAGAGAGAGAGAAGATAATGTCCAAAATAAGTATATAAACCCTAAAGAATCTTCTCAGGCCTGACATATCGATGAAACCTGGCCAACACCCAATTCCTAATCCTACAGACTACCTTCTCAAGCATGCCAAGATTTGTAGTTTTTGTAGCCTCTCCTCTGCTGAAAAAATGACTCACAAATTCCTCAGAATCGAAACCCAAGTGATAAACTTGATGAACTGAAAATGAGTTAAGGGGCCCCTGGGAGGTACACTAAGAGAGGGTCTCCCCTGTAGTAAATCTTGGAGCAAACTAAAAGGGCAAAGAGGACATACCCAGAATTACAAACAGCCACCCAGTCCTCCTATTCATAGATATCAGTTTTACGCTTATAAATTCTAAACCTGTAGAAATCAACTCTCACTTCCATCTCCTCCTTTGCAATATTCCTGACTTTGAATTTCTCACAGGCCAACCGTAGGCAAGACTGACGTTAAATGTTTCAACAAATTAACCACAGAAACAAGCCCAGCCTATGCTTGTTCTTAACCACTATCTCCTTACGAGAACCACAAAATCTTTAGTGACTTCCCACCAACTAATTAGCTTAAAACTAAACACTATCACAGTAAATTTGCCATTGGTTGCTGCTGGGTAAATACCCCCCTCCATCCAATTCCAGATCAACCACAATACACTACACAGCCAGTTGTCACTGTCCACAAGCCCCCCTGACAAAGAACATCAGCAGGACCATATATCACACAATTTTGAGTCCTATGCTCAAGTTCTGGGGATACCACTCACACTGGATCCAACGGGCTACTGCTTCCTGCCAAGCTCCCATTGTGCTGGCAGACACCACTGACCCTCCTTGACCACACTCAAGCAAGTCAATCAAAAAGTTTCCATCTGTGGATGAGAAAGGCATCAGCAGCATTATTCAACACTCCCAGAACATACATACCCTGCAACTACACATTCAAGAGCAAACAAGCCAAAACCAAATGACTAAGCAGCCACAATACTAGGGGAGAGACAATGCCAACAGCTGAATGACCCCCATATTGGTGGAGTAGAACAAAATGCACCTCTCATCAAATACCTCAGATCGTGACTGCCTTGAGTATCAGAAATAGCTCGAGGAACACCATGTTTTAGCCAGGCCCAAGTCAGCCCAAAAGCTGGCCATGAGTCAGAACACTACAAAATGCCTAAAATAGCCATAAAACAACAGCAAAAAGAGGTGCAAACCACAGTTTTCAATATCTAACAACAGAAAGTATCAGAGATAAATACTCACATAAAATTCCACTTCCAGCTATAACAAAATAAAGCCGATCAAATGCATGCAGGGTATTGAAGCCTGTCCTGCTTGGGTATACACCTCCAGATTCAGGAATACATCATTGGATCCACTTGAATGTTATAATATATCAAAAATAAACAATGTTATATATGCCAAACGCACAAAGTGGGTCGAAGCACTCTGCTTTTTCAACAGGAACAGAACGAGCAGATTGGAAACCGTGGTTAGCACTTCTTCTTGCTGTTGTTTTATTCTGTTGAGGGTCCCTAAGAGGTTTCCTGATATTTATGGAGAGCAGACTTCCATATTCATTTGACTGAGTGGGGGCAGTCCTTAATCCCTCATCCATTGGTCTGACCACTTGTAGTGGGTTTATTATTGTGAGTAAGGGGGGGTTGGGGAAAGTTTAGTATTCATACATATTACATTAGGAGTAGGCCTTTTCTTTTTTCTTAGTTTTTATGAAATAGCCATGAAGTCAAAATAACCAGAAGAATTTGTATATAAAACCAGATAAACATTAAACACCGGTGTGACATGCCACTAAGTTCAATCATTGTAGCTGTCCAGGTATTCATCCCAGACCCGTAAATCCTGCCTGATTCACAACATCAGCTGGACAAAGTGATGTGCCTGCTGAACAAGCTACTTCCTCCTGTTTCATCAATTTATGAGCCCCAAGAAAAGACCAAACTATGGACTTGAGATCCACCATCTTATTCCTGTGTTAATAAATGGTAATGGAATCTAATTCAATGCCCAGGAAGTTCAAGCAAGTCACCAGTCATTCATTATTCTCAGAGACCAAAGGAACCTTAACCATCTAGTACATCTATTGCAGACTCTGAAAGATAATACCACAGACTACCATCCCCCTGGCCCACACATAAGGTCATCCAGATAATCAGTGATGGAGGAGTACTGAGATTCCTTCTTCAAGACACACTCCAAGAGCGTACGGCGCACACTGGGAGGCATACATTTATGTACTAATGCCCTTTAATGTAATAATCCAGCAGATTTGAACCCTGTGGGTGAACCAGAAGGTGTGGGAAGGTGGAACTGATGTCTGTTTTCACCATCTATGCTCGACACCCAGCCTTGGACAATAACCTGACAGATCAATCAAACTAAGCATAGGACACAAGCAGAAATCCTTATCAATGTCATCATTTATCAAGCCCCTGTAGGGGTAAAATAAGTGATGAATCATTCGGACTGGTTGCCTGTTTTGTCACAGATTGGGTAAAAGAGGATTCTCAAATGGACCCGTCATACACCCTAACACAACCTTTTTGCCAGCTTCTCCACAACAACCAGAGGGAATGCTGGTGTCAACTTCAAATTCTATGAAAATTAACACTCAACCCTGTCCTGGAAGGAGATCCAGAAGCCTATGTCAGATTCCTCCTCCAGCTTCCTTGTTACGCCAAACACCTACCATTGTATCCACTGCCACATTCTGTTGATGGACACCTGTGTCTTCCCCTTTTTTAATAGCCTTGTCCCATGTGCTAACCTTTCTGAAGCACTTGGATATGGGATGTGGTGTTCCACACTCTAGAAACTCATGCTAACACCTAAAGTTCTGCACAGCTTGCAATAACTTTCACTGTCCTGCCAGCAGCCGACTTTTGAGAACCTGCTATAGTGGTGGGGAATCCTAATATCCCAGTGATTGCCTGAAAAGATGCCATACCACCTGGATAAGAAGCTGGATATGTCATAATTGACAGACAAAGACCAATGTCCATTTGATCCCACGCCATTGAGGGATGGACTGCCACCCACTGATGGAACTGCTTGTTGTAGCTCCGTAAAGATACCAATAGTATCATGGTAGCAAATCAATGACAAGAACTTCTAAAAAATTCTTCGCCCATCACTTTTGCAAAAATACAGAAGGCCCAATCTAATTCCCCAAAATTTTAAGGATCTTCTTATAACTCTTTCTCTCCTTTTTGTCATTTTTTTCAATAGGGGCTTCCTCTAAAGGGAGGACTTAATAATCCCCCAAAAACTCATTCCATCAAATCTTTTTAACTTCCTTTTTAAAGTAAAGCCCCAGAGGGCCCGCCCTACAAATATATGACACCCTATATGCCTCCTCTGGGACCCTGGCCAGTTGCCCGCTGACAGAGTACCCACTGTCTCCCCCTGCTATTGTATTCCCTGTAGCTGCATATCCAAAGACGCAATGGGAGATGTGGGAATCAACAACCCCAGGCCTGAATGTACCGGCATCACCACAGGCTGAGAAAAAATTTTCTCCAATACTGCTCTCAGGACCCCATTGACCTCCAAGGGAACCATACTAGGAAAGAAGACAGGATCATATGTAATTGAAGAGCTGGAGTAAGTGGAGTGGGTGTGACCAGGAAAACGTGTAGAGCTCAAAATAAAGCAGAGCAAGAATTCCTGGACCGTTTTTCCCACTAACTCTTTCCCTCCACACACCCCTCTGGGATCCTAAAAAAGGGTTAATATGGAAATGTACAATAAAATGCTATTCAGGGCAGAAGGTAGAACATCAGAAGCCGGAACACAGTTATGATCTTCTGGACCATGACCTTTCCAGTACATTAGGGACTAAAGAGTGCCTTCAGAGAAATGTAAATCAAGAAATTTGACAAATTTTCATGTCCATCTACGGACACAGGGCTTTGTCAATACAATTAACCTACTTATCATTACAGTAGTATTGAAGAAAGATTCTGGTTTATTCACTCCATCTGGCTATTAGACTGGGGGTGGTACACAATTTGAAAGTACAAACCAATCCCGTTCTTTTACAAAAGGCCCCCAGAATCGTGATACAAACTGTGTCGGAATCTATATGCCCAAGTACTCTATAGACGTTTTATGCAACTGAGAAAGAGGCACAAAATGTCCCTGTTTAGAAAACTGGTCCATTATGACCCAGACAACCATCATGCTTTTGGATGGAGGGACATCTACAATGAAATCCATTGCCAGATGAGACTAATGTAGAACTGGCATAGGAACTGGCTGAAGTCCTGAACAGGACAGAATACCACAAAGGCAGCACAAAATCAGCTTTAAATTTAGGCCACCAAAAGCTGCCAGCAAAAAGGTCAAAGGTATGTTTGGCACCAGGATGCCCAGCCACTACAGAGTGATGACCTAAGAATTTTGCACAGGCCCATTGACTAACTCGAGGTGCCTTGGTTTGGATGACACCAGGACTCTGCACAGGAGGGACATAGGCGGGAATTTTAGTCCTGGTAGAAATCTTTTTCAGGGCAGCTGAGAGATTTTGGAGGAGAGGAGAAGAAAGTGAGGTAATAATTTGAGGGGAAGGTATGGTTGTCTCAGCAGAACCCAAAGTATCAGCAGTTTCTTTAAATTACAGGGAGAGGGTATCAACTTTAGAGTTCTTGGAAGCCGGTATGTAGGGAATATTAAAGTTGAACTGACTGAAGAACAAAGCCCAAGAGCTTCACAGGCATTTATCTTTTGGCTTTTCTGAAATATTTAAGGTTACAGTGCTCCATTAAGATTTTTTCATCGCCCTATAGCACAGGCATGGTAAACTCAAATACAGTCAAGGGCCACATACATAATGCTAGAGCAGATCATTCTGGGTACTTTATTACCTGCATAATGTGGATATTGTGTGGCTGCACATGTTAAGTTCTGTAATGCAACTGGGGTTAATGTACTGAGGAAAAGTGATGCAATTCTGGTACAATTCAAGTGAACACAGAAAATGCTTAATAATTCCACAAATTCCACAGAATGTAAATGGGAATTCTAATACCTTGAATGCTAGAGCAGTCTCCAATGAGCTGAAAATTACTGGGCTCCTGTCTAGCATTCAATGGGATAAAAGCCCTATTGACCCTTTGATTGCTTTGCGTTGTGTAGCCCTCTGGCACTCAAAGGGTTAAACCATCCAGCATCTTTATATGTTATCTATTGTGCACTTGGTTACTCCAGAATTGCTTCACCTAAAGTTAGTTAATCTAATTTCATACTCCCCAAAACAAATTAGGTCTTATTCATCAAGTTAAAGATGAGCAATTCTGAAGCAAACCAACTGCACCATAGAATGGGATGAAAGTTCTGCAAATTCCCATTGAGACCTGAGAAGTGGCGAAAGGGACTTAACTCACAAAACGGATGTTTAGCCACAAGACGGTTTCTGTGGCTTAACGTCCTTTATGGTTTTAGCTGGTAGGGCCTTTGAATACCGTGTTACACATTTTATTATTTCAGCCGGTATTTACAGCAAGAAGAACAAAGAAAGAAGAGAAGGACAGAAGAGACAGGAAAGAAGACAGAAGATGACCATCATGCTGAGGACTCCACTGGACATCAGGATTGTTGTAATGCGATGTTGCTTTACCCCACTGGCACTCATAGGGTTAATTCTACTAACTTTGGACACTTTTTAGACACTTTGGATATACTGATATGGGGCCCTAAGTCCATTGCGGACTTAGGTTTTTTTGTTTGCCCATTAATAGCTGCGTTAGCTGGCTCAAAATCCGATAAGGGACTTTACGGCCAAACAAACTGGGTCTTAACTTTTATGCGATAAAGTGAGTCCCTTATCGGATTTTTACAGCTAACGCAGTCTTTTAAATGGCAACTTGGCGCATTTTTTTTTCAAATGGACCAAAACACACGTTAGTGTAGTGGCCGTATTAGTTGTTGAACTGCAGTTAGCTGTTCATTACATGGACCTTTAAATGGCTTACTACACGTTAAAACACCCGGCTGTGTTTTTTTGGCCTAATGCCTGTCTTTAAATCTACCCCTTTGTGTGCAGTTGGGGAAAAGACCAGAATTCATATTCCCTAAAACTAAAACAAATTAGGCCTTATTCATCAAGTTAAAGGGATAGTAATACTTCGTTTTAACTTTATTTTATCTTGTAGGCATTAAAAAAACATGAAGAATGATATAAGTCTTATCTCTCAAACCTTTATGGTTTATGAGATATTCACAAGCAAACTTTCCCCCTCCCGCCCCTTTTACCTAGTGTAAGCTATCTCTTCTCAGATGTGGAATCCAGTCCATAGACCAGACAGATAACAGAAGGGGACACTCTTATTCCTATGAAAACAATGAAATCCCTGCCCCCCCCCCTTGACAAGCTTTTCAGGTTTTTCCCTTATCTTAATTGAAGATTGTCCCTCTCTGCAGTCTACCTGGGCACCTCCCTTCTGATCTGGCTGAACAGTGTGACATCAGTAAAAGGGGTGGGAGGGGGACACTTTCTCATTGAATTACTCTTGAACTACAACTCTGACATAATTAAAATAACACTCTCCAAAGTCCAAATACTATGATGATTAATTAGAGCTGCTTTTATTATGAAACATTACTATCCCTTTAAGTATGAGCAATTCTGGAGCAAACCAAATGCACCATAGAGAGAGATGAAAGTTCTGAAAATTTCCTATTGAGACCTAAGAAGTGGAGACAGAGAGACTGTATGCGTGATTGGGGAAGAGACTTATGGAGGGATGAAGAGATGACAGAGCCATGGGTGCAGAAGAGGGGAGAGACCTATAATTAGAAATAAGAGAGAGACCTGGCTATTGAATATTGTTTTTAGATATAAGAAAGCGGTGAATGCCAAAGGGGTGCACAGTAGATCACAGAGTAATGCACTGCACAACCCTTCTTGCCCTCACAGCTCTAATGTGCAGGGTATGTGTAGCTCTTTATATATATATATATATATATATATATATATATATATATATATATATATAAAACCAAGGACAGAATGGCACTCCAAAACTTATTTAAATAGATAGTTAAAAAGATAGTTAAATAAGTAAAAGCCTTGGTGCCTCCTACATGAGTTATACAGGTAGCTGAAAAGTTGATGATAAAATACAAAACACCATGTTGGCAGGGGGACAGAGTTCTCCTGCCCACCATCGAATTACTTCGATCCCCAGCCATTCCTGTCAAAATCACTGAAGTGAGATTCACCACCATGGAGTTGGAGCAGTTCCCTGACGTGCACCACAAACAAAGACAAAGCATTCACTAATATATACACACACACCATAAAATCTCACAGAATAATACGCCCCTGTGTATAAAATGCAGGTGTACATGTATAATAAGCACCCTTGTGTTCCCCCGTCATGCAAAAAAAAAAAATGTTCTCTTACCGCTCTGATTTCCTCCCTCCCCGTTTACCCTGATCCTCCTCTCCCCCTCTGTAGTCCAATCCAGCAGCCTGAGAGTGTCAGAGCAGGTGGCATGCTTGCATTTACATTGCCCTGAAAGGACCTCTTCTTTTTAGCCATTGGTAACTTCTTAGTATTGGATCTATGGTATTGCCCTGAGAGGACCTTGCAGTCCTCGCACAACATTATCATTGGCTTAAAAGAATTGCTGGGTTGGGCTACAGAGGGGGTGAGAAGGATGAGGGTAATCAGGGAGGGAGGGAATCAGAGTGACTATAAAAAAATAGTTTTTATTTTTTCCCCTCGTATAATATGCACCCTCAACTTCACCTTGATCCATAAATATATAGATATGGTATATATATGTATATATATATATATATATATATATATATATATATATATATATATATATATAATCTTTATGGAAAGAAGGCTATGCACTCACGGATTTTAGCAAAAAAATAAATACTTTACTGGTATGAAAAAATGCAAAGTTTCAGTCCACGCTTGGGACCTTTGTCTTGAGGAAGGCCCTACAGGGGGTCGAAATGTTGACAGTAAACACAACTCTGCAAAAGAAGACCTGTGAGTACTGTTCCATACATGGACTTGGTATCATTTCTTGTTTTATTAATTACTTATTTGGATATATAGTACCGAGGCATTTGCACACGTATTGAATATAGGAGTGCCCATTCCTTCCTATTCATATATATATATATATATCTTCCCCAAGAGACCAGCACTCACGGGACTTATCACAAAAATATATCTTTTAATACTTCGACGTTTCGGTCCTACACGAACCTTGATCAAGAACACAATGATTGTGTTCTTGATAAAGGTTCATGTAGGACTGAAATGTTGAACTATTAAAAGATATATTTTTGTGATAAGTCCCGTTAGTGCTGATCTCTTGGGGAAGTTGTAGAATTTCATGTCTGAGCATCCAGGCAATTGTTTGGGAAGATCTGAGTGCCGATTTTGGGAAGTAATATATATATATATATATATATATATATATATATATATATATATATATATATAATTTTGTTGGTACAAAAGCACACTGAAGACTTCAAGTTGTGGCGAAAAGGAAATACATTTTAATGTCAATGTTGTGGTCACATAATTAGACTTTCCTCAGGACAAATAAAATAACGGTAAACCCCTCACCAATAAACCCCATCACTGAAAGAAAGGCACCAAGAATGATGATGTCACCAGTGGAGACATGCTAATGATACAGTGATAATAACAACTTATGAGTGTAGTTCAACGTAATGCAAAACACTTAAAGACACTTAAGCACCTAAGGAAAGAAACACATATAGAATAATGCCCTAATGGAAATATAGAAATATGTTAAATAATGGGCTGAGAGGCAAAGTGACAGCAAAAGAGTTATCCTTTTATAGAGCACATTACAAACATAAAGGAGATGAATGAACGTTCAATAAATGTAATAAAACCCAATTTGGCACTTTTGCAGTGCTGTAATTTGCTGTTGTCTCAATTATTCAACTTGACACTTCTAACGAGCAAGAGGGCCAGTGTAACCAAATTACAGAATGGAGGATAAAAAAAACTTGGAAAGTGCACTGCAAAGCAGTTCACTGATACTGCTTAAGGGAAAACTGTGGAAGCCATACATACAGATGCATTTAGACAGTTTCAGAAATCAAGATAATAATGATATTCATGTTTGTTGTTAAATTGTAAAGATTAGAACATCCCCATATTCCATATAAAGTTTAAAGTCAGATAGCACAAATAGGGAGATCAACAATGTCTTGATAGCGAGGGAGTCCATAGAAACTAGTCCCATGTATTATTGGAACTATAATGTTATAGTATTGTCATGCTGCTCCTGACTGCTCCTCCTACCTTTAATCCTATTGGCGGCTGTAGGCTTTATGTACCTGGATCTTCCATCAAACCTTGCTCGATTTTAGCGCCAAAAGTCTGAGAGAAACCTTTGTCGCCGAGTTCCTGTGTTTGCTGATTCCGTGTACCGAACCCTGCTTGAATACCGACCTAGTCTTGTCTACTGCCCGTGGATCTTGACCCAGCCTTGCCTGACCACGTCTCTCTCTGTCCCTCTGGCTCCTGATTCGATTCTGGCTTGACCCTGCTTTCCCGGACTACGCTTCCCCTTCGGAACTTTCTGCCTCGCAACGAGAGTCCCTCCAGCTGCTCTCAAGGTTTGGTTCCAGTCTACTCGTTCCTTCACCTCTGGGGCTCCGACTGGTTTGGGTTGCCATCACCGGCTGCTCCAGTGACTGCCCAGGCCAGTCGAGGGTGTAGGAACTCGTATTCCCCTTACCTGCTTCCAGTTCTCCTGGGCCTCAAGTCCAAACTCGAATCAGCGGAGAATAGAGGATTCGTAGTCCGTAGACCTCGAACCTGCCTCGAACCTTATCGATACCCCAAGACCTCGAACCTTATCGATACCCCAAGACCTCGAACCTGCCTCGAACCTTATCTTAACCTCGAAACCTTCGAAACTGTCCTGCAGTCTGACTTCCATTCGATACGGTCTTGAACCTCCTCGAGCCTCCAAATACCCGCTGATCCAGTCTCAAACTCAGAGGTACTGTGAACTGGTTATCCTGAGTCCTTTTTCTTGCTAACCTCGCTTGACCCTACTCAGAGACTGACAAGTATTAATCATTCATATGTCATCAATAGACAAAAGCAAAATACTGCCTACAACAAATGACTGGCATGGTTAGTACCAAAGGAAGATTAGTGCATGCCAACTGCAAAGCAAGTCCTATCCTAAGAAATTGGACAATTGTTTAGACAACAGCAATGTGAGCCAGTTAGGTCTAATATCTGACACCAGTTGGGCAGGTGATAGGTCAGGTTGAGCACACCTAAGCTGGTTAGTAGCTGAGACTTCACAGGAGGCAAGCCAAATCATGCTTTAAAGAATTGTCATGTGCAGGCTGAGATAGAAGAATGGATAGTATAATCATAATCAGATAACTAGGCAAAGGTCAGGGAGGACATAGAACAGTTAAAGTAGAAGTTTGAAGTTGGAGGTTGAGGTAAATGTAGATCAAGATCTAAGGTCTAGCTGTAAGAAAAGTACAGAAGAGAATAAGCAGCAATTCACACCCAAAGTCTAACAGGCTCAGTAATCAGACATGGTGCTATAGGAAATCCAAGTTCTTTTTGGAGACCTAAATCAATGAGGCACAAGGTTTCAAACATTAGGAATGTTCTGAGAGGTTATAGTGAAAATATGAGAAGAAGGGTGAAAGGCACACATGTGAACATCCAAAAGTGGGACATCAAACAAGTGTATTTCAGGGCAGCATGAGAAAAAACACAGAAGAGAACAGAAACATAAGTAAGACTGGAGATAGACAAGAGGTATGACAAGTATTTAGCCATTTGTTCACAAAAGATAGTTAATTTCTTTCCAACATAAAACACGCCACATAAACAGATGAGGATAGAAATGGCATAATTCAAATAGCAAGTGTGTCTATGATTAATCTTAAGGGATTTGTTAGTATAAGGATGGTTGAAGCTTGATTCACTGATCATGCTGTTACAGGTAGTCCATTTTCATCTCCAATCCACGGGACACAGCAACAGGTCAGGTTTTGAGATGTCTCTTATTAAGAACAGGTATCGCAATCACAATGACTGAACCACTGATTACCCACCTGTAAAATAGCCTGAAAAGCTGACCTGCTGGTGTGCCTCAAGGACTATAGTTCAGAAACACTGATCTATAACATCCCAATCTATTTTGGAGCTTTGTGTGCTAGTAGCTGCCTTGTGTAGATGGAATACTGGTGTCTATAGGTCTATCAGGCATACACTACTGTTGAAAAGTTTGGGGTCATTTAGAAATGTCCTTGTTTTCCATCAAATGAATTGCAAAATGAATAAAACTACAGTCAAGATGTTGACAAGGTTGGAAATAATGATTTTCAAATTTACATAATAATTATGTCCTTCAAACTTTGCTTTTACCAAAGAATCCTCCATTTGCAGCAATTACAACCTTGCAGACCTTTGGCGTTTTAGTTCTAAATTTGTTGAGGCAATGTGAAGAGAGTTCATCCCATGCTTCCTGAAGCACCTCCCATAATTTGGATTGGCTTGATGGGCACTTCTTACGTCCCATACAATCAAGTTGCTCCCATAACAGAAATAAGGACATTTCTAAGTGACCCCAAACTTTTGAATGGTAGTGTATGTAGGTCACATACATTTCTGCCCCCTCTGTTACTCATATTAAAGACGAGCTCTCAGGATAAAGTAAA
Organism: Rhinophrynus dorsalis; assembly: GCA_037306005.1. Taxonomy (NCBI): domain Eukaryota; kingdom Metazoa; phylum Chordata; class Amphibia; order Anura; family Rhinophrynidae; genus Rhinophrynus; species Rhinophrynus dorsalis. The sequence continues at coordinate 263,832,776 of CM074718.1, forward strand.
TTAAGGTTAGTTAATGCCTAAAGTAGGAGAGATTCAGCTCATAAGACAAAGCATATTAAGGTTAGGTACTTGCCAATATGAGGTACCTTGGTGTTGGTGGCAAGCTTAGCATTCTATGGCCATATAATGTAACTAAATCCTCATCTTTAATATAGTAGTGATATGCAGGCACAATGCCGCAGAGTAAAGGGTTAATAGTGATGAAAATTTGGATGTGCACCAATACTTTGTATATTTGCTTTTAGCTATTTTGGTCAAAATTGGTTGCACTCCAGCAATTTTAAAGGTGTTTTTTCTTTGGGTGTGCTTACCAAAACCTGGACTGGAATTGTTCTTTTGGAACTTTTGACCAGCTTCTATTGGTTTAAGCACCCCTCCCACCCCCAGGTGCAAAGCTCATTGTCTCTAGGACACTATATAATGCCTGTCAGAGAGTCTCTCTCCATTAATGAGTAAAGCTGACCAAGATTCAGCTCTCAGGATAAAGTAAATTAAGGTTAGTTAATGCCTAAAGTAGGAGAGATTCAGCTCATAAGACAAAGCATATTAAGGTTAGGTACTTGCCAAAATGAGGTATCTTGGTGTTGGTGGCTAGCTTAGCATTCTATGGCCATATAATGTAACTAAATCCTCATCTTTAATATAGTAGTGATATGCAGGCACAATGCCGCAGAGTAAAGGGTTAATAGTGATGAAAATTTGGATGTGCACCAATACTTTGTATATTTGCTTTTAGCTTTTTTGGTCAAAATTGGTTGCACTCCAGCAATTTTAAAAGTGTTTTTTCTTTGGGTGTGCTTACCAAACCTGGACTGGATTTGTAAGAGTTAGTTGCATTCCACTATATCACATTCATAAGTCTGGTGGGCCACACCCCCACTGGTGACATTGCTGAGGTACAGGGATTCCGTTTTTGGCACCCTTCATTCAGTGTTGGGGTTTATAAGGTGGGGTTTACTGTTCCTTTATTTGTCCTGAGGAAGATCTAATTATGTGACATTTAGACATGTTATTTAATTTTTTAGACATTTAAAAATGTTATTTACTCTTTTGTACTAACAAATGCTTAAATTATGCCAAAAACAACATCACTGAGGCATACAAACCTATCTATCTATCTATCTATCTATCTATCTATCTATCTATCTATCTATCTATCTATCTATTTATCTATCTATCATAGTTTGTTTGATTTTTTTTGGGGTGAGCATATTGCATAAAATCCACAAGTTGCAGATTTTTCCATGGAAATAGGGAATATATAAGTCTTTTCGCTACTGCCGATGATTTTGTTGAGGGAACTTTTTCCACCTATGCTTTTGATGGCTGTGAAAATTCCCACCACAATATTAGAAAAACTTTAAATTTGCCAGAGCAAGAGAGAGAGAACAGAAAGCAGAGAGAGCTATAGTTAAAAAAAATTGTAGAAGTTGGAGTCTGTGATGATTCAGTTGCTTTCTGCACTGTACAGTGAGTGTATACTGAATCACAGTGTCAAATAATGAGTAAGTGAAGCTGGAAGACAGCTGACATTATGTTGTTTGGCAATGTAGTAGTTCCTCCTGCTGCTGAATGACCTGATTCCCTCTCCCAATGTTATTAAATGTCACAGTGTGATGTTCCTGTCACTGTCTGATGCAGCAGTTGGTGTCACTAAATCCTCCTCAACAACACAAGAAGGTGACTTGTCACAGTCTTTACTATTGTTAAAAAGTTTTGTACTACTACTGGTGGTAGAACATTACATGTCACTTTTGCTACCAGCCACCTCAGGAGGAGAAGGATAATCATCATTTGTTAGACAAGCTGTAGAAACCATGGGCAAAGTCAGTTTTTTGTATGAATTTACTATCGTGCAGATGTTCATGTACTCCTCCTACTCTTTTCCCCTTACCCCTGCTCTTACCACGTTTAGTGTGCATAATGATAATAGTACTGGTTTTTACTGTTAAAGCGGAACTTTCACCTAAACGCATGTTTGCTTTAATCCACTTACATTGCCGATTCAAGCTGTGCTGGGTTTTGGTTTTTTAAAAAAACGCCATAGAAATTAAGTTTGAGGGTTAACTTTATCCCTCTTCTCCTCATTCTGATCAGCACCATCTTGCCGATTAGAATACAGGAGATCCTCCTCCCCGCTGGTCTGTCAGTAAGTTGGAGTACTCTCATTGGCTAGATATCGATCTCTACCAATGAGAGTTCTCTAGCTTACTGACAGACCAGCGGGGAGGAGGATCTGTTATGTATTCTCATCGGCACAAATTGTGCCGATCAAAATGAGAATACGTCAAGAGGGAAAAGGTAAACCCTCAAAAGTATTTTCTATTGCGTTTTTTTAAAAAAACAAAACACGGCACAGTTTGAATCGGTAATGTACGTGGATTAAAGCAAACATGTGTGTAGGTGAAAGTTCCCCTTTAAGTACATAACCAAGGTGATAGAGTGTTGATTTATGTTTTGTCTGTCCGAAAGTAATCTTTATGTATGTCTCTGTGTATCACTACCACTCTCAGCTCAGTCATACGATTTCCTATCAGTCAAAAATGTGTTTGCTTTTTTTTAACTGTCCTTGTCTGTCACTGTTAGTGCCACTGTCTACAAATTATACTCATATTCCCTGCAACCACAAGCAGCTCCAATTCTCCATCATTCCTAAGCTAGTAGTTAATGTCAAAATTTAGTTAGCTTTTTCTTTCCTCCCATTTTTACAGTACATGATAGCCCTGCTACAAAATCAGCAGCTTTCAAGGAATAAGCGTACAGCAGCTGATTCGGCATCACCACATCTCAGTATAAACTTGCCTCTCGTGTTCTTGCAAATGTAGGAGTGAATGTGTTTAAGAAAGAAGATTGAAAGAAGATTGAAATTGTTCGTACTCTGTCTTGTACCATCTATTTATGTCTGTCTGCCTAATATCCCTCAATCTGTCTCAGAAGAGGCTCAGTCTCAGAAAGCTCGGGTAGGAAGGATCACTTCACCTGCCTTTCTGTCTTTGCCACTTATCAGACAACAAGGTCTTTATTTATTTCTTTGTTTCTCACAAAAGCATTGTTCAGACTCTACACATATATGTAGTTTGGAATATAAGCCGTTGGGATCTTTAAACTGCTCTAACCACTGTGATCTTAAATTCACCTCCGGATAAGAATCTCAGAACTCTCTCTTGGGCTGCTCCTCATAAAATCCATCCCTGAGTGATTGCAATTCTATTAACTGTGCTTTCAACACCCCCTGTAAAAATGTCCAACGGGTGCAAAACATGCTATCCTATTCCATGCAGTGGATTCACTGCATGTTAAGGAATGCACTTTTCAAGGCGAAAAACCTGCACTATGAAAAGGAGGCCTAACACGCAGTGAAAACCACCGGTGAAAGCCCCCCAAAGATGCCCACAGTTAAACCTGTGAGTGTCTGAGGGTATCCTTCTGGCTTTTTTGTTTTTTTTCCCTCTGGATCAACAGGGATGATATAGCATAGGCTGAACTAGGTGGAAGCAGATCTTTTTTCAGCCTCATCAACTATGCTACTATGTAAATGTTAAGATAGTGTCAGTTCATTATTTTTATGATTCTGTGATTGCCTAATTGTTCTTAGTCTGTTTGTCTTAGTGGAAATCTTGGTGGTGTCCTAAACACCTAAACAACAAACTATTTAAAGGTATAGTAATAATTAATTTTAACTTTAGTTAATATTGTTAGGATTAAAAAAACTAATCATATCATCTATGTCTCACTGCCCTAAATTTTTCCATTTATATTTCCTCCCCCCCCTCCCCTTTTAGTATGTCATCTCTCAAGCTCTAGGAAGAGAAATCTGGTTCCAAGACTGTTAGGAGTGTCTACAGGGTGGAGAAACAGCAATACAGCCGAGGTAAGACATACCCACTCAGTCTTGTTTTCACCATGAAGTCTTTGTAATGTACTTCCCTTTTCTCAGAGCTTCAGGCAGTCAGATGTCACCTTTCACTAACCATAGTACATTGCATCAGCTTGCTCGTCTGATGAACATCGAGTTTCTGAGCAGAACCATTCCAGTCTATTGCTGTGTTAGAATACTTTCGATATGTTGACGGCATTCTGTTCACTAAAGGCATTCTATTCGCTGAAGGCTTTCTATTTACTAAAGGCTTTCTACTCATAGAAAGATTTCTATTCACTGAAGGCTTTCTATTCATTAAAGACTTTCTATGCCCTAAAGGCTTTCTATTCACTGAAGGCTTTCTATTCACTAAAGTCTTTCTACTCATGGAAGGCCTTCTATTCACTGAAGGCTTTTTATTCATCGAAGGTGTTCTATTCACTGAAATTTTCTACTCGCTGAATGCTTTCTATTCACTGAAGGTTTCTACTCACCAAAGGTTTTGTTACAGCTTACCTTGGCTTCAGCATCATCTACAGGCACGAGGCTTGAAGCATGCAGCAGGCCTCTGTTTTATGTGTTTGCTTCCTGTAGTCTCCTCCTACCTACTTCCTACTTCCTCCCTCTCAGCTGCTCCTCCTTCTTCCTGTGGAGTGGTTTAAAAGGCAGGCTGACTCCTGATTCAGTTGCCCTTGCATTGTTGTTCATAGCAGTTCTATTACTTTGGGTTCTGTGTATGACCTGGCTAGTCTTCCATCCATCCTGGTGCTGACCTGTGGCTCTGTCTGACTCAGAGACGTGCACAGACATTTTGGGGGGCAGGGGCTCAAATGAAAAAAGGGCACTTCTCCTGATTTTTTTTTGTTAAAAGGCACAAGGGCACTTTGGACAAAAAGGGCAGGTGCTCAAGCCCCCCTTGGTGTCTATGTGTGCACGTGCATGGTCTGACTATTCTTTTACTTATTCCTATAGTGGACACCCAACCTGGTGCAGACCTGTGGCTCTGGCTGACTACCTGAACTGTGTATGACCTGGCTTGTCTGACTACCCCCTCTGGTGCTGACTTGTGGCTCTGTCTAAGTAGCCAAAAATGATGTGAGAGGCTCTGAGCACCAACAAAAGCATAATTGCCTGTTCTCCAGCTAGTCACCGCTCAAAAGCATCACATTTTAGCTCTCTAGTGCCCTTACAGAGGAGAAATTTCCACATACATATTAGACTAATCCCTCCCATAAGGGCGGTCCAGTACCAAAATGATGGGCAAGTCCCCTCAGCACTGAAAAACCAGCTAACCCCAGACGTACATTTGAGCCTTATTTGGGCCTCGTCAGCGAGGTGCAGCTGGCTTCCCTAGGCACTGAGAGCAAGGGGTACACATCTGGATTACCCTTTACAATTTGGGAGAGACCCTAAGTGTTTTGTAGAAGCAGCAAAAAATGATGTGAGAGGCTCTGAGCACCAACAAAAGCACAACTGCCTGTTCTCCAGCTAGTCACCACTCAAGAGCATCACATTTTAACTCTCTAGTGCCCTTACAAAGGAGATATTTCCACATACATATTAGACTAATCCCGCCCATAAGGGCAGTCCAGTACCAAAATGATGGGCAAGTCCCCTCTGCACAGAAAAACCAGCTAACCCCAGACATACGTTTCGGCCTTATTTTGGCCTTGTCAGTGAGGTGAAGCTGGCTTCCCTAGGCACTGAGAGCAAGGGGTCCACATCTGGATTACCCTTTACACTTTGGGAGAGACCCTAAGTGTTTTGTAGAAGTAGCCAAAAATTATGTGAGAGGCTCTGAGCACCAACAAAAAACACATTTGCCTGTTCTCCAGCTGGTCACCGCTCAAGAGCATCACATTTTAGCTCTCTAGTGCCCTTACAGAGGAAAAATTTCCACATACATATTAGACTAATCCCGCCCATAAGAGCAGTCCAGTACCAAAATGATGGGCAAGTCCCCTCTGCACTGAAAAACCAGCTAACCCCAGACATACGTTTCGGCCTTATTTGGGCCTCGTCAGCGAGGTGCAGCTGGCTTCCCTAGGCACTGAGAGCAAGGGGTCCACATCTGGATTACCCTTTACACTGTGGGAGAGACCCTAAGTGTTTTGTAGAAGCAGCAAAAAATGATGTGAGAGGCTCTGAGCATGAACAAAAGCACAATTGCCTGTTCTCCAGTTAGTCACCGCTCAAGATCATCACATTTTAGCTCTCTAGTGCCATTACAGAGGAGAAATTTCCACATACATATTAGACTAATCCCGCCCATAAGGGCGGTCCAGTACCAAAATGATGTGCAAGTCCCCTCTGCACGGAAAAACCAGCTAACCCCAGACGTACATTTGAGCCTTATTTGGGCCTCGTCAGCGAGGTGCAGCTGGCTTCCCTAGGCACTGAGAGCAAGGGGTACACATCTGGATTACCCTTTACAATTTGGGAGAGACCCTAAGTGTTTTGTAGAAGCAGCAAAAAATGATGTGAGAGGCTCTGAGCACCAACAAAAGCACAACTGCCTGTTCTCCAGCTAGTCACCACTCAAGAGCATCACATTTTAACTCTCTAGTGCCCTTACAAAGGAGATATTTCCACATACATATTAGACTAATCCCGCCCATAAGGGCAGTCCAGTACCAAAATGATGGGCAAGTCCCCTCTGCACAGAAAAACCAGCTAACCCCAGACATACGTTTCGGCCTTATTTTGGCCTTGTCAGTGAGGTGAAGCTGGCTTCCCTAGGCACTGAGAGCAAGGGGTCCACATCTGGATTACCCTTTACACTTTGGGAGAGACCCTAAGTGTTTTGTAGAAGTAGCCAAAAATTATGTGAGAGGCTCTGAGCACCAACAAAAAACACATTTGCCTGTTCTCCAGCTGGTCACCGCTCAAGAGCATCACATTTTAGCTCTCTAGTGCCCTTACAGAGGAAAAATTTCCACATACATATTAGACTAATCCCGCCCATAAGAGCAGTCCAGTACCAAAATGATGGGCAAGTCCCCTCTGCACTGAAAAACCAGCTAACCCCAGACATACGTTTCGGCCTTATTTGGGCCTCGTCAGCGAGGTGCAGCTGGCTTCCCTAGGCACTGAGAGCAAGGGGTCCACATCTGGATTACCCTTTACACTGTGGGAGAGACCCTAAGTGTTTTGTAGAAGCAGCAAAAAATGATGTGAGAGGCTCTGAGCATGAACAAAAGCACAATTGCCTGTTCTCCAGTTAGTCACCGCTCAAGATCATCACATTTTAGCTCTCTAGTGCCATTACAGAGGAGAAATTTCCACATACATATTAGACTAATCCCGCCCATAAGGGCAGTCCAGTACCAAAATGATGTGCAAGTCCCCTCTGCACGGAAAAACCAGCTAACCCCAGACATACGTTTCGGCCTTATTTGGGTCTTGTCAGTGAGGTGCAGCTGGCTTCCCTAGGCACTGAGAGCAAGGGGTCCACTTCTGGATTACCCTTTACATTTTGGGAGAGACCCTAAATGTTTTGTAGAAGCAGCCAAAAATGATGTGAGAGGCTCTGAGCACCAACAAAAGCACAATTGCCTGTTCTCCAGCTAGTCACCGCTCAAGAGCATCACATTTTAGCTCTCTAGTGCCCTTACAAAGGAGAAATTTTCACATACATATTAGACTAATCCCACCCATAAGGTCAGTCCAGTACTAAAATGATGGGCAAGTCCCCTCTGCACAGAAAAAAACAGCTAACTCCAGATGTACATTTTGGTCTTATTTGGGCCTTATCAATGAGGTGCAGCTGGCTTCCCTAGGCACTGAGAGCAAGGGGTCCACGTCTGGATTACCCTTTACACTTTGGGAGAGACCCTAAGTGTTTTGTAGAAGCAGCCAAAAATGCTGTGAGAGGCTCTGAGCACCAACAAAAGCACAATTGCCTGTTCTCCAGCTAGTCACAGCTCAAAAGCATCACATTTTAGCTCTCTAGTGCCCTTACAGAGGAGAAATTTCCACATACATATTAGACTAATCCCACCCATAAGGGCAGTCCAGTACCAAAATGATGGGCAAGTCACTGAGAGCAAGGGGTCCACGTCTGGATTACCCTTTACACTTTGGAAGAGACCCTAAGTGTTTTGTAGAAGCAGCCAAAAATTATGTGAGAGGCTCTGAGCATGAACAAAATGTATGTGGAGATTTCTCCTCTGTAATGGCACTAGAGAGCTAAAATGTGATGATCTTGAGCGGTGACTAGCCGGAGAACAGGCCATTGTGCTTTTGTTCGTGCTCAGAGCCTCTCACATCATTTTTTGGCTTGTTGTGGCTCTGTTTGACTACTCTTACGTTTGTTCCTTCTACCTAGCAGACACCCAACCTAGTGTGGATCTGGGGATCTGGTAGACTAAGCTCTGATACTGACTGCAGGCTTGAGTCAGCTATCATTTTCCCATACTGACTGCAGGCGTGAGTCAGTTCGCTCCTTACTGACTGCAGGCGTGAGTCAGAATTCACTCCCTACTGACTGCAGGCATGAGTCGGTACGCTCATTACGTTGGGTCAAGATCCTGAGTTCCGGTTCCTGCTCCTGGTTCCTGTTGAGACTACTAGTGGCTAAGGCCTAGTCTCCAGCAGTGTGGTCTAGCTTTGCAGCCTATTATTCCTGATAATACTGCTTTCTGGCTGGTAACCCTCTGCTTGTTCCTGTTGTATATATTGTTCTTTCTATCATTTGTTAATAAATTGCATTAACTATACCATACTGACTCCTGAACTTTTCTGGGTATCTGTGACAGTACGCAAGGGCCATGAGTTCAGACAGTTATGGCAATGCAGTTTTTCAAAGCATCCTAGAGAGGATGGAGAGACTGAGTCAGCAGCTGGATCAGTTGTCTTTGGCCATGCAGATGGTTTTGCAGCGCACTGCTCGTCTTGAGCAAATTTGTAACCAATTGGTGGCCCCCTCCAAGACTTCCCAGGCACCATTGGCCCCAAATCCTCCTGATGCAGGTATGGTCAAAAGGTTGACGGGCTCCGCTTAGCTCCCACAGCGGTATGGTGGGGATACAGTAGGTTGCCATGGTTTCCTGAACCAGCTAGGCATATATTATGAACTGGTACCAAATGCCTTTCCCAATGAGCGAAGTAAAGTTGGTTTCCTTATCTCCCTCCTCACTGACAGAGCACTGGCATGGGAAAATCTGCTATGGGAGACTAATAAACCCATCGTTCACAATTTCTTGGATTTTGTGAAATCATTCAGACAAGTCTTTGATAGGCCAGGCCGCGTGGCCGTGGCATCCAAGCATCTTATGACCCTGTGCCAGGGTAATCGCATGGTGGCCGACTATGCCATTGAGTTCCGTACGCATGCCGCCGAGGTAGACTGGAATAACGAGGCCTTGATGGCAGTTTTTTTCAGGGGCTCAGTGATACCATGAAAAATGAGATTGAGGCATGCGACCTACCCAACAATTTAGACTTACTGATCAATTTCTGCATTCTGGTAGATACCAGAATCAGAGAGCGATGCTCTTTTAAGGAGTACCTGCGGAGGTCCTCAAACAGAAGGTCGGCTAATTACTCTGGTCCTTCCAGTCCTCAGGGACTTGTATATGCAGGTGGATGCCATTGTCAGGGGGAGGTCCCTGGTTGCTGAAGGCCTGCGGAGGCCGCAAAGAGAGTTGTCCCCTCATGTCTCTGACCCACCCTATCCTCCCTCTCCTCCAATGCCTCCGGATTTGGTCTCTGAGAGCTGTGAACCCAGGCTGGTGGGTGTCACTCGGCTTTTTAGGGAGAAGAGTGCCTTTAGGAGAAGGGAAGGCTTGTGCTTGTACTGTGGTAAGGCGGGTCATTTGTTACGGTCTTGTCCCATTCGTCCGGAGAGATGCCCGAATGCTAAAATGGGCCGGAGACAGATTATAGGGAGTATTTCTGTGTCTCCAGTGCTCCTTTCGGATAAGCCCGTGTTGATGGCTTGGATTTATTGGGCTAATCAATCCGCCTCAGTTCCAGTGTTACTGGATACTGGGGCAGCTGGCTGCTTTATGGATGCGGAATTCGATGCCAGTAAAGACATTCCATTGCTGCCTATTGCCTCCCCGTTGGCCGTGTAAGCCATTGATGGCAGACCACTACAACCCTCTCACATTACACATGAGACTGCTTTGTTAACCTTGAGAGTGGGAGACCTACATATGGAAACCCTGAAGTTTCAGGTAATTAACTCTCCACACCATGCCATGGTCCTGGGGTTCCCTTGGGTCCAGAAACATAACCCCAGGATAGACTGGCACACTTGTGAGGTGGTGGTGGACTGGTCCCCACTATGTAAAAGTCTTGTCTATTATGCCCCGTATGAGTTACGCAGGCATCAACTTCCCTCCTTCCAGAGGAGTACATGTCTTTTATAGACATATTTAGTGAAAGCCAAGCTGAGCTCCTGCCACCAAATAGACCCTATGATTATACGTTGGAATTGCGTCCTGGGACTACACCCCGAGGGGTCAGGTCTATCCCTTGTCTGTGGAGGAGAATAAGGCTATGGAGGAATATGTGATGGATGCGCTGGCTAGAGGCATCATACGTAAATCCACATCTCCCGCTGGTGCTGGATTTTTCTTTGTCAAAAAGAAGGACGGGGAGCTTCATCCATGTATTGGTTTTCGTGAGTTTAATAAGATTTTGGTCAGGAATGCTTATCCTATTCCCTTGATCACCAAACTCTTTGACCTAGTCAAGGGTTCCAAGATTTTCACTAAACTCTATCTGAGAGCCGTGTACAATTTAGTACGGATGAAAGAGGGACATGAATGGAAGACAGCCTTTAATACCCAGAGTGGGCATTATGAGTACCTGGTCATGCCCTTTGGATTATGTAACACTCCGGCTGTCTTCCAGGAGTTCATAAATGATGTGTTAAGAGAACTCCTTCAAAGTTGTGAGGTGGTATATTTGGATGATATCCTCATCCACTCTCATACATTGGAGACTCATCAGTCTGATGTTTCAAGGCTTCTTAGCCTACTACAGGAGAATAAACTTGAAAAGTGCGAGTTCCACAAATCGCAAGTGACATTCCTAGGCTATATAATTTCTGATGCTGCATTTGCCATGGACCCCCAAAAATTGTCTGCAGTTGTGGATAGGCCACATCCTAAGGGACTCAAAGCTCTCCAAAGGTTTCTAGGTTTTACGAATTATTACCGTAAATTCATCAAGAATTTTTCTACTATTGTCAAACCTCTGACTGACATGACACGGAAAGGGGCTAATCCTTCTGAATGGTCACAATCAGCTATTCTGGCTTTTGAAAATATCAAGGCAGCTTTTGCTGCAGGGCCAATAGTGGTGCATCCCAATCCCTCCCTAACCTTTACATTGGAGGTGGATGCATCAGAGATCTGAGTGGATGCCCTGTTGTCCCAGCGCACTTCCCCAGGCGAGTCTCCATGTCCGTGTGGGTTCTTTTCCAGAGAATTGTCCAAAACAGAAATGCTTTAACAAATTGGTGACAGAGAGTTACTGCATGCAGCAGGCCTCTGTTTTGTGTGTCTGCTTCCTGTAGTCTCCTCCTACCTACTTCCTACTTCCTCCCTCTGAGCTTCTCCGCCTACTTCCTGTGGTGGGGTTTAAAAGGCAGGCTGAGTCCTGACTCAGTTGCGCTTGCGTTGTTGTTCATAGCAGTTCTATTACCTTGGGCTCTGTGTTTGACCTGGCTAGTCTTCCATCCATCCTGGTGCTGACCTGTGGCTCTGTCTGACTATTCCTTTGCTTATCCCTATAGTGGACACCCAACCTGGTGCATACCTGTGGCTCTGGCTGACTACTCTTACGTTTGTTCCTTTAACCTAGCAGACACCCAACCTAGTGCAGACCTGTGGCTCTGGCTGACTACCTGAACTGTGTATGACCTGGCTTGTCTGACTACCCCCTCTGGTGCTGACTTGTGGCTCTGTCTGACTACTCTTACGTTTGTTCCTTCTACCTAGCAGACACCCAACCTAGTGCGGACCTGGGGCTCTGGTAGATTAAGCACTGATACTGACTGCAGCCGGGAGTCAGCTATCATTTTCCCATACTGACTTAGGCGTGAGTCAGTTCGCTCCATACTGACTGCAGGCATGAGTCAGAATTTGCTTCCTACTGACTGCAGGCATGAGTCATTTCGCTCCATACTGACTGCAGGCGTGAGTCAGAATTCGCTCCCTACTGACTGCAGGTGTGAGTCAGTTGACTCCATACTGACTGCAGGCGTGAGTCAGAATTCTCTCCCTACTGACAGCAGGCATGAGTCGATACGCCCGTTACGTCAGTTCAAGATCCTGGGTTCCGGTTCCTGCTCCTGGTTCCTGTTGAGACTATCAGTGGCTAAGGCCTAGTCTCCAGCAGTGTGGTCTAGCTTTGCAGCCTATTATTCCTGATAATAGTGCTTGCTGGCTGGTAACCCTCTGCTTGTTTCTGTTGTATATATTGTTCTTTCTTACATTTGTTAATAAATTGTATTAACTATACCGTACTGATTCCTGAACTTTTCTGGGTATCTGTGACAGGCTTTCTATTCACTGAAGACTTTGTAAAAGGTTTTCTTTTAACAGAAGGCTTTCCATTCACTAAATGCTTTTTGCTCCCCAAAGGTTTTCTATTCGTCAAAGGCTCTCTATTCACTGAAGGCTTTCTAATCACTGAAGGCTTTCTATTTACTGAAAGCTTTCTACTCACAGAAGACTTTCTATTCACAGAAGGCATTCTAAGAACACTTCAGTCAGAGGCATTTGGAATCCTGGATACCTGCAGAAAGCAACATGCCTGCCTTCATGGGTATGACATACAGTACCCATTAAATATTCTGTTTGCAGATCCAATCCACACAGAACTGATTGTTGTTATCCATGCTATGACCATATTAATGTAAGTGGAAGGTTAATATTAGGAGGTGTTAGTGTACTTTAAACACTTTATTGTGGCCTGTGCCCCTCCAGCTGTTGTTACACTACAACTTCCATCATCCTCAGGATTATTAAAGATGTAGTTCAACATCAACTGAAGGGCTGCATTTTGTACAACTTTTTTCTGTGCCTTTTTTTTCCTTCCTGCATTTGCCAGATTATAGCAGCAATGTTATTTCAAAAACCACAAAATCGTATGATAGCTGCATATGTGCTATGTGACCGTATGACTAGAGGAGATAGCATCTCTTTTAAATCATTTATTTTGATTAGATTTGAAAAGTGTCATATATAGGTACATATACAGCGAGAGTTATGTATAGGGCGCAACCTCTTTTAAGCACAAAGAGCCATTTCTAGGTGCAAAGTGGGCCTGCTCATGAACAACACTTTGCATGACAAAATTGCCTGTTTGCTCCATGTCTGCCAAGGGGTAGGAATAGAGGCATGTATACATGCATAATGGCACAACTCTTTTATTCTCTCCTGCAACATTAGCACACGGAGAGGCTGAGATACCAAAACAAAATGGAGCAATGCTGGGTTGAGGCAGTTGCATCGCAGGGGCCATACAAAGTCCCACTGAATATGTTGGAGATCTCTCAAACATTCAAGAGGTTAAAAGCTCCATTTCAATCAAAGGGAATTTGGGGGTATTTTATTTGTCCCCCAGATGCAGTTTTTTCTCCAGCTTGTCTTCCGTTCTTCTTGTTACATGAGTTTACAGTATATATGGATTTTGCATATCAACCATAGGATATCTGCTGTTCATTACAGGGGAGGGCAATGTGAGGTGAGGCTCCCCAGCTGCTGCAAGACTTCAACTCCCATTGCCCCTGGTTGGGTGATGATGGATGTCAGGAGTTGTAGTCAGGCAGAAGCAGTAGGGCCTCATGTTGCACACCGTGGCCTAGTAGCTGGGAGGGGGTATTACTAGGGGACTTGCAGCAGCTGGAGGGCCTCACACTGTTCCCAGTGGCTTGATCCAGTAGCTTGGAAGGAGATCATGGGGGAGCAGTTGTCAGGACTTCAGAGACATACAAGGATGATGTCCACTGTTGTGGAAAAGTCACATGGCCTAACCTCCTTCCTACCTGTCAGGGAGTGATGTCAGAGAGCCCTCCCACTATGAGGCCTAAGGGCATTTGTCTGCGACTTGGTTGTAATTGAAAAAGTGCAGAGGAGTTCCTTTATATTACATGACAAGGTGCAGGTGAGGGGGGACACTGCAGACATGAGTGGCTGGTGTGTGGGTAAAATGCAAGGTCCTCAATATTGCTGTAAGAAGATTCATATGGAGGGTCTTGTATTTTTCAATCACCTTTGTTACCCCATGCATACCCATCAATTACATAGGGTGGGTTGTGAGTTAATAAGACAAAGTCCTCTTTATGAATCCATATATGTATACAGCAAGGTGACCACAATTTTCAGGGAGCAATGTTCCCTTATACTAGACTATGATTTGAAATTTCTCCCCCTCTGTCCTAACTAAGATAATTTGCAATATTGTTATAAAGCCTTTCTATTCCAGAGAGGGGTATGAAACTCATTTTCAAAGCAATGTATGATAGCACTGTCCAAGTTCAGTCCTCAAGGACTACCAACAGACCAGGGTGTAATGATCTCCCTGATTTAGCACACGTGAGTCGAAATGAATGAGCCACTGATTGTCACATGTACTTAATCGGGGAAATCCTTACATCCTGGCCTGTTGGTGGCCCTAGAGGACTGAACATGGACAACCCTGCTCTATGACAATGAGAGAGTTAAATGTTATTCATCAGCTTATTGTAGTTCTATAGAAAAAGGAAGAGAGCAAGGAAAACTACTTAATATAGGCATTGTAAATTCCCTATAAAGTCAGGGTATTAGTCATTCCAGAACAACCACAGAACAGGGGGTTCAATTATGTATTAAAATATAACATTTATTAGAGTAACTAAAAATAGGGGCAAAAATATGGGAGGAGATAAGGAAAAAGTGTTAAAAAAAGGGGTAAAACATAACCCTTCATGTAAAATGATAACCTTCATCTACTGCCAAATGATAAGCTTGTGATAGACTAATCAAACTCTATAGCTATACTCACTTTATCAGATCCAACTAACATGAGAGAGAGGGGAGAGCAGTACACAGAGTATTGTGGTGTAAACACATCATACATCCACTGTATACTGACCAATCCCCCTACAAAATAGTCACCAAATTAGTGGGTTCATGGTAATTTGGATAACAGAAGCATATTAGGAGTTGTACTTAAAGCAAAACAACTCTATAAATGACCTCTGTTCCAAAGATATATACACACACGTGAACCTCTACTAGGTTACTGTCTAACCACTTTGTCTACTATATTTCACCAGTTAGGGAGTATCTAACACACCACCACATCTGGTCATATAGTTTTATGACCAAAGATCTGACACATTCCCAGTATCCTAACTCATTATAAATCTTGGTATTTAGGATAACAAAGGTATATTAAGAGTTGGACTAAATTATACTTTAACCCTACAAATGACCCTTGTTCTAAATGAGCATACCCATGGATAGCTATCACGCTGATGACTATTAGGTAGGCTTGTCTGCTACATTCTACAGACAATGTAGCGGGAGGGGATACTTTATCATTCAATTACTCTTGAACTATAATTCTGAATTATTGAAATAACACTCTCCATGGCCCAAATACTATGAAGATTAATTGTAGCTGCTTTTATTTTGAAACATTACTATTCCTTTAAGGGGTGGTACAGTTGTTCTAGTAATTTTTCTTGGTTCTATTGTTTTAAATGCTGTAATATGACACCGGCTGTCTGGCCATTTAAAATAAATTCTTCACCAGGCACCAGCTTGTGTATTTTAATTGCTACCTTAAAGGAACAGTAAACTCTAAAACCCTAATCTAACTTGCTCTTTACTTTACACACTGTCTTTTCCAACTTAAAGGGATACTAATACTTAATATGTAAAAAAAATATCTATTTTAGTGTTTATCCCCCTTAATAAAACAAGGGAACTCCCACAGCTGAAATTGTACAGTGGGGCTGTTGCTACACCATCCTATGGACAACTCTGGTCAGTTGGCCATAAATCTCCATAGGATGGTGTAGCAACGGTGAAACTGTGAGATTTCAGGCCACTGGGATACTGCACCTAAAATATTCAAGTTTGAGCTGTAATAACTTTTGAATAAAACACCTTTCAGCTGTGGAAGTACCCTTGTTTTACTCAGGATGATAAACACTACAACATATTTTTTTTTCATTTTAAGTATTATTGTCACTTTAAGAATTTGGGTTTAACTTTTACTGGAAAAGTCTTAAGAATTAGCCTTAACATATGATTAATTGTGTATGGTGTGCTATACACGTGATTGCACTGTGATTTAAAAGGGAAATGTGAACTACTGGCCCATTACATTATTCTATGCCACGTTGATGTAATAATGCGTCCAAGAGATGTGTTTACATTGTTTAATTGGCATTTTGTTTTTTACTCTACCTTTTAATACTCTGGGATTAACCTTTATTGGAAAATCTTCTCTTGTGGTTTGGTAGACTTTAACCCTTTGAGTGCCAGTGGGGTACTCAAAGGGTTAAAGGGAAATTAACAACTCCTAATAATAGCCCCCATTTACCTTACTATGGTCAGAAAATCCTAATGGCTCCTCTGATTTTTTTCCCCTTGAGTCAAGAGATAACACCGTCAGTAAGTACTGGATGTTACGCCCATGGAAACAGACCTGACTGTTATGATTCGCATTATAACGGGGGCGTGGCAAATAAGGTAGGTGGGGCTTATGGATATTTGTGTCACAAAGTGGGCTGGAATTAGGGAGGCTGATCAGAATAGGGTGGGAAGGAGGAGAAGTGGGAGGGAAGTGGGAGCAACAGGGTGGGAATGAATGAATGAAGGAATATGTTTATTTATATAGTACCACAAGTGTACGCAGCGCTTTACAATTTAAGGCTTTAGACAATACAGGGTTACAAGTACTTTGTAGAGTGTAGATGTCCCTGCTCGAAAGCTGACAATCTAAAGTGGTAATAGGAGAGATACAGAGTACATAAGGGTCAAGTGCGGAATACAGTCCTAGAGAGGGGAGAAGTGGGAGGGAAATGCAAGGAACAGGGTGGGAATAAGGAGAAGAAACTCACCACTGCTGGAGAATCTGCCTCTGTCCCAGAGGTCCGGTAATTCCGTCTAAAAACCGGAGTCTCTGGGGCAGATCTGGAGGGTTCCCAGGTATGAATACATTGCTTCACAAGAGACTGCTCACCCACTGGGTCCTTAAAGTGATATTAATGTTTCACAAAAAAAGCAGCTCTGATTAATCTTCATAGTATTTGGGCCATGGAGAGTGTTATTTTAATACTGTCAGAGTCGTAGTTCAGATGAGGAATCTGATCTTGGGACCAGACAGGTCGCACCAAGGGACAATCTTCTTACTGTGAGCATAAGGAACATCCTGCCCCCTTGACAGGTTTTTCCTTATGCTCACTGAAGATTGTCCCTCTCTGCGATCCATCCAGACAGTCTTGCTGCTCTGAGGTGAGCAGTGTTACATCAGTAAAAGGGACGGGAGGGGGATATTTTATCATTCAATTACTCTTGAACTACAACTCTGACAGTATTGAAATAACGCTCTTCATGGCCCAAACACTTTTAAGATTAATCACTGCCTTTTTGTGAAACATTAATATAACTTTAAAGGGTTAAATATATTCACGCACCTGCCTACTCCAATTTGAAAAAACTGCCAGCAACTGTCATGTCAGCCTTCATGAATAAGACATCCAGGACCAGGGGCAGACTGAGCAGTCAGGCATTCAGTCATGGACTGAGGGCTATGGCTGGGGTGCAATTGGGAGGCAAGTACGAAACCTAGATTTCATTTGGGCTGCCAATTAGAGAAACCACATATCCAGACCCAGACTGTCTGGGACTGTCCTTTATTTTACATACTAGTTGAAAAGCCCGTGTACATGGGCCACAGTGCCACCCAGCAACCTCGGCTGGTGGCTGGATCCTCTCGTCAGTGGCGGCACTGCAGTCATGCGCAGTAGAGACTGCCTGTGCCGTGGCTGTTACGTAGCGAGGCGCTCCGAATTCAGACTGTAGTCCTCTCTGCGCACCTTCCTGGAAACCAGGAAGGTGCGCAGAGAGGATTCCGATCTGAATTCGGAGCGTCCTGCTCCATATCAGCCGCAACGCGGGCAGTCTCTACTGAGTGTGACTGCAGCACACGCAGACATCTCTACTGCGCATGACGGCTTCTGGCAAACATACATTAGCAAATTATTATATAGGATATGCAGTAGCCGTGCCGGAATGCCTTCCCCCAGCCTGTAATAGTCAGCTATTAGCCACTTTACTTGTCAGCGCAGCCATGAGAACATAGCTACTTAACAAAACCTGCCAACGTTTGTCCCTATGAAGAGCAGGAGCTGTTTAATTTATTTACCCTGTGGTGCCGCAGATAATGTTGGTGGCTGGCTGAGGGGGCTAAATCACTGCTGAATGAAGTGGTGAAGATGACCAGACCCACTGCAAAGGATGGAGGTTCGCTCTTCTCTCCACTCTGCTCAGTGTGCAGCAGAAGCAGCAGAGAGCAGTCATTTCAGTTTAACCCTTTGAGTGCCATGGAGGTGTCCAACGCATTGAGCATCAATGCGTTGGATACCCCTTTGGCTCGCAAAGGGTTAACAGTCTAACAGAAATGGACAGTGTGACGTGGACAATATGGGTGGAGTGGAAGCCCAGAAATACATAAATGCTGCATACTCAGTGTTAATTGTGTTCTCGAATCATGTCTACAAGGTACAAGTGATTGTCCATCATCATATATATTTAGTATAGCTTGATACGGCTGACAGAATTAGCTTCTTACATTACCACTGCCAGCCTTTTCATGTGAACTACTATGTATTTTAGATATGGAATTATGGCAATTCTCAAGAGATTTTGGCATGACAATGTTTAACTTATTGGCTGCTAGAGATTTCCCCAATCCATTGCTCCCAAAGCACTGAAGACATCTCTAGCATCCAAGAATTTAACTCTTTGAATACCAGAAAAGTGTGTAACACATTGCAAAGCAATGGGTTTTGTACCGCTCTGACATTCAGAGGGTTAAAATTCTCTCTCTGCTTGACCACTGGGAGAGTATTAAACTTTTACTACAAAGAAAAACTATAGAGCTTTTCAACAAGGGAGCTCCCACTGTGGGGGACACTTTATTCCAAGATTGTTATTTATATAGATCATAATGTTGTTTTTTAAACCATTAGAGGCAGTGTTTATTTTGGGCAGTTTGAGGTGGACAATATGAGGTGTACTGTGTGGGTGAACAGTGTGTGGGGGACAATGTGAGGTGAACAGTGTGAGGTGAACAGTATGTGGGGGACAGTGTGGGTGTGGACAATGTAAGGTGGACAGTGTGTGGGAGACAATACTAGGTAGACAATATGGGTGGACAGTATAAGGTGGACAATGCGGGTGTGGACATTGTGAGGTGATCAATGTATGAGTGGTTGTGGACAATGTAGGTGGACAGTGTAAGGCGGACAATGTGCCAACTGATATCAGAGTGGGGTCCTGTGACCCAGTGCAGCCACACTAGTGCTGAGGAGACGTACTCTGTCACTCATCCAGACAGTGTTCCTGAATGGCAGAAAGGAATTGTCACACTACTCCTCATCTGGTCAGCGGACAGCCAAACAAAGGTTATGGATCTAGGGGGTGGCAATGTTTGAATTTACACCTACATGGTCTATTAGTCTTCAGGATCAGTCAGGTCCTGTATTCCAATTGTTGAGACAGATGTTGATATCCAGTTGTACAATGGCATCTGCGCACACACCCAGTAGGACCTGAAATAGAAGCTATGAAGCAGGCAGCAAATTCAAGCCCCCCGCCCTGTCTGGAGGTGGTGTGGAAAAAAAGGAGCAGTGGAGGACAGTGTGTTGTGTGATGCCAGTGCCACAAACATTACAGCTGAATTGGAACTAAATTATATTACAACTTGCTATTTAAAGGGGTCTACATATGTGATAAAACAGAGCTTACAATTGAGTTGGAGCTGCCCGAGTGATACCGCAGAGCTTACAATTGAATTGAAGCTACCCAAGTGATACCACTCTGCTTACAATTGGAATGGTGCTACAATAGCATTATAGCTTCATTTCAATTGTAAGGTCTGTGGTATCAGTTGTGCTGTTCCATTTCAATTGTAATCTCTGTATTATCACTAGTGTAGCTCCACTTCAATCATAAGCTCTGTGGTATTACTAGTGTATGTTCATTTCAATTGTAAGCTCTATTGTATAAAAAAAATGGGTCGGCTGGGGTGATAACTCAGGGGAGGGGCATAAAAGTGGGAGCAGCATAACTAGGGGCAAGGCAAAGAGGGCCCATAACCTCCATTTTCCCAGGGACCCTGAATGCTGTCAGTCCGCCCCTGTCCAGGATTGATTGACAGTGTTATCTCTGGAACAAACATACAAAGGCAAAATTCACAGTAGCCATCAGGATTTTTTTGGCCATATGCAAGGGTTGTTAATAAGAGATGTTATTTTTCCTTTAAAGGAGCAGTAAACTTTTTTAATGAAAACACTTATTTTACAGAGCATTTCCTGCTGAATAAAACAAGGTGACTCCCATCGCTGTCAGATGTTTTATTCAAATATTATAGCAGTTTAAATAATCAGGAAGTGAATTTACTGTGTTTACTTCCTGATAGTTCTAACTGACAGGAAGTGGCAGGCAGTTTTTATCACATTCTATGGAGAACTGTATGTCTCTGACTTTTCTGACTTTCCTCTCCATTAAAATCTAACAGGAAATCTAATTGGAATTTGACCACTAGATGGCACTGCTAATGTAAAAAAAACATGGGTTTAAACTGTAATAACTCTGGAAACAGGGCCGGATTTGCCATAAGGCAGAGTAGGCACCTGCCTACAGGCGCACGCCACCGAGGGGCGCCTGCCATTGGGATTCCTTTTTTATATATATATATATATATATATATATGGCTCAAAATTTCCACTCGCCACTAGCCAATGGCGAGTGAAATTTAGCCCTGGCGAGTAGAAATTCAGCCCTGGTGGGTATGTTTTGGCTTGCAGTGGCGAGTAACTTTTCAGGTCTGGCTAGTAGAAAAGGACTTAAAATTATAAGTCCTGTACATATATAAAATTTATTTTTTTAATTAGCCACCTCACTGGCTGTTCAGTGGCAGAACAATAATTCACCCACCCGGCGCACACTCCAAGTCGCCCTCACATTGCCTCCCCCCCGTTGTCTGTTTCCTACCTCCCTGGCAGGACAGGGCTGTGCCTCCTATGGCACAGTCCTGTAAGTGCTGAGCTCCCTCGTTGGTTCTTTAGGAATGCAGAGCGCTGGGAGATGACATCATCTCCCAACGCTCTGCATTCCTGAATAGGAGACCGCTCAGGCGCTCCAGCAGCTAGAGGACTGTGCCAAAGGAGGCACAGATGACAGATCTGCCAGGGATGTAGGAAACGGACAAAGGGGGGGGGCGTAGGAAATGGACAAGGGGGGGGAGGCAATGTGAGGGCAACATGGAGATGGTGGGGGCAATATGCAGTGGATGGGGGGCAATTTGGAGATGGTGGGGGCAATGTGGAGCCGATGGGGGGCAATGTGAGGGTAACATGGAGCTGATGGGGGACAAGTTGGAGCTGATGGGGGCAAGTTGGAGCTTGGGGGCAATGTGAGGGTAACATGGAGCTGATGGGGGCAAGTTGGAGCTGATGGGGGCAATGCGAGGGCAATATGGAGATGGTAGGGGCAATGTGAAGCTAATGGGGGCAATTTGGAGATGGTGGGGGCAATGTGGAGTTGATGGGGGGCAATGTGAGGGTAACATGGAGCTGATGGGGGACAAGTTGGAGCTGATGGGGGCAATGTGAGGGCAATATGGAGATGGTGGGGGCAATGTGCAGCTGATGGGGGCAATTTGGAGATGGTGGGGGCAATGTGGAGCTGATGGGGGGCAATGTGAGGGTAACATGGAGCTGATGGGGGACAAGTTGGAGCTGATGGGGGCAATGTGAGGGCGATATGGAGATGGTGGGGGCAATGTGCAGACGATGGGGGGTAATTTTGAGATGGTGGGGGCAATGTGGAGTTTAGGAGCATTGTGGAGGTGTCCAGTGGAGATGGCCAGTGGGGGGGGGCCCTTCAGATTTCTGTGCCTACAGGCTCCTGAGATGTAAATCCGGCCCTTTCTGGAAATATAAATCTCTCAGCAGTGGGAGTACCCTTATTTTATTCAATAGGAAAATCCCTACAATATATATTTTTTCATAAAAAAAGTTTACTGCTCCTTTAATGTCATATGAAATTTCATTGCTATATACTTAAAAAAGTCACCATTTTTTTCCCTTAAGGTCCGGTGACGGTCCTGGCACTTCACTTACTTTTTACTTACAGCACTCCTGTAGGAGCGCTGTAAGTTAAAACAGGGTCTGAAATTGACCACTCCAAGACTGGCACGGCCTCTCTCAGACCCCCATTAAGTGTATTGGTACACGTAACAGGTCATGTGTACCGGCGCATCAGCAAGGATCAAAGTGGTCCTTAAGGGAAGGTAACTTCCTAGGACCACTTGTCCTTAAGGGGTTAATTAACAAGAATAAAACAGCACTTTGTTTATAACAATGTGCGTCAGCTTGTTATTTTATTTTTATTTTTATAATTAATATTGAAATATATTTGAGGTTGGGCCACATGTGATTGCTTTACCCCGGATCTCCTCTAGGGTGACCACATTTCCATTCTGCTATTCAGGGACACTGTGGAGGTGAGAGCAGTAGATAACTTGTCCTCAGCTGTAGGGCAGCTATATGGGAGTGGTCACTATATATCACTGGACATCAGGGTACAACCTGCTCTTTGTCTGGCGCACCACAGAGTTCCTAACACTGCTGTGACAGAAAGTGATGCCTGTTGTGGGCTAGCATTGCACTACAACAAAACTGCAAAGCAGCTTCTGTTTGATGTCAGGATCAAGGCACAGGTCTCACTCTAGTATTCAGAGTCCTGCCAGGAAGCTACTTTCCTGTAGCCCAGCCGACACAGCACTTTATGTCACAGTAGGCATTGGCAATAGGCAGTTATCCTTCTAGTGTTTAGAACTCTGTTCTCTGGATTCTTCATTCCGGCACTTTGTATTGTCCCTGAAGGGGGCTGCCAGGGACATGGGACACACATTTAGAATCAGGGACTGTCACAGGCGATCAGGGACATGTGGTCACCTTAATTTCCACTTGTTATTAATCTGCCCCTGTCAGTACTGCCCACAAGTGCATCTTGTTTCTGATATCTTAGTGGACAAATACATTAGTCACATTTGCTGTTCGGTACTTCAGAGGTCTCTGCAGATTAAAGGGATTATACAGCAGTACTGACATCTTGTGGCTATTTGTTTTATTATAAATCTCCCTTCATCAGGGATGCCCAAGTTCAGTCCTCAGGTGTTACTAACAGGCCAGGATTTAACTTGTTGAGTGTCAGAGGGGTATGCAAGGCATTGCAAAGCAATGCGTTGCACACCCCTCTGGCACTCAAAGGGTTAAGGATTATCCTGCTTGAGCAGCATAGGTGGATCAGTCAGAATGAATGAGCCACTGATTAACTTATGTGTCCTTAGTCAGTGTGTGCGGAATGAAAGGGACAGGGAGAAGCCGAGCACACAGAGAAGGGGAGAGGCAGGATCGGCTCACATACTGATTTGCTCTATTATAACATTAACTCTCATACTTATGAGCGAATTGTCATTGAGATGGACTCAGTGTATGCAAGCAGATACAACTTCAACAACAGTGCCAGATCATCATGAAATGATTGAAAGTTCTGCATTGCTCTAAACACACTGTATATTTTTCCTCACATTGGTACTTGCGAGTCTATTAAACGCACCCCTTGATTAGGCGACGTGACAATCTCGCTCTGTCATGCACTGCAAGATTGTCATGTCGCTATTTTTATGCAGGCAACATGGTGAAAGAGTTAAATGGTCACACGCTCTTCTGTGTGCGTCCATTCAAAAGGATACCAACGTGGGCAACCCTGCCTTACATGGAATAAAAATAAGAGGAAGGTGGGCTGTTTTATTTAAAGTGACAGTCATCCTCTTTTTGTTTAACATAGTAAAACATAGTAACATAGTAAATTAGGTTGAATGAAGACACAAGTCCATCAAGTTCAACCTTTGCCTCATACCCTAGTGACATCAGAACTGTATAGCTATCCTGCTACCAAATAAGTTAGTCTTTTTTCAGACTTTCCAAATCTGCCTACTAATAAACAGCATAACCCTGTATGTTCCATTTTGAAAGAAATGTATTTAATCTTCTCTTGAATGTAGCCATTGTATCTGCCATAGCCACCCCCTTGGTCAAAGAATTCCACAATTTAACAGACCTTACTGTAAAAAAACCCTTCCTCTGCTGAAGTATAAACCTCCTTTCCTCTAATCTCAAGGGGTGTCCCCTGGAATAAATAGCTCACTGCAGAGATCCTTGTATTGACCTCTCATATATTTTTACAATGTAATAAGGTCTCCTCTTAGTCATATTTTCTCTTTATATATTCTGCAAGTGAATAATATGAAAAGTGAAAGTGTTTTTGCTCTTTTTACACTTTTATGTCCCTCACAGTGGGCTACCTGAACTTCTGTTTTCAGCAGGGACCATGAAAGTGATACAATGCAACACCGCTACCCTACCACAGAAGGCTGGCTGTTCTGCCATGAGGATAGTGTTTTATTGTATCACCATCCCTGCTTTCACAGTAGCTGACAGAAAGCTCTCTTTAAAATGGAATTCAGAGAGCTCAGTGTCAGAGACATGAAAGTGTAAAAAATAAGTGAAAATGCAAAAAAAAAAATAATATGTATAGGTGCTTTCACTTTACATATCATACACTTGCAGAATATGTAAAGATATAAAGGAAGTTGACTATCACTTTAATCTTGCATGCTTGAATAGATGTGAGCACTTTCTTTCTAAGTGGCACTCATTTTCATGCTGACCAGTTTATTGTATGGTGTAGAGCAGAGGTTCCTACTAATCCAATACTCAGGGGCTATAAGGCTATGTTCCTGCTTTTAGAGGTAGAGAGGTGTGTGTGTGTGTGTGTGTGTGTGTCTGTTCTGTGCATGCAGATATGTATGTATGTGCATACATTGGTGAGTCCCTGCACCTCATTACAAAAGAAACTATGCTTATGTGCACTCGCGCACAAATGTATAAGCATATTTAAGCCTTTAAGGTAGGTATAACAGTCATACCATAAAGAAGGATGATGCACCACTGTCAATCAAGTATTGAAGGTGCTAAAGTAGTAACGGATGTGCTGGGATTGTGATAATTAAACATAGAGTTAGAAGAGCAGAAAAATCCCTAATCAGCGTTAGTACACGTATAGGTGAGATAATGGTGAAATTGCAGAGAGAGGGGTAAAATAAGAAAAGACAATTAAAGCAGAACTATTGCCCCTAATAAATCCCCCCCAATAATTATTCATATAGAGATAAGAGCAGAAATAGTATTATCCAGCGGAGTGTTATTAGGAAATCCTGCTTCTTCTGAGACTGATGGCCAGGCTTCTTGCTTTAGAGGCATCTGCACACCTGTACCGTCAGTTGCTTCCTATTACCTTAAGGTACAATGCATCGCCTCCTAGAGGAGACGGGGATGGACAGAGCAGGCGTGTGTCAAGGTTTTGCTGAGCTGCTTCCATTCTGCCTATTAATTCTGCTGTCTGAGCTAATCTAGTGCTCTGCTATCCACTACTGCTGTCTTCTGAGTTTCTGGCTCAGGCTGACTCAGCTGACCTCTCTGATTACTCACCTGTTATCAGCCAACCCTCTCCGGGTGTTTATAGCAGCTTGGCTCACTTCCTCATTGTCCTTGTGTTTGTTTGCTGACCTGTTGCTGATGGCTACTGTTGATTTTCCTGTTTGCTGTGTTCAAGACCCTTGGCTTGTTCCAGACTTCGCTGACTTCTGTGCTTCTGATCCTTGGCTTGTTCCTGACATCGCAGGCTTCTGGTTTCCTGACTCTGGCTCGACTGAATACCTGTCTTGGTTCCTGACCCTGGCGTGTCTTTTGGTTTATGCTCTTAGATCATGCTTCTGTTTTTGTTGTGCTAATAAAGGTGTATTACATTTTACCTTTTTGTGTCCTGTCTGGTTCCTGGTCCTTAACAGCGCACAGATATCTCTAAGGCAAGATGTCTGCCCTTATGTCTGCCTGTTTGTCTTGACCAAGTAGGATTTCTTAATAACGCTGTACTTATGCTGCATAATACTACCGTTTTAATGCTTATTGCTGTATGAATAATTATTGGAGGGGCTTTATTTGGGCTGATAGTACTGCTTTAAAACATAATATTTATTATTCCCATTAAAAGAACTGGTGAATTATAAATTGTGAATACGCATCCTCCAATGTCTAAAGATTGGTTAAGGCACAAGTTGTGCTAATCGGAAATGGTGTCCCAACCCCAATCAAACTATATCCCAATATTCATAAATATCTTATAATGGAGAGTGAGGTATAAAAATCTCAGCCTGCAATAATGGATACCAGTAATGAGCTATGTAATGAGCTAATACAGTTTCTCTCCAGTCTTCAACGTGTAGAAATTGTATTGGGTAATGGAATTGTATATTTAGGTGATAAAGCGTTGGCCTCAAAATGTGATCATTGAAAGGTGCACAGGTATACACACTATGTTGCCAGTGGTTATGGCCGCAAAAATAATTGTATAATGGACACCACTGGCAAATTATCCTAATGGCCTAGCAACAAGAAAAAACACAATTAGTATGAAAACATCAGAGGACAGTAAGAAAAACTGACTACACAGGTGGGCAGTCAGAGGTCTGATGCACATTTCACCTAGATGGCCCGTGGTCCGGCAATGTGAGGTCCTCAGTAGACAGAAACTTTTTAAATGCCCTGCACCCCAGCATCAAGGGATTAAAAGCCTCCTTTAGATCAATGGGATTTATTCTCTTGGTTACTTTAACCCTCTGAATGCCATAGAGGTGTCCCACGCATTGCTTTGCCATGTTACACTCCACCAGTATACATATGCAAATGTAACACATCTGGGTTTAAGAAATGAGCAAGATACATTTGCATATGTATACTGGTGGGGTGTTATATGGCCGCCCTAATGCCATATGTAGCGTGTGGACACTTTGCATATGGCGATTATTTCACTTATTATTTTTACATGTTTTTTGCTTTTGCCTTTATTTTTCCAAGTTACTTAAATAAGGATTTATATACTGTGGCAATGTGACTTTGTTTTGATTTTATTTTTAACTGTTTGTTAATACTTTCTGGCATTTTTTTCTTATGTACTGGGTTATACTGGGTGTTTAAGGGGAGTAGTGTGCACTCTGAGATTGTCTTGATAAAGATCCCAGTGAGGATCAAAATGTTGACCGTTTCTAAATAAATAGCAATTGACATGGACAAGTCCTGAGAGTG
Organism: Rhinophrynus dorsalis; assembly: GCA_037306005.1. NCBI lineage: Eukaryota > Metazoa > Chordata > Amphibia > Anura > Rhinophrynidae > Rhinophrynus > Rhinophrynus dorsalis. The sequence goes on from CM074718.1 coordinate 263,860,084, forward strand.
TTGATTCCATAATCAGTAGATAGACAGATAGATAGATAGATAGATAGATAGATAGATAGATAGATAGATAGATAGATATGACCCTCCTTGGAGGGAAATGTTTAGGATGCAGCCCTCAAATGTATTTGAATTTGACATACCTGAATTAAGGGGCATGGTGTGATCATTCATTGCACATCCCTCTAGCCCTTAAAAAGGTTAAAATAACATAACTGTCATTTTCATAGGCCAAACTGTGTGGGCCTTATGGCGAGGTGTTCAGAAAATGGTGGTAACTGAAATTGTCTGTAATCAGAATAAAAAAATTCTTACTCCATGGACCGTCAGTTCTCAGACTCCTCCATCTCCGTCAAAAGGAAAAAGCCGTCTTAAAAGTGGGCATGGTTTAATTTACCATCATATTGTAAGGTATTTTCAGAAAAAAATATTAGTTTCAATGTCACTTTTTTGTCTGATTAACGTCATTTTTTCCTGACAAAATAAAAATGGTCTAAACTTGGAGAAGACAAATTAAAACACTTTTAGCAGGAGTGAGAAGCAATTTGTCGTTTCAAAGACAAAACATTTTTTTTTTCTTTGAAAATTTTCATTTCAAAGACAAAATCAAATATATTTTTAACATTAGAATTTTTTAAAGGCAATGTTCATCAAGATTTTCTTATTGTCTGAAAATTTGTCCTTCTTTTACCAACAACCCATGATCTGACAATTTTTTCATTATAACGAGTTTTTGAACATCTCGCCCTTAGAGATGCCATGATATTTCAAACCGGACCTCCATTCTATTGAGTCTGACGCCACTAATCTAATTAGATCCCCTTCTGAAGGTACATCAGTTAGGCGATATTGATACTTTTAGTTCTGAAAAGTGGTCTTTTTGAATCCAAATTAACCCCTCAATGCAGCAAGAGCTTAATTAGAAATAAAAGTATCTGTATCTCTAGAACAGTATTATATTCTGGTATATTGGCTAAGATAACACACGGTCAGGTTTAACTTCCGTTTAACTTTAACCCTTTGAATGCCAGAGTGGTACACAAAGCATTGTGAAGCAATGTGTCCCGCATCCCTCTGGTGAACAAAGAGTCAAGGCCAAGAGGGATACATCCATTCATGTCTTATACAGTCTTTGACCTAAGGTCAGGCTTGAACAGAGATCATTATACACAGGAAACTTCAGATATAATGCCAAAAATCAATATATATATTTGATTGTTATATGAAAGACCTATCTAGATAAATGAATCTGTTAAATTAAGTATCACGTATTGTAAGTGTATATTCCCAGTTTACAGGGTTAGTTCAAAATAGCAGGTTCACTTCAACAGCTGTACTGCTATCTAGTTCTTTCTGCAATGTGAGAATGATACATTACTATTCACCTGAGCAGTAGCACAGCTGTAAATTCTGTATGTGCTCAGTAGCACCAGAAACAGCCAATGAGACTGATCAAATCAACCAGAGGGTCAGATTCATGCTAGTGTACATTGTAATTCATCACAAACAGGACCCTCTCCACCATTTAAATCAGTTTGCATGTGTGTCGCCTATGCAAAATATTACTCATGAATTGTACAGTTATGTGGAATATGTTTTATTACATATGAATGACAGTAAATAATATCAGTAATAATTATTCTAACCATCTGATCGCTCTTTGTGGACTTATATTGCAGTAGTGCCATCTAGTGGCAATTTAACCTTATTACCAATCTGCACACATGGAATGAACCAAACTGCATACACCCAACACTAAACTGGACCCAGCTAGAGCTGAGATTCTCTGCTCTATATGGACAAGCTGCTATGTTAAGAGTCTCCCGTTTGGTTGATATCTAATGCAATTAATTGGGTACACAAGGCAGGTGCTTGTTCAGTATCAGCTGGGTGAGGCCAATAATGCTGGAGGAACAAGGAAAGATACATGGAGAAAAGAGCTGTGCACAGGGAGGAGGGGTTAAATGAGGCTGTAGGCAATATGCAGAAAAGCATCATAGGGGTGGAACAAGAATTGCCACTGATGTAACCCTTTGAGAGCCACAGCAGTGCCCAACTCATTGCTTCGTAATGCAATGGGCAACCATCTGACACTCAAAGAGTTAAATGGGGCTTTTAACCTATGTGAGAGGGGTTTCAATGTACAGTATTGTGAGGCAATATGTTAGAGACCTCTACTTCATTTAAGGGGTAAAAAGACCCATTTAACTCAATGGGAATTTGGGGGATTTTTATTTGTTCTTTAGAGTACATTTGGTTTGCCTATGAATTCTGTATGAATATGACCCTGTAAGATTTGTGTGTAGGTAGCATGTTTATTGCTTTATGGATTTATTAACCATTTGAGTGCCAGAGGTTGGCGCAGCAAATTGCTTTGCCATGCATTGTGCCCTCTCTGGCACTGAAGGGGTTCCTTTATGAAACCCTGTGTAGAAATCCTAGGTTTGCTGAAAGCAATGTTTATGACATCTATAGATCTAATATTCTGAATTTTTTTCCTAAGCAAAGTTACTAGTACAGGCCAATAGGAGCTGGAAAAGAAGTTGGAAGTCCTTCATGCCAAAATATAGTTTACACAAACCCATTTAAAGCTTGATATTTATGGGGAATGTTTTTAAAAAATGTGTTTACTAACAAAATCCTAGATTCCGTTAAAGTTGATAGGTTTTATCTCTAGTTATCTAACAGATTGCTATTGATGTCTATGGAGACATTTGTAGATAGAACGCTTGATAAAAATGATCTACTGCAGTGGAAGTCAAAGTGAGTTATGAATGCCTGGAGATGCAAATTATATACATTAACATTTTAACTGGACACACATATTTAAAATCTAGCACTGCATTCTAAACACTAGAGGGAGACCTAAGCCCCAATGCCTGATAGTAAACAGATGCTGCTGTGCCATTTTTTGTAGTTTAAGGCTAAGCAAAGGCCTGAGGACTGGATGATATTTTATTGCTCTTTGGTGCCTACAGAGCAGACTTGGAACTTTCCAGATTTCCCCCGGAGACTCCTGTATTTCCAGGCATTACTGGATCTCCAATGCCAGATACTGATTCTCCGTGGTCCAAACAAGGCCAAAATGTAAGTCTGGGGTTAGCTGGTATTTCTCATGCACAGTGATCATTTTGGAACTAGCCTGTTCTTTTAAAGGGATAGTTATGTTTCATAATAAAAGCAGCTCTAATTAATCATCATAGTATTTGGACTTTGGAGAGTGTTATTTCAATTCTGTCAGAGTTGTAGTTCAAGAGTAATTCAATGACAAAGTATCCCCCACCCGCCCCTTTTACTGATGTAACACTGCTCAGCCAGAGCAGAAGGGAGGTGCCCAGGTAGACTGCAGAGAGGGACAAATCTCAATTAAGATAAGGAAAAACCTGAAAAACTTGTCCAAGGGGGCAGGGCTTTCATTGTTCTCACAGAAGAAGATTGTCCCTTGCTGTTATCTGTCTGGTCTATGGACTGGATTCCACATCTGAGAAGAGATGGCATACACTAGGTAAAAGGGGTGGGAGGGGGAAACTTTGCTTGTGAATATCTCTCAAACCATACCAGCGTGTCCCATTATGCTGACTGGCAAAGCTTTTCTGCACGTCCTATTTCTCCTCCCAGCTGCCCCAGGGAGTGCGTTCACACTTCCCTTTGGTGTGCTGTGAATGACTCCTAGCAATATAGCAAGCTCCGGTAAGCATTATACTGAGGTTGCAACCTCAGTATAATGCTAATCCCAGCTTGCTGTAACACTGGGAGCCATTCACAGCACACCAAAGGGAAGCGTAAACGTGCTCCCTGTGTCAGCTGGGAGGGAGGTGGGAGAAGACATACGAGGTGCTGTAGATCTGTGCTGTGCACATAATGCAGAAGTGCACATCACAGAAAAGGGAATGTTTTTATAATTAGATTAAAAAAAACAAAAAAAAACACAGCTTTCCTTCAATAACTTTTATTAACAAAGCGGATGGTAACACCTTTTTATAAGGTGATACATCTGCTTAAACATTATCATTGTATCGTGGTTGTGGCAATCTGTGGTCTAGTCACTACTATGATCTGCATTTAACCCTTTGAGTGCCAGAGGGGTATGCAACGCATTGCTTTGCAATACGTTGCATACCCCTTTGGCACTCAGAGGGTTAACACACATGACTATATCACAGACTAATATTGGACCAACACAGAAGCTAGTCAGCACTGTTAGGTGCATTATTCAAAATGAATGTATATTATGAACAAATGGCTAACGATATATACAGGTCCAATATACTCTTAAAATAATGGAATGCCGTTTGAAAAAGGTTACTTTTTTACGAGTTTTTTAACTCCTTAACGACCCTTGACGGTCATAGTACATCATGGGTCGATCTGAGTTAACGACCCATGACGTACTATGACCGTCATGCACGCCGTTCGGGGAGTCCGGAACTGGAATCTAAAAAAAAAGAAAAAAAAAATGCTCCGTGGTCCTTAAGTGACCGCGACGTGCCGATCGACCAGTCATTAAGGGGTTAAAACTGTATTCTTTGTTTTTGATTGAAATAAAAACAAAAATGAGTAAAAGGAAAGGTGGAACCGAAAAGCTGTGTGACAAGAAATGTAAACTTGTAGCTCAAACCTCAAAGTAATGCAGAAATGTTGTAGAAATGATGTAACAATTACTAGCAGATGATGATGCTATTACAGCAGGGCCTGCAGCAGAATTACATTCTACACAAGATGAAACAGCTGATTCTAGAACAACAGAAGAAAATGCAGCATTCATCAATTAACAGGGAAGAACCTTGAGCAGTTAAATAAATTACGGCAGAAGGAAACGACACACAAGAAATGCATGTTGTATGTAAAGACACAATACAAGAACAACCAAGAACTACATCTGTAAATTAATTCAATACAAAACATCAAGCAATAGATTTTAAAGAGATAGTAATGTTTAGGTATTACAGTAAGATTGAGTCTTCTTTATATATTTGTATAACGATGTCTAGATTTTTAACCATCCATAACGTTGACATTTTTGTTATATTCTATAGTAAAGTGTCCCCCTCCCGCTCCTTTTACATACATCATGAATCTTCCCATAAAACCAGCAAGCCAGTCCAGACATCCAGACAGATTGCAACGAGGGACAATCTTCTTTCAACATAACGAAAAACCTGACCTCTTTGCATTGCGAACCTAGCCAGGCTGGCTAGGTTCACAGTGCAGGAGAAACATGATCAGTTCTTGATCATATCCCACTGTGGGCCATGATGAAGACACTACTCATGCTGACCAAATGTGTTACATTAGCATGTGCAGGGCGCAGGCCACCCTTGGCTTTATTGACACTCTCGGTGACTCAGTGAAGGGAAGCAGCTGAAAGAGTGCGACTGGTTATTGTGCCCCTCCCCTGTGGCAGGACTCTGCTCCATATTCACCCTTGACTATGCTTATTTTTGTCCATGGTTTTAACAATGATTCTAAATTCATTATTATAGGCACTTGTCATTATCTTGTTAATAGATGCTGAGCTTTCCTAGTATGAAAATGCTTAGTTATGAATTCATGCATTATTTAGATGTGGGTAATGTCTGTCCTGCTGTAGAAGTGCATTGTTAAGTCCATTATGAAATTTACTGCTGGCGTTGCTCTAACCAATAAAGTGAATCATTAGTGATGCTCTTTAATGTGACTGACCAGGAGAGATGTTTCTTTTTCTTTTGGAAATGTAGCTAGCTGCATATGTGCAAATTATTGTCTTGGTACAAAAACCCATAGGTAGCCACTACTAAAACATAACAAAATGCTGGTCAGGAGTTAGGACTAGACTTGTGCACGGACAAAATTTTCAATTTAATTAGAATTCAGCCAAAATATATTTTTTTTTAATTCGGAGGATACTAATTTCGGACCGGCCCTATTCGATTCGGATGACATTCTGATCCATTCCGAATGATTCGGCCGGATTTAACATGGGTTAAATGATAGCAGTGAACCTCCTGCTATCATTCTTTCCACACAGGGTGTGCATATAGAAAAAGATCCATCCCAAAAACAGGCATTGTCGTACATTACCACCTCTTCTCCAGCATGGGTCGCCGGTCACAATCTAAGCTGCATGTATTCAAACATCGACAACCCAAGACTGTCACATTCAATGTAGCATATGGTCGAACATCGAAAACCCATGCCTGTCACATTTAATGTAGCACATGGTCAAACATCAACAACCCATGCCTGTCACATTCAAGTTAGCATATGGTCGAACATTGACAACCCATGTCTGTCACATACTACTCAACATACGTGCTCAAACATCGACAAACTATAAATGTGACATTCTATGTTAGTACATGGTTAAAGGTTTCATTTTCTCGTACCAGCCTCCTAACCCTATTGTCCCTCTTTGGTACCCAAATTCCTCTGTCTTGTTTTCCTACCCTGATTTCCCCTCATGTCAGATAAGTCTATGTATGTACATTAGTGTTTCCTACTACGTCAAGAATAAACACATCAATGTTTGCTTAAACTGCAGTATGTGTGTCTAAATTAGTTTGTGTATTGAAAATATATTAATCTTGTGCTAAATCGTCAATTCACTTACACAAAGAGTTGTCAGTAGGTTATGAATTTAACTACAAAGTGACCGGAATATCCCACCAGTAACACGTATATATGATCTCTGTATATCCATCTCCCTTCATCACTTTAGGCTGTAATCTTTCAAACATAAACCCCACTTTTCAGTGTTTCATGCTCCTAAGCAATCTTCATCCTGTATTGTCCAAACCCTTAGCCGTTTTCACGTTGGATAACTTTCTGACACTCAAAGAGTTAAGTAATTTGTTCACATACACCAAGGGCTGGCAAGAGTTTAACCAATAGGTCGACAACCATGCCACATGCACCACTAATTCAAAATAAATTTCCCCCATCTTTGGCCATTTATTTTCCAGTTAGCTCCATGCTCTGCTTGTGTCTTCCTAGCTATCACTGTAAGTACAGTAATGTTAGTAATGTACAGTATACATTGGAGTTATAATTGGTTCATGCATAGTTTGTCCAACATCACAAACATATGTCTGTCACAGTCTAACCTGCACAGTTTGTCGAACATAACCAACCCGTCCGTCCCCACCCACCCTACATAGTAGAATACAAATAAAGCGAACATCACCAACCCTTGCATGTCCCGGCCTACCCTGCACAGTTTGTCGAACAACCCATATCTGTCACTTCCTGCCCCTGCTTAGTTTGTGACATCACGTTGTTTCTTCCTCGAATTGTATTGGATATATTGAGATGGCATCACCCATTCCAGTTCAAGCTGTAGAATATTTTTGACCCAAGTTTCGAACTCTTAGCATTCCCATTGCTCGTTGGCCAGGTACCTTACAAGCAATGCAAAAAAGTTAAAGATGACTCTATGACCTGGAAAAAAGTGGGGAGTACCCCCAAACAAGAACCAGCCCCCAACAGCCACCATCTTGAAGAAAAGGACTGCAGACCAACAGCAGCAATGGCTAGAAGGAAAGATCTACCCTTCAGCATGGAGGAGAATGAGGCATTAGTAGGGGCACTGCAGGGATGTTATTCCCAGCTCTTTGGCCCATTGACAGCTTCCACTGCAGTAGTGGATAGGAGCGAAATGTGGGATACTGTGGTGGAAGCTGTCAATGAGGTGGCAGTGTCCCCACACATATCAGACAGGTGCAGGAAGAGGGTTTACAACATGAGAAGGCAAGTGCTGCAGAAAAGGGCGAAGATGGAAGTAGCACGGTCATCTGGGGCCTCCAGTAGACCTGTTCTATTCCATCATTATGAACAGGTCCTGGATGGCCTCATTGCAGCATCTGAGGCAGAAGCTGTTCCTGCTTCAGGTGGTGATGAGACTGTTGCTAGTCCATCAAATGCTGGACCAGCTCCCATCACCCCTGTAGCAGGACCAGTGGAATCCTCAGATGCTGAAGATGACCGTGCTCCTGCATCTTCCCCTGCCCCTCCAGCACCTGTCTTCCCTGTCCAAATGCCCACTCCTTTTCCTGCTGATGTACGTGCCCATTCTCCAACAGCTGAAGGGAGCGACTCTTCTTCTGTCTGGGGATTTGCATCAGTTCCACCAGGAGCAGTGGCAGTGATGTTTCCTCCCTGCACACCTCAGAGTTGGGTACTCCAGCGCCAGACATCCCCTCAACTGAGGAGTCAGGATGTATTTTCTGGTAAGTAAATGTATTCTGATGCATGTGTTCATGTAATGTTGTTAAGTTATGTTAGCCCTTTGAGTGCCAGAGGGGGACGCAGTGCATTGCATGGTTGCCACGGTTCCCCAGAATAACTCAGGATTCAGTACGGTATAGTAAAAATGCAATAAGGTAGCACACAGAGGTAAATAGCAGGAATAAGTAGAGAGCCAAAGCCAGCAAGTGCTACTACCAGATATAGTAAACTTCCAAGGTGGATCACTCTGCTAGAGACTAGGCCTAGGCCATTGGTAGTCTCTGGTGGAACCAGGAACAGGAACACGATGTCTTGATCCGGGGAAGTGAGGAATCTACCAGACTCACATCTGCAGTCAGAATATTAGTAGCAGATACTTGACTCATGCCTGCAGTCAGTATGAAGGAAGCGGATACTTGACTCACGCCTGCAGTTAGTATAAGAGCTAGTCTACCAGAGCCCCAGGTCCGCACCAGATTGGGTGTCTGCTAGGTACAAACAAGAGAATAGTCAGACAGCCACAGGTCAGCACCAGAAAGGGTAGTCAGACAAGCCAGGTCATACACAGTTCAGGTAGTCAGCCAGAGCCACAGGTCTGCACCAGTTTGGGTGTCCAGTATAATAGGACAAGGCAGAAGAATGGTCAGACAGAGCCACTGGTCACCATCAGATTGGATGGTCAGACAAGCCAGGTCACACACGGAGCCCAAGGTAACAGAACTGCTTTGTACAACAACGCAAGGCCAAGACTCAGTCTGCCCTTAAACCCCATCACAGGAAGTAGAAAGGAGGAGCCCACAGAAGGCCTAGACTAAAAACAAGACCCTGCATCTTTCTGACACATCTCATAGTCTTGCTACCATTCTGCTACACGCTGTGTCATATAACGATCGTGAGCCCGAAAATGATGCATCTCCGCGATGCGTCCATGCACTGCATCAATCCAGCGACACACAGGCAATACTACCATCCAGCCAGAGGCCATGGATGGTTACTAGCACCACCAAGGGCGCACAGACCCGGGCATGGAGAGACGCCTGGAACTCAGTAGAAGCGCCAAGATGGAGGATACTTCTCCAGCGTCGCTGGAAATTAGGTATGCTAACAATGCGTTGTGTAACCCTCTGGCACTCAAAGGGTTCAATATCTACCACTGAGCAGATAGGTGTGCAATGTATGGTAAAGCACTGCAAATCCCACATATCTGCTCTGTGTAACTTAATCCTTTGTATTGCAATGTCCACATGTGTGTACTGTAATGTAGTACTTTGTTATGCAATGTCCATGCGTGTGTGTGATGTAATGTAGTACAGTTTGTTATTCAATGTCCATACGTGTACTGTAATGTAGTACTTTGTTAAGCAATGTACATGTGTGTGTGTAATGTAACACAGTGTACTCTTCTTATTACAGATGACCCTGATGGAGTACCTAGCTCTGGCAGGGAGGGGGAACCATTCATAACCCTGGATCTGCAGCCGGTCACTGCCACTGCTCTTGCCAGTGTGGAGGAAGAAGTGGCTGCTGGTAAGTTGTTTTTAAGATGTCTCCCTCACATACAAACGTGCTTTTAGTCATGTTAAATTGTTCCATATGTGTATTAGCAACCCCAGCTTGCTTTAGCCAAATCTAGTTTATATAAATATTGCATTGCCACAGGGGTGAGCAGCAGTGCACTGGTAAGTTATGCTTTGCTGACCTTTCTGGCACTCCAAGGCAGGGCCAGACTGGCCTACCAGGATACCGGGAAAATTCCTGGTAGGCTGCCTGCACTGGGCTTCCTTGAGGCTGCTTCAAAATCAGGAAGCAATCCGCGACTATGGTCTTGTCACCTCGCAGCTGCGGATTGCTTCTTGATTGCAGGAGCGCTGGCCGCGGCCACAAGGTGACAGGACCAAGGCTGGGAGATGTGAAGGGCCCCGCAAGATGCTGAGGTCTGTGCCTTCTTCAGCTGAGCTCCCTAGTCTGATCTTTAGTAATGTCGAGCACTGGGAGATGACATCTTCTCCCAGCACTCTTCATTACTGAAGAGAAGATCATGCGGGAGCAACAGCAGTAAAGAGGTCTGTGCAGAAGGAGGCACAGGCCTCTCATGCCACACCGCTGGACCACCAGGGAGATAGGAAATGGACACGGGTGGGTAATGTGGAGATTGGGGGCAATGTGGAGATTGGGGGGGCAATGTGGAGACTGAGGGCAATTTGGAGATGGGGGCAATATGGAGATGAGGGGCAATGCGGAGACTGAGGGCAATGTGGAAACTGAGAGGCAATATGGAGACTGAGGGCAATATGGAGATGGGGACAATATGGAGATTGGGCAATGTGGAGACTGACGGGAAATGTGGAGACTGAGGGCAATATGGGTCACCCAGTGACGTCAGATGCAGCGTGAAGAAGAGCACTGCATCTGCGCACCGGGTCAGCCGCACCACAATGATATGGGGCTGGTAAGCAATTTTTTCCAGGGCTGGTTTTTATTCCCAGTCCAGCCCTGCTCCAGGGGTTAAATATCCCACTAATGCACATATGGAGCACATTTAAGAAATGTTTGTCATGCTCCTGCCATTCACATGATGACATTGTAGGCAACATGGACACACGCTAATGCACTATGATGGATGTCTCAGTATGTTGAAGCCCGCCATGCATTACAGTGATGCTTTGTAGGCAAAATTTGCTTCTCTGTTGTTGAGTAAATCCTGATAACTAGGTTATCCCACCTTGGTGCAGTTGTTGTGAACCTAAATTCTTACACAACTGAAGCATTTAATGAAGTCAGTGTTTCTTATCACATGTTAGTTCCCTCAATATCCAAAATAGGTCCAGCTGACATGCCGGAGGAGGTGGAGGAGGAAGATAGTGGCGTACAGGCCCCCTGGGGACCACCACGTAGAAAGGGCAGGTGAGGATAGTAAATTGTAATATGTCCTCCAGCAAAAACCATGTACATCCGTTCAATGTCTAATACGTCTTTTGTTGTGTGTTGTTGGTTTACGTTTGTGGAAAGGGTTCTGAGTTTTGTGTTTCTGGTTGTTGTAACCATTTCAATGGCAGAGGGGTACCCAATGCATTCTCAAAATCTGGCACTGAAATGGGTTAAGGCTCCATACAATTATCTCACCCTTGTGAAAATGTTCTGTATCTCCTCAGAGTCATTGTGGGCTGTATCTGGTGAGGAAGAGGATGAACCACCTCTGGGGGTGTCTGCCTCTGCTCCTGAGGCTATGGAAGGAGAAGCGCATGGTAAGGAAAATCCTAAATCTGCTGTCCCATGTGTGTTCCACCTGTCTCCCCTTCCCTTACAAAAACCCCAAAGTCCCTTTAGTGATCTGTGTTCTTGTCACACATACCTGTGACAGTATCATGGCATGAACAAATATCATTATGTGATTTTTGTTCAAGCCATGATCTTGTCATACATGTATGCTTGGCTCCAAGCCATAACATACACCTACAGTTCCCGTTTGCAGGCTAGCACTAATTAAGTGTTGGTGGATCAATCACAATGACAGTGATGATCCACCTGTGTCTAATCAAGGCTAAAGGGCAAACCTGACCTGTCAGTTTGTTCATAGCAGGGGTGCTCAATCCTGTTCTCTGGCCACAACAATACCACATGTTTGCCGAGTCCCCTCAAATTAAAGTGGATGTGTCACCAATTTACAACATAGCCTAAGTAGTTAGGTTACATACTGAATACTTCTAAAATGTTATTACTTTTTTTAAAAGTTTTATTTGTTGTAAATTTAACTTAGAAAGTCTGTCCCCTACCTACTTCCGTATAGACTGCTCTGCCTCTGCTCTCCACCCTCCTCCGATGACGAAGGCTTCTGTCTGTAAGCTGGAGTGCTCTCATTGATTAGATATCGATCTCTGCCAATGAGACCACTCCAGCTTACAGACAGAAGCCTCCGTCATTGGAGGAGGAAGGAGAGCAGAGGCAGAGTGATGGACTGTGGTTACAGAGCAGGTAACCGCAGTCTATACGGAAGTAGGTAGGGGACAGATTCAATATGTAGCCTATTTAGGCTATGTTATAAATAGGTGACACATCCACTTTAACACATTTTGTGTGTGTGATTCTCAGCAATGGTCCTGTTGTCTAGGATGAACAATCATGTCCTCTAACCACCCCAACAGTTCATGTTGTCACTTGAACACAAGTGAATGTCAATACCACTTGTGTTTAAGTGAGCACATCATGACAACATGCACTGTTGGTGTGGTTAGAGGATATGATTGTGCACCCTAGACAACAGGACCATTGCTGAGAATCACCCTGCTAAATTCATCAAACATCTGTGTGCCAGAGAGGTGCTCACTGATTTGCATTTCTTGTTTCCCCACAGCTGCCTCTGATGAAGAACAACAGCAGCAGCCTCCTTCCAGTCAGGGTACGCAGAGGCCCTGGACATCCTATATGGGATCTAATCTGATATCAGGGGCTTACGGAGGCAGCTGGGATACAACATGCTCCGTCAGGAGGCTCTGCTCTAACTAATGGTGGAGCAGAATAGGATGATGCTGAGCCTCCTGACCATGTTGTGCTTTCATGGCCAGCCCCCACCCCCCAGCACCTCCTCATCAGACAGCAGCCTGGCATCATCTGGTGGCCTGCCTGCTGCATGTGATGGTAGGCACCACCTACCCAGATGGGAGCCTTGCACAAGGGGAGGAAGGAGGCACCCCCACTGACCTCATTCCCTCCAGAGGGGTATTTATCTAATTTTTATTATTATTAATAATATTATGCTTTGCAATGTGTTGTGTAACCCTCTGGCATTTAAGGGGTTAAACTATGTATTAGTGTGCCGGATATTGCATTGGACTTATACTTTTCTGGGTTGTTTTTACAGCAAGAAGATAGAAGATACAAGACAGTAGAGAAAACAAGGAGACAGACAGTGGATGACAGGTAATTGTAACACTGATTAGTTAATGATCAGTGCTTGGCAGTATGTCTGGCACCGATCATTAGCTTTTTTTTCCTTTGAAGTTCCCAATACTGCCACTATTTTGTGGCGCTGAAAATTATTCAAACAAATGACTTATATTTTTACAATTTTACACAGGGACAGAGGTGACTCTCCCTTGTGGTGGCAATAAGGCACCCTGTATGCCTATACAACTGTCAGACTGGCTGATGTGTCACTCTGAAAAAAAAATTCAGACAAATTATTCCAAATATTTGCAATATTGTCTGTTGCATGTGCCATTTCTGTTGCAGAGGTTAAATACAATATATAGCATGAGCAACTGTCATTTACCATCTGTAGCAAAGGTAATACATTACACAATATGTAGCATGTCATTTACTATATGTAGCAGAGGTGTTATGTACATATGGATGTAGCTAAATTAGAAGGAAGAAGGAAAAGTGAGGATGACTGGTGCGGTATCCTTTTGAAACATTGCAAAGAACAATATTGCGCAGCTAGAAGCCGATTTAACCATGTTGCAGTGTTTAAAATAATGACATGAAAACCTCGCTCTGCATAAAAGCACTAGGTTGTCATGTCGCATAATTAAACGTCCCTATGTACTGGCCACGACTCCCATCATCCTTACCTTGCATTGCCCAGCTCTCTTTAAAGAAGAACTACCACCTCTTACAAACATGGCCCCAAATAATTACCCATCTGGAGACTAGCTGCTCAGCAACGCTAGTCGCCAGAATCATTACCGCGTTAAAGAGAATTATACACTGCCTATACAACTGTCAGACTGGCTGATGTGACACTCTGAAAATGATTCAAAGAAATCCCTAATATTTTTAATATTTTGCACAGGAACAAAGATGATTCTTCCTTGCAGTAGCAATAACTGGCACTAATACTGGCTGCCTGCCTATGTCTAGCCTAATGCTAACTGGACACTCTCTAATCTCTTGTTCTCTCTCTGAGCTCCAACAAAGCAATGAGGAAATATAGGCTGTCTGCCTGGGTAACTGCGTCATTCGTCCAACCCTCATCATGAAACAAAGAAGCTTATTGGAATACAAAGAGGGAAAGTAGTGCATGAAACGGAGAATGGAATTGGACTAGAGACATGGAGGGAAATGTATGAAGGGAAAGTAATCTAGAGCGCGCAGACAGTACAAAAAAGATCCAACTCTGAACAGTCCTGGTCGAAAGTAGTTGAAACTTTCGGCAATTTGTCGAATGTCGAAACTTCCACAAGTTTTGACGACTTTCGGTCCAGGGCTGCTTGGAGTCAGATGTTTTTTGTCAAACGACCCTTGAGTGTCGGATGGTCCGAATGACCCCATTTTCGACTAATTCCGAATGTCTCCGAATCAATTTGCACAAGTCTAGTTAGGACTACATGTCATTTAAATGGATAGGAAACCATATAATTTTAGAGGATACTCAACTTTTAACACAAGTTGCTCCGCAGGAACACCAGACGTACATTTTGGACTTGTTGGGCCTCATCAGTGAGGTGCAGCTGGATTCCCTAGGCACTGAAAGCACAAGGGCATGTCTGGATTACCCTTCACTCTTAGGGACACTCCTAAGAGTATTAAAAATACATACCAAAATGTGTGTGTAGAATAAGCCATTGTACTTCCCTTCGTCATCAGAGCCTCTCACAGTTTTATATGTAGCTTCAATAGGCTTGTCAGATACATGTCCATATGGCCTGTTTTCAAAACAACTCATTACATGTATACAAAATGATCTAAAACATAGCATTGCAATAAAAGTTGTATCCTGTTATAAAGGCACACTAACATCTAATTGAGTTATATAATTTAAAATAGTAAGTAGTCCAACTAGCATCTGTAACAATGTAGTTATTTTCTGGTGTGACCCTAAAATATAAACCTAAATGTGAATATTTAATGTGTGCAGACTATCCTATATAGACAACACAATTTGATTAATTGTTTTTGAACAGCTAATGATGTCAGTATATTGAGATTACTATCCATTGCCCTTATAGTCAGAAAGACTGAAATCTTATATCAGGCCCATAAATAGGCAATAAACCACCATCACTTCTGAGATACTTGTCAATATATATATGGTAATGGGAGATGTGAAAGAGGCAGGGATTGGAGTCCCCAGGATTTTAGGCTTCAGAGACTAGCATGGGTTAAAATGTTGTTGTGTATATAACCTCAAAAAATTCTAGGTGTTAGTGTTCCTTTAACAATTGCTCCATTTTGAAATGTTCTACCATACATCTTATCCCTCTTGGAGTTGCAGTATGAACACAATATTAGATACTACAAGGCCTAACAATTAGATAATAATAAAAAGTGGCAAAGTTGTAGAAAACTAATTAAAATGTGTCAGTTTAATCTGCTTTAACAGCCACTATTGGGATTAGTTAGATGGGAGAATGAATAGATTACCCTGTTTTCCTTCATCTCAATAATCAGTTCACACTCAGGTCAACGAGTATCTTAGCCATGAAAAACCTGACACATGCCAGCAGGTGGTCAGGGATCTGACACCTTCAGGAACACTCAGGGCATTTGATCTGAAGTGAAACTGATTCTACGGTGTCTATGTCCAGGAGTGTTCAGGATCTGTGTAAGTGGCAGCTTAGCAGCTGTCATACAATTAGATAGTAGGGGAATTAATTAACATATACATCTGCAAACAAACACAGATAACACCTCTTGCCTCAACTGAAACACTGTCTTTTTTAAAGGGATAATCCCATCAAAACATGTTTTTCTGTTTTGTTTTTTTCTTCATTTTGTATTCATTATAAAGTATGTGTTTATTTTCATATATACATTTTGTAATAATGAAACAATATAATGGGTAATCTGTACAAAAAAAGCAGATTACTTCTATGTCAAACCAATTGGTTCTGCAGGGGACAAATAAAAAAAATAATTGATTGGGGCCTTTAACACTTGAATTCCTGAGAGGTCTCTACTGCAATACTTTTAAACTAATCACACATGCCTTTCAATCAAACACGGTTATAAAAAACACTGATTTCTGTACAGGCCTGCAGAATTAAGTTTTTTTTATAAGTGCCCCTGATTTAAAGGGATAGTAATACTTAAAATGTAAAAAAAACATGTTGTAGGGTTTATCCCCCTGAGTAAAACAAGAGTAGTCCCACTGGTGAAAGGTGTTTCATTTAAAAGTTATTAATTTTCTAAGTTGAATTTTTTAGGTGCAATATCATAGTGGCCTGAAATTGTACAGTGGCGCTGTTGCTACACCATCCTATGGAGATTTATGGTCCCGGGACCAGAGCTGTCCATAGGATCGTGTAGCAACAGCGCCACTGTACATTTTCAGGCCACTGTGATATTGCTCCTAAAAAATTCAACTTTGAAAATTAATAACGTTTGAATGAAACACCTTTCAGCAGTGGGAGTACTCTTATTTTACTCAGGGGGATAAACCCTACAACATTTTTTTTTACATTTTAAGTATTACTATCCCTTTAACAAGATATGTGGTCGCCTTAAGTGCTTTAACTCCTTCAGCCATAAACTAGCAATGCCCTTACTAGCATCCAAGGATGTAACAGTGATTTGATATTATTTTGGAGACTGTTTAATTATTATCTGGGCAATATTACTTAAATTACTGTGCAAAAAACAAAGAGCAACAGTGTATTACAGCAAAAGCAAAGGTTGTTCAGTAAAAATCCTCAGGAAGCTATGTTTGCAGATTCTATTTGTACTTTTAAAAACTAGTGGATGCTTTTTTAGCTAAGAACAATATAGATCAGGGCTGTCCAAGTTCAGTCCTCAAGGGCCACCAACAAGCCATGATGTAAGTATTTCCCTGCTTAAGCACATGTGAGTTAATCAGTGGCTCATTCATCGTGACTGACTCACCTGTGCTTAATCAGGGAAATCCTTACATCATGGCCTGTTGGTGGCCCTTGATGACTGAACTTGGACAGACCTGATATAGATAATTATGGCAATTGGTTACAATGTGATAGGATGTTTATCCAAAGAGCTATATGATTGGCTTTTGTAGGCAAAGGAATTTTAGGCTTACTTGGAGCGTAATGGAAAATAGCTTCTGTGGGGGGTTTTGTTTGCCTTCCTCTGGATCAACAGAGGAGATCTGGCAATGGTTGATCTTGATGGACTTATGTCTTTTATTAACCTCATCAACTATGTACTTATGAGCTTTAAACACAAAGGAAAATATGAGTAATTCCAGGGCATAACAAGTGCACTATATAGGAGAAATGAAACTTCAGATTGATTTAGATGATTTTTCCCTAACTTATGGAATGCTAGAGATGTCTCCAACATATTGCTTTGTGATATGTTGGAGACCTCTCTACATAGCTGGGAAATTTCAAAATAAGCCCGCCCTGAGATCTTTGAAATATTAACCCGTAAAGTTCCCCAGAACATAGATTTCAGACGATATTTCCCTGCTTGCTCTAACCAGGAGATGCTTTCATTGGTCCTCAAGGAACCCCTAACAGGCTGTAACTTAGAGTTTCCACTACCTGGACATATAAATGAGAAGCAGTACTTCTTACCCTGTCCTTCTGGTAGAAATGTCAGCAGTTTTGAGACTAAAAAAGTTCCAAACTCCAAGTGCTCTAAATTGGGCTTTTAACCAACTGATTGCTAGAGAGGCATACCTGGGAACTCTCAGGCTTTGACCCTGAGACTCAAGGCTATGAACCAAATCTAAGGGTCTCAATGTGAAGGGCTAAATACTCAGAGTGAGAGAGCCCAGTGTTAACTACTATCTCATCTACACCAAATAACTGATTATTTAGTCTCTAGAGTGTACTATTTCTACCAGAAGGACAGGTGGTGAAAACTGTACATTACAGTATGTTATAGTAATACTTAAAATGTAAAAAAAATGCTGTAGGGTTTATCCCCCTGAGTAAAACAAGTTACTCCCACTTCTGAAAGGGGTTTTATTAAAAAGTTATTACAGCTAAAATGTGAATTTTTTATGTGCAGTATCACAATGGCCTGAAATTGTACAGTGATGCTGTTGCTACACTGTCCTGTGGACAAATCTGGTCAGTTTGCCATAAATCTCCATAGGATGGTGTGGAAACAGTGCCAGTGTTCAATTTCAGGCCACTGTGATACTGCACCTAAATAATTCAATTTGAGCTGTGATAACTTTTGAAGAAAGCACATTTCAGCAGTGGGAGTAACCTTGTTTTACTGGGGAATAACTCTACAATATATATTTTTTTACGTATTAAATATTATGGTTCCTTTAAGGGTTCTATGAGGACTGATAAGAACACCTCCGGGTTAGAGCAAGTAGGGACATATCACATGAAATCTATGTTCAGAGGAAATTTAGTGGTTAATATTGCAAAGATGTCAGGGTGGGCTCATTTTGGGAGTTCCCAGATATGACAATATCAGACTGTGTATAAGCATCTTAAGACCATATTTTATACCTCAGAAAACAAATAGGTTTTTATTGTTTTTTGGGTTTTTTTTTTTACAAAGGCTAGCATGAAGTTTAAGTGTATAAATAGTTAAAATGTATGAATTGTCATAAGTGTGCAAATAATGTTGCAAACGTCTTTAGTAATCAAAGTGTTAAGTACACTGGGGTTGTTTGTAGAGAAAATCAGTGGGAGGTTGACTGGTTGTTTCTCTAACAATGAGGGCAGGCGTTTCCTATGCTAAACAGCACAATGGCAGTTTCTTGCTCACACATAAGCTGGTAAGTTGGTAGAAAAGGCACTATGGATGAGGGGGGAGCAGAATGGAAAGTGCAAAAGAAGTTGCCCAGATATATGTACATCTAACCAAAGACAAAAACAAAAGTATGTACAGGAAAAGCATATTGGGCGATAATCAAAAACACCATAACATATATCAGAAATAAGAAAAATAATTTATTTAAAATGTATATCAAACATCTCTGGATAGAGAATGAACCCATAAAACAATATAAGAAACCATAAATGGCTACTGTCTCAAAAATCTACTCTGTGTCTGTCCCCTTGCAAAACCACAATGGAACATAGACATTGATATCCGGCCAATCTATTATCAAAGTGTATGTTCCATATCTCCCAACATTTCAAATAGAGAAAGAGGGATACTGTTGTTTTAGGTGGTGTTGCTGGAGGTGTGGCTGGTGGGCTGGGCCTTAATGAGAATTTTTAGTTTATTTCATGACCTATTGACACAAAATAAATGATTTAGAGCAAGACCAAAATATTTTGTTTACTCAGAGTACGTTATAAACATAGATACTGAAGTTTATACAAACATTAATGTGATACACATATATACTCATCACACACTCTGATCTCTAAAAAGAGGGATGACACAGTGGGAAAGTTGGTCAGAGGGATTTGGGTCTCAAAGAGCCACTGTCCCTCCTAAAGAGGGACATGTGAGTGGTATGATGTTTCATTGAGGTTTTGCATGGGGACAGACACATTGTAGATTTTTTAAATATTAAATTAATCATTTATGGTTCCTTGCATTGTTGGATGGGATAATTATCTAACCAGAGATGTTTGATATACATTTTAAATAAAAAAATATTCTTATTTCTCATATATGTTGTGGTGTTTTTGATTAGCGCCTGATTCGCTTTTCCTGTATATACTGTACTTCTACATTTAAGTTTGTGTAAAGTTTTAATGAAGTATAGGTATACATGGTCTTTTTCTAAGGTGTTTAGATTACTGGTTACAATATTATCGTCTGTGTAAATTAGACTCAGATTGTAGATTTACTGTTTTTCCTTGTTTGTTTGGGTTTCATATACAAAATCTAATATGATTGTACAGTAAAATCATAAAGGTACATTATTGTAGTCGCCTTATGAAACTATACATTATGTGATAGTTTTGAAGCTGCCTCTTTAAGGAATCCTAGAGTATGATACATGCCACCATATCTAATAAACTATTTTAACACTTTGAGTGGCAGAGGGGTGTGCATGCATCGCTTATCCCCCTGGTACTCAAAGGGTTAACCTCAAATTTTCCATAAACTGCAAAAGGACTTTCTGAAGTAAAAATCAAACAATTTATGTATTGTGTGCAATACATTCCAGAACACTGTGTTCCTATGTATGTCAAGTAGGTAAATGTGTTTTTGGTACAGTTTGCAGGTCATCCTTTCAAAAGAGAACAGTTGAAAAATACCTGCTGCATTGAGACATGAGAACCGTTGTAACATAATACTTAACCGGTGAAGCCCTGTAGCAAGCACTCTTCATATGTGTCCTCTTTTAAGGGATGATCTGGCAACCCTACATTTTATAAAATGGTTCTATGTTGATTTGATTCAACAATGTATAAAATTTTACCTAGTTGCATACATACAGGTCCATACCTAGACCTATGGGCGTCCTGGTGTGAAATCTGAGGCTGAGTAGTCCAGAGGAAGACATAGTCCCATTGAAGAACTCAAACCGGAGGATCTCGGTATGTCATTATGGATTGGGGAAAGACAAGATGAAACAGCAGTTTATATGCAGAGCCAAGGAGCTTCTGCATCATAATTCATAACCCACATGATCACAGATAACCCATTTTGTGCCAGAGGAGTGCCCAGCAAATTGATTTGCAATACACTGTACACCTCTTTGGTGCACAAAGGGTTAATGAAGTAAAGGGACTTACAACTCTCTTCTTAGCTTACTTGCTAGCACAAGTCGTGTGTTTTTAGGTCAGTGACTGCTATCCCAAATAGAAATCTCAACTGACTGGAAGTGTTCTTCAAATAGTGTAGAGCCTGTCACAGCTGTACCCCATGTAGTTACATCCCTTCCCCCAGCTGGCTAGCTGGAGGGGTGACCATTCCAACTAGATGCTGATTGGATGGAAGGTGAAGTTGCTGCAGGGAACATCCTGTGTCCTGGGTAGCCCCACAATCGCAGCCAATGGGAGCATGGAAACTAATTTGAACAGGGATGGCCATATAAAAATCCAGTACCTGTTCATCCTTTCCCTGCAACTTCAAACCCAACCCGAGAAGATGGAGTAATGAGGCTCAAGCCTCGGTATCCAAAAATTACCGCAGATGGATAAAATCTATCAGCATGAAGATGATGACGACTGATCCTTTCCTTCATTCCTGCTGGGGCAACAGCCCAAGCAGGATTAGAGGGGGGGGGGGTATTACTTTTGTAATGCAGAAGAGGAGATGGGATAGTAGGTTTTCAGTTGTATTATATTAAATACATGAAGACCACCGTACGGGAGCGCTCACGGGACCACCCAAACTCAATATCACCACATTGAATAAAAAACTATCAAGTTTTATTAAATTGTAAATAAAAACATCCAATACATGAACCCTGTTCCCCTCTCGGGGATACAAAGCCACAGCACATACGCCTAACGCGTTTCGTGTAAAGACACTTAATCATAGGCCTATGATTAAGTGTCTTTACACGAAACGCGTTAGGCGTATGTGCTGTGGCTTTGTATCCCCGAGAGGGGAACAGGGTTCATGTATTGGATGTTTTTATTTACAATTTAATAAAACTTGATAGTTTTTTATTCAATGTGGTGATATTGAGTTTGGGTGGTCCCGTGAGCGCTCCCGTACGGTGGTCTTCTTGTCTGTGGAAATCGGTTGCTGCGATTGACGGGAGTAGCACCGGGTCCGCCGGCCCTTTGATTTAAGGGTGAGTACAATCCATCATTTGATTCAAAAGTGCTTGAAGCGATCGCGAATTTCTTTGAAGGTTATATTAAATACATGTTCACTTGGATTTGAAGCAGATAAGGACTTGCCTAAATCTTAGGTGCCTTGATGGAGCAGGCAAGCTTATCATGGTTTTGGCCAGAAACAATTAAATAAACCCCACTATTTATTAACTATAGTAAGTTACAGGTTTTTTTATTGATAATTTTCAGGATTTGATGCACGTACTTCTTTTTGTTTAATAGTTTTAGTTTGTACTTAGTATGCTCCTTGTTAAAACTGGTTTTATTATATTCAGCGATTTTTTTCCTGGGCCCCTAATTGTCACATAGAGGACACTGCCTTGAACTGCACTCCTTTAACTATCAGTGTCTTACTGTGCTTGTTAGCTTTGTGGTACAGAAAAGAACATTTTGCTCTTTCTGGTATAGAAAGAAATTAAAGGGATAGTAAACCTTGAATATAAGTTTATTTTATATTGTTGCCCTTAAAAAAACATGAAAAATGATATAAGTCCATGGGAGATTTTCAGAAGTAAAACAAAGTTCCCTTTTCCTGGCTGTTTCACCCAAGTCTGCCATCTAGTGGACAGATTTGGAATTCGGTCCACAGATCAACTGGCAGCTCTGTGCCGAGATCACGATCTTTAAAAAGAACTACTTAATTGGAACTGTCTACAAAGGTGCCTGGCTTGCAAGCGCACTTTGTAGACCATTCCAATTAAGAAATTATTTTTAAAGATCATGATCTCGGTACTTCTGGAGAGCCGCAGCCGGTCCCAGGACCGAATTCCAAATCTGAGAGCTAGAACTGTGATGTTACTCAGGGGGAAACTTTGCTTCTGAATATCTCCCAAACCATAAAGGTTTGGGAGGTAAGACTTATATAATTTTTCATGTTTTTTAAGGGCTACAATATAAAATAAACTTATTTTCAAGATTTACTATCCCTTTAATTCTGTTTTTATGGTAAAACACTAAAGGCTGTATTCAATTAGCTAATGAACAATTCTGGGGCAAACCAATTACACTATAGGGGAAATAAAACTTTGGAAAATCATCATTGATTTAAACAGGGCATTTAACCTCTTGAATATTAGAAAGATATTTAACACAACTGTAAATAATGCTTTGAGACCTCTCTAACATTCACAAGATTAAAAAAACTCAATTTAAACAATAACAGATTAAACCCCTCCCTCAAAGTGCAGTTGGTTTGCTCCAGAATTGCTCATCTTTTGCTTTAAGCATAAGGCCCCAATTCCCTTTTATTTTGTGTCATTGATTTTCCACCATTTGTCATTCTGCCAATGGGCTGTTGCTATATAATAATAATAATAAATAAAACTACATATTTTGATGACCCAGAAAAAAAAATAAATGTATATACATCTCCATGTTTCATATGAAGGACTGTTCAATCTGTCTGCTAGTAGATAATTACTTTTTTCATGGAATGTGGAGATTTGAATTAAAAAGAGAAGACACAGGATGAGGGGTTTAACACCTCCCTCCTGACTCCAGAAAGCTGACAGATTTCACACAGTGAGGGTATTAAGACCGAATGCCCAAGTCAGAAGGGAAGATGAACTGGAGAAACCATCATGGCAACATCATTCCTGTTACTTCCCTCTCTCTTCTCTGTCCTTTTACTAGCTGAGTCCTCAGAAATAACATTCCAGGAAAGGATGCTCCTCAAAGCCTTGGGACTTAACTCAAGGCCTAACCCTGTTGCTCCTCACCCTGCACCGAAGGCTCTACTGGATATTTTTGAAAAGGGGTTAAATAAGGACAACCCATGCAGGATGGAAGCCTTCCATGTACCTGGTAATATTGTCAGATCATACAGAGATCAAGGTGAGTGATGAGATGTGGGAGATTTAGGGGGATTTGATGGTAGAACTGTATAGTTAGCAAGGCAATCTTTGACCAATCCTTAATCTTTGACTATTCAGATGTAGAAGTCTAAAACTCCCAAATCCTTAACCAGCCAACAACCGACTGGAGATGATGGGAGTTGTAGTCTCTAAATGCTTGAGGGACGTAATGATTCTTCAACTTTCATGACTGTTTAAGTAATTAAATTAATTCTCAAGACACTGTATGTTGCTCATTGCTAAAAATATCTAATATTTTAACAGACCTATTCTATCTGCCAACATGACCTCCAGAATTAAATAATGACATATCTTTACTGCCCTTTGCTTTAGTGCAGTTCCACTAATCATTATGCACACCCATATGTCTTCAGTGCAATTCTTTGAATAAAGAGTTATCTAACGATCTTTGTGCTGACCATCACTATCTGGATTGTAAAGACATCTCCAGTGTATTGTTTTGTAATGTGTTTGTGACATCTATAGCATATAAGCAATTATCATATTCAGACCCCTTCCACACACATTTTTTCTATTGTAGATATGTTGGCATATCTTTATACTCTTTCCAGTGGAATAATGTCAGTAAATTTACTGGGATATGTCAACCTAAAAAGGAATCTTTTCTTACATATGTTAAATCATGTGATGGGGAAATTCAGACTTGGTTTTTATATATGTATCTATGCTTTAGCTATTATTTGTATTTATTTTTAACTGTAATGGTCACATAGAGGAAACACTCAGTTCTAAACAACTAAGGGCTGTATTAACTCTTTGAGTGCCAGAGGGGTACGTAACGCATTGCAAACCAATGCATTCCGTACCCCTCCGGTGCTCAGAGGGTTCAATAAGCTCAAAAAGGTGCCATTCTGGAGCAAACCAACTGCACTAAAGTAGAGAAGTGAAAACTCCCATTACTTTTAAATTGCACTTTTAACAGTTTGAATGTCTAGAGGTATCTCCATGTAATTGCTTCTAGTATTCAAGGGGTCAAATACCCATTTAAATCAATAAAATGTGTCTGTTCTATATGGTTTGCCCCAGAACCGCATGTAACATACCCCTAAGGGTCATATCCAGGAGGAACAGTGGTACAGGTCTGAGATAAACCAACTATACTGTTGGGGGAATACAAACCTATTAAATTGGACTTAAAATCCTTGAATGGTAGAAACGTCTCCAACTGTTTTAGAATTCAAGGGGTTTAACTCTTTGAGTGCCAGAAAGGTATGGAAAGCATTGCTTTGCAATGCGTTCCGTACCCCTCTGGCACTCAAAGGGTTAAAGCCCTATTTCAATCAATAGGGATTAGGTGAATTTGTCACCTAAGATGCAGTTGGTTTACTCCCGAACTGTACCATTTTAGAGTGATAAATAACACTGTAAGGGTCTTGTGTAGTAAGGGAAAGTTGAACAACCCCCATTGATTTAAACTGGATGCTTATCCAACTGACTGGTAGAGAGGTCTACAATGAACAGCTTTATAGTGCATTGGAGACCTAGCAGTCAAGGGGGGTTATTCACTACGGGGTGAATGAACAGGTGATAAAGTGGCAATGACTTCTCCAGTTTCTATGTTATTCTATGGAGCCTATGCACTAAGATGTCCAAAACTTAAAGGGTCAGAAATATTGTAGAGGTTACAAAAATAAAATATTTGGAGAAAATGCCATCTTTCAAACCCTTACGGTTTGAGAGATATTCTCCGCTAAATTTCCTCCCTCCCCTTCTCCTGACATCAGTGCTTTGCTGACAGCAGGAGATCCCAGTCCGAGGACCAGCCGGCGGCACTTCAGCAGAGCTAAAATCACGTTATTTAAAAATAATTACTTCACTGTAACAGTCTACAAAGTGTGCCTGGTTTTTAAATAAAGCAATTTCAGCTCTGTTGAAGAGCCTCCTCGAGTCGGCCAACTTGAATCTCCTGCTGTCAGTTACAATATTAAATAAAGTTATAAAAGGACATTACTGACCCTTTAAGAAAGATTAGTAAATTGGCTCCATAAAATAACATAGGAATTTGAGAAGTGATGTCACTTGAGAAGTCTTCTCCACTTTATCACACCTTAGTGAATAACCCCCAGGGGGTTGTAAGCCCCCATGTGAATAAATGGGGATTTTCATTTGTGCCCTGTGACGCAGCTGGTTTTCTCCACAATTGCTTAATCTAAATGCAGATTTTATTTTTGTTACTGGTTATTGTTTGTAAGGTTAGGTGTGAGGACATTTTACCACTCTTAATATATATAGATTTTATCACACTTTGGTTTAAAACTTTGCATGCCAGAGGAGTATCCAACACATTGTAAAGCAGTGTGTTGGATAACCCTCTGGCACACAAAGGGTTAATGTGCTGGACACTTCTCTAGCATTCAAGGGTTAAAAAGAAAACTAAAATGAAACTGTATTTATATATCCTGTAGTTACAGCTAGTTGTGTAAAAAAAGAATTATTTTAGGTCATTTAATTGGAAATTTCTCCACATAGCCCATTAGATATTTTATCCCCCCTTCTGATTGGAGCCAAGGGTTAAATAGGATTCATCCAACATTCATGCTCCACATAAGTCATATCAGGGGTCCTAACCACTGCAATGCTGCTCTTTGTATGCCATGCCACTAGTAATCCATTTCGACAAGACTGGCAGGAATCGTCACAGGCCTGTAGGTCAATCCAAGGAAAGCTGGGTGCCTTGGAGCCACTTCCACATAAAATTAAAACAGATGATTCAATTTCATCTTCAAAATGACTGATACCTAGGACCTGTCCTGACTGTGCAGTTGCCTTTGTTATTTATCCAGCACTTCATCCCATACCATATGAGTTTCCATTAATATCTCCTATAAATTGGTATCCCTCTCTGCACTCACTCAGTCAGAAGTTCCAGATAAACTCTTGCCCTTTTGTGTGCATTATTCACTTGGATGCATCAATACATGGGGTTCT
Organism: Rhinophrynus dorsalis; assembly: GCA_037306005.1. Lineage (NCBI taxonomy): Eukaryota > Metazoa > Chordata > Amphibia > Anura > Rhinophrynidae > Rhinophrynus > Rhinophrynus dorsalis. The sequence goes on from CM074718.1 coordinate 263,886,719, forward strand.
TAAATTTTGCACCAACAGAACCCTAACTGCCAAATCATTGAACCCCTTAGATGCTAGAGATGCCTCCAATACACTGCAAAGCAATGATCTGGAACCCCCCTAGCATCCAAGAGCTTAACATGTTATTGTTACTAAATGTATTGGAAAGCTAGTTTACATTCAAACTAGCCTTAAGACTAAATGATTATGGTAAGGTTTCAGGTATCCATTACCATAATATTCCACACGTTCAGTGGTAGCCAAAGGACCACATGTACACTGAGGCTGATGTCCTAAGGAAACATGCAAAACCCTTTCCCTCATTGCATCTTTTCTCGTTTAATTAACTCTTTGAGTACCAAAACGGTGTGCACGCATTGCCTTGCAATGTGTTATATACTCCTTTGGCAGTCAAAGTGTGTTAAAATCACAACTCCTCAATGAAGCTTCAACAAACTAGATGATCTGCCACTCTTCATACTTCCAAGTCACTTCTAATTTATACTTAAAGGGATAGTAACACTTCGTTTTAACTTTATTTTATTTTGTAGGCATTAAAAAAACATGAAGAATGATATAAGTCTTATCGCTCAAACCTTTATGGTTTATGAGATATTCACAAGCAAAGTTCCCCTCCCCGCCCCTTTTACCTAGTGTAAACAATCTCTTCTCAGATGTGAGTCTGGTTGTATGACAGTACAGATAACAGAAGGGGACAATTTTCTTTGTATGAAAACAATGAAAGCCCTTCCCCCCTTGATAAGTTTTTCAGCTTTTTCCATTATCTTAATTGAAGATTGTCCCTCTCTGCAGTCTACCTGGGCATCTCCCTTCTGATTTGGTTGAACAGGGGGGGGATACTTTGTTTGTGAATATCTCTTAAACCATAAAGGTTTCAGAGATAAGACTTATATCATTCTTCATGTTTTTTTAATGCCTACAAAATAAAATAAAGTTAAAATGAAGTATTACTATCCCTTTAACCCTAACCTGACTAGAAATCTAGCATTGTATTCTGCACTTAACATTAGCCTGTACACTCTAGACAAGGGACCCGATACGTATCGTCTCACTATACAGCACAAGTATAAACCTGTATTGTTTAAACCCTTATTGTAAACAGCTGTGTACAATTGTGGTGCCATATAAATATATTAATACATTTGTTTAGCATTATCTATAACATCTAAATACAACAAATATTTTATTTAAATACAAAAATATCTAATATCACATATAGTTGCTTTTGAAAGCTCTTGTTTTATAGGTGATAGGGCCCCTTTATTGTCACAGTCAATAGTACACTTTGATCCTCTGAAGGGCCAACTGTTCGCCCCACTCACTGTTTTAGGAATGTACTATAATTTGTGGACCAATACGTTTAAATGATCAAAATAACCTTATTATCTCTCTTCCAGGGTCTATAATATCCAGCGAGGTGCCACAGGGATCCTTGTGTTTAAAGAAACATCTCTTCTTTGACCTCTCTATAATCGAGAAAAAGGAACAGCTGACTCTGGGACAACTGGAGATCAAGTTCAAGCACAATACCTACCATGGACAACAGTTCCAGCTCAGACTCTACCGCATCTTACAGATGTCTCTAAAGAAAATGAGAGAAAACAAGATGAACAGGAAACTTCTGGTGACGCAATCTTTTCGTCTCCTTCATAAGTCTCTCTACTTCAATCTGACCAAGTTGACAGAAGACTGGACCAACTCTGAGAAGAACATGGGTCTAGTCCTGGAAATATTTGTAGATGGTGATGCAAACAGGGCCAACAGCTACTCTGCAATGTGTGAACCAATCCATTCTTTCATCCACACCTCCCTGCTCACAGTGTCCCTGGATCCAACCAGTTGCAAAACACCCCGTGCCAAGAGAAATGCTCCTTCATCCATGCCAACTCCCAGCAACATCTGCAAAAAAAGAAGACTCTACATTGACTTCAAGGATGTTGGATGGCAGAACTGGGTCATTGCTCCAAGAGGATACATGGCAAACTACTGTCATGGCGAGTGCCCCTATCCATTGACTGAAATGCTCAGGGGCACCAATCATGCTGTATTGCAGACTCTAGTGCATTCTATTGAGCCAGAAAGTACCCCCTTGCCCTGCTGTGCCCCCACTAAGCTGTCTCCCATTTCAATGCTGTACTATGACAACAATGACAATGTGGTGCTAAGACACTATGAGGACATGGTAGTGGATGAATGTGGCTGCAAATGAAGTGGACTTTTTCCTACTCTGCTAATCAACATGGCTTCGTCCCATCAAAATAAACAATTGGTTTCACTTTATACTGCTCTTCTGACACAGAACCAATATTCCTAGCTTTGAACCAGGCAGTATCACTTTCTCAGCACTGAACAGTTATGTTCTACTGCACTGGGAAGCTCTTTCATGATTGCTTAAAAAGGGACTATAAATTAGGAATAAGTTGCTCTTAATGTTTTTTTTAATTAGGACTTCCTATAGCAGTTAGGTTTGTTTTGTTTTATTCCATTTGACAATTTGTATATGTGTACAAATTTAACTGCTATATGGAGTACCCCAAATTGGTTATGCATTTCTTTTAATCAAATTTAGTCACCTATTTCTTGGATATAGTTACCCATTTATTGTGTACAATTTATGGCCTGGATTAAAGGGATAGTAATGTTTCATAATAAAAGCAGCTCTAATTAATCATCATATTATTTGGACTTTGGAGAGTGTTATTTCAATTCTGTCAGAGTTATAGTTCAAGAGTAATTAAATGACAAAGTATTCCCCTCCCACCCCTTTTACTGATGTAACACTGCTTAGCCAGAGCAGAAGGGAGGTGCCCAGGTAGACTGCAGAGAGGGACAATCTTCAATTAAGGGGGAAAAACCTGAAAAACTTGTCAAGGGGGGCAGGGCTTTCATTGTTCTCATAGGAAGAAGATTGTCCCCTTCTGTTATCTGTCTGGTCTATGGACTGTATTCCACATCCGAGAAGAGATAGCTTACACTAGGTAAAAGGGCAGGAGGGGAAACTTTGCTGGTGAATATCTCTCAAACCATAAAGGTTTGAGAGATAAGACTTATATTGTTCTTCATGTTTTTTAATGCCTACAAAATAAAATAAAGTTAAAACAAAGTATTACTATCCCTTTAAAATGCAGACGGAAAGTGTTATATCTGATTTTATCTCACAGATTCCTATTAAAGTCTATGATGACATTTTTAGATAAATCAATGATAAACCTATCAGCTGTAAAGGAACCCGGTTCATCTTCTCCCATCAGTGGATATATATGTAGATTGGTTACCTTTGTAAGGTTTCCATGCTTTGATTGACACAATGTGGCTTTTATATTGCCCTGCACTTGTAACATTTACTTACATTCTGCTGCTCAAACCTACTATTTCAGAATACCTTTTTTAAAAAGTGTTATTAAATAAAATGTGTTTCAATCTATTTGTTTTTCATTTGTACACATACACATGGGGAGTAATTATTAGTTTTATTGTACTGTATAATTAGCTTCTTTTAACCACAAAATAATTTATTTACCTGTAATTCATTGTCATTCAGGAAATTGAAGTATGTAACAGGAATGTTTACCACAGTGGTTAAAATTAACCTTTTGAGTGCCAGAGAAGTATCTAACACATTGCATTAGATACTTTTTGTGTCATTCATGGGGTTAAAGCTAAATTATCATCCTATAGTTCCCTATCACAGATCTGGGAGCACACCTGCAGGCTAATTCAGAGTTGCATTATAAGCCCCGGCAGACCAACACAGACAAACAACAGGGGTTTGAAGAGTGACCCCTGATGCCGCCCCACACAGCAGAGTTTCCTAACCTGTGCACCCACAGACTCTCTTTTGGTTTGCTACCCCATGACATTGAGTTTATGGAGACTGAGCACGCCACCCAGGAGTTTGCTGCTGAGAGCTACATAATTTCAGGTTGTGTTCTAGCTGAGAGGAACAGATTTTGGACCCCCAGAACAGCTCATAGAAGATGTTTTAGGGTCCATACTATTCAGGATTTGGAAAAAGTAGAAACTGCCATTTAACAGATTTTGAAATTATGTTGGGTACACAGCTGCTAAAGATGAGAATTTTGAACACATTCACACAGACGATAGAACAGTTTCAGGGGTCAGAAACCGTTCTATCACCTCTCTCATGTGTTTCACCAATGATTAGGATCCAGGAAAGGCATAAGTTAAAGGCATAGTAACACTTAATATATAGTAAAAAATTATACTGTAATGTTATCCTCCTGAGTACAACAAAGGTACTCCCACTACTGAGAGGTCTTTTACTAAAAGTTGATTTTTTTATGTGCAGTATCTCAATGGCCTGGATTATTACAGTGGCACTGTTGCTACATCAGGAAAACTTATAGTCAGTTGAACAGAAACTTCCATAGGATGGTGTGGCAAAAGCGCCACTGTACAATTTCAGGCCATTGGGATACTACACCTAAAGAATTCAAGTTTGAGCTGCAGTAAATTTTGAATAAAACACATCTCAGTGGTGGGAGTACCTTCAGGGCCGGATTTATAATAAGGCAGAGTAGGCATCTGCCTACAGACAAGGCCATGGAGGACTACGTGTCCGCCCTTTCCAGGGGCATTATACGCAAATCTACCTCACTGGCTGGTGAAGGGTTCTTTTTGTCAAGAAAAAAAGATGGGGAGTTGTGCCCATACATTGAATAACGTGGACTGAACAAGTTAATGATTAAGAAAGCCTACCCCATACCCTTAATTATGGAATTATTCGATCGTTTAAAGGGTTCTAAGGTGTTCACAAAGCTGGATCTGAGGGCAGCAAATAATGTATTCATAAAAACATCGAGCAGCTCTACTTAAGCCTTAATGTGAAGATCGTAGTCCAAACACAGTGACCAAACAATCTTGTAACGTACTCCACTTATCATAAACATATATGTTATTTCCATATTCCTCGATGACCTCGTTTGCTGAATCAAATCCCTTCCCAGGATTCAAGCAATATAAAACATATCAGTCACAAGTATCAGCACTACACAGGATAAGATCACCATCAGACGCAAGTATGTATAAAAACAAACATTCATATTCTTTATTGTAGTCAATTCTTCATAAAAATACTTGCTGTAATAACAACCCAAATTCTTGAGCTAGGAAAGACTTACATACAGAGCCAGTCAGGTGAAACAGACCATAGCTTCAGATCTGAAGCTATGGACTGTTTCACCTGACTGGCTCTGTATGTAAGTCTTTCCTAGCTCAATAATTTGGGTTGTTATTACAGGCAGCAAATAATCTCATTAGAATTAGTGAAGGACATGAATGGAAGACAGCTTTCAACACCCGGAACGGGCACTATAAATATCTGGTTATGCCCTTTGGTCTGTGCAATGCTCCTGCTGTCTTCCAAGAATTTACTAATGGATGTCCTAAGAGATTTGTTGCAAAGCTCAGTAGTTGTATATTTGGACGACATACTTATTCACTCGCCCATTTTGGAGACTCATAGCTCAGATGTGTCTAGGGTGTTACGGTTGTTGAGAGAAAATGGCCTATATTGCAAGCTGAATAAGTGTGAATTTCACAAAACCCAAGGGTCCTTTCTGGGGTATGTTATATCCATGTCTGGATTTGCTATGGACCCGCAGAATTATTTGCGATATTACAGCGGCCCAGTCTGGTAGGGCTGAAATCACTCCAAAGGTTTTTGGGGTTCACAAACTACTACAGAAAATTTATTAAGGACTTCTCAACTGTGGTCAAGCCACTGACTGATATGACATGTAAACGCACGGATGCTTCTAAATAGTCACCTAGAGCACTGTCTGCCTTTGAAAGCCTTAAAGCAGCATTTGCAGCAGCTGCGATACTGGTACATCCCAACCGCGCCCTGCCCTTTACCCTGTAGGAATAGCATAAACAGTAATAGAGGAAGTGCCCTGAGGCACACAGGAGAGGCACCTACTGCACGGGGCGCAACCAGTGTAAACAGGCAGATTGCTCAGAATAACGCAAACGGAGATAGCGGGCCGTGTGGCCTGACAGGAGGTAGCACCGCTAAAGGCCGTAGCACACAGGCTGGCTAGTATGCCAATGGAGACTGCAAGGAGGCCCAGACTGAGAGGCAGCGCAACCGTAGGCAGCGAAAAGGAGCAGACTGACAGGTGGTAGCACCGCTAGTGACCGGAGATCAGAGACTGCCAAGAGGCACAGGCTGAGATGTAGTGCAACCGGAGGCAACAGGTAGGAGAAGACTGACAAGTGGTAGCACCGCTAGTGACCGCAGGGCACAGGCTGTAGAGCACATAATGGAGGCTGCAATGAGGCGCAGGCTGAGCGGTAGCACCACCGGAGGCAACGGGTGAGAGCAGACTGACAAGAGGTAGCACCGCTAGTGACCGGAGATCACAGGCTGTATAGCGCGTAACGGAGGCTGCAATGAGGCACAGGCTGAGAGGTAGCGCAACCGGAGGCAATGGGAAGCACTGACTGGTAGCGACCGTTAAGGCAAAGGCAGCGGGCACAAGACAGGGACAACAGAAGCACTAGCGGCAATCGGACTCTAGGCGGAATAGCCAGAGCCTGGAACGGTACACAGAGAGCGGTAGTCAGCCAACGCCTGGATCGGTACACAGAGAGCGGTAGTCAGCCAAAGCCTGGATCGGTACACAGAGAGCGGTAGACAGCCAACCTGGATCAGTACACAGAGAGCGGTAGTCAGCCAAAGCCTGGATCGGTACACAGAGAGCGGTAGTCAGCCAAATCGCTAACGGGTCGTCGTCAGGCAAGCCGGGTCCAGTAAACAGGCAGCGGAGACAAAAGCAAGGTCAGACGAAACTGGATCATACACGGAACAGGAACACAGCTACAAGTGTCAGGTCAGGAACACCACGAAAGGGCACCGGCATAGTGACAGGAGGGCGTATATAAAGGCAAGCCCTGGGAGGGGCTAGCAACCCAGAACTAATAAGAAGCAGCCAAAGCAAACCCGGAAGTAGGAATGTCGCACAGTCAGAATCACGGGCACCGTGATAGCTACCTTGTGGATACTGCTCCAGGAAGTTGTCTAAGGCAGAGAGGGTCTATGACATAGGAGACCAGGAATTATTGGCAATTATACTGGCGCTTAAGGAATGGTGTTACCTCTTAGAAGGAACCAGTGCCCCAATCCGGATTCTCACGGATCATAAGAATTTGACATACTTGTCTGAAGCAAACCAGTTGTCGGCCCACCAGGCCAGATGGGCTCCGTTTTTGTCAAGATTCCACTTTGTGGTTTCCCATCTACCCAGTTCTAAGAACATCAGGGCTGATGCCCTATCTCGCCAATATTGCTCCGACTCCAGGGAAGCGTCTCCCCCTACTCCGATCATTCTGGCTGATCGTATTCTTGCCACAATTCGAACCAGCATTACCTTTCCTTTGGGAGAGGATATTTTGGCAGCTCAAGCTTCTGCCTCAGCAGAGAAACCCAGTGGGAAGTGTTTATGCCAGTCCAATTGCGCTCCAGACTCCTGTAGACCTATCATACATCCAAAACTGCTGGCCATATGGGGCAAGATCAATTGATATGGTCTATATCGCGTTTGTTTTGGTGGCCTAGCTTAAGAACGAACTGTTCTGCCTTTGTGGCAGCTTGTCCTACCTGTGCCCAATGCAAGTCCCCACGAAACCTGCCTGTGGGACTCCTCTAACCTATCACTAATGAGGAGCATCCGTGGTCTCATCTGCCCATAGATTTCATGGTGGAGCTTCCAGCATCAATGGGCCACACTGTTATTCTTATGATCGTGGACAGGTTTTCTAAAATGGCCCACTTTGTACCACTCAAAAATCTGCCTTCTGCTCAAGAGTTGGCCAGGATTTTCGCTAAAGAAGTTTTCCGACTCCATGGTATACTTAAGGTGAAGCCAGTTTGTGTCCCTGTTCTGGAGGAATTTTTGCTCTCAAATGGGGATTCAGCTTGCCTTTTCCTCAGCATACCACCCCCAATCGAATGGTGCAGCGGAGAGTTCTAACCAAGCCCTAGAACAATTTCTCAGTTGTTACATAAATGACCACGACAACTGGGCTGCTCTGTTACCCTGGGCGGAGTTTGCCAGAAATTGTGCTATTAACTCCTCATCTCAAAGTTCTCCATTTATGATCAGTTATGGATTTCAAACCTCCTCACTTCCTGAGACTTTTGAAGCACAAGCTATTCCGGCTCTGGATGAGCATTTATGGGCTCTCTGTTCCTCTTGGGTACGAGTACAGAATACCCTACAAGGCTCTATGCAACGGCAAAAGCGGCAGGCTGACCATAGGCGATTACCTGCACCTACCTTCCAGGTGGGGGAGAGGGTATGGCTGTAATCCCATAATATTAACCTCCAGGTGCCATGTAGGAAGCTGGCTCCTTGTTTGGTTGGTCCCTTTCGAGTAATTCGGAGAATCAACCCTGTGGCATACACTCTTGAGCTTCTGGCCATAATGCGAACCCACAACATCTTCCATGTATCATTGCTTAAACCATTTATTTGCAACCATTATACTTAGACTGTTCGCCCAGCCCCCATTCAGGTGGGAGACCATGACAAATACGAAGTTCAAACCATTTTGGATTCTCGGAGAGTTAGGGGGCAACTGCAGTATCTGGTACACTGGAGGGGCTACGTCCCGGAGGAATGCTCATGAATTTCCTCTAAGGATGTGCATGCCCCAATTCTTGTCTGGAATTTTCATTCTCGCTTCCCTAATAGACCTGGCCCCTGTCCGTTGGGGTGGGGGGTCGTTGAGGGGAGGGTACTGTCACAGTGTGACATGTGGTGGCTGCTCGAGCCGACAGCATCCTTACCTCTTGCGGCATCAGCTGCAGCTGTTGTTTCGGTGACTCAGCCGCATCCTTGCCCTTCGCGGATCAGCCACGTTCTGTGTTTCTCGCTGCTCCAGCCACTTCTAGCTCTCGGCAGGTCGGCCGCTGCTGGGTGATGTCACTATCGGGCGCACATCCAGGAGCAAGGACGTGCGCACCATTTTAAGGGATACTGCCCAATCTGGTGCTCCTGTCTCCTTGAGGCAGGTCTTTAAAGACTGCCTGGACACAGGGCTCAGTCGCCCTTTCGTTGGTGTCCAGTGCAGTACATTAGCTTGTTGCGTTTCCCATATATCACCTGGCTTGTCTGACTACCTGTTCTGGTGCTGATCTGTGGCTCTGTCCAACTACCCGCTCTGTGTATGACCGTGGCTTAGTCCGATAACCAATCTGGTGGAGACCTGCGGCTCTGGCTGACTACCCGCTCAGTGTATGACCCCTGGATTGTCTGACTATCCGTTCTGGTGCTGACCTCTGGCTCTGACTATCCGTTCCGTGCATGACAGTGGCTTAGTCCCATAACCAATCTGGTGCACACCTGCGGCTCTGGCTGACTATCCACTCAGTGTATGACCCCTGGCTTGTCTGACTATCCTTTCTGGTGCTGACTTGTGGCTCTGTCTGACTATCCACTTTGTGAATGACCCTGGCTTAGTCTGATAACCAGTCTGGTGTAGACCTGTGGCTCTGGCTGACTACCCATTGGGTATTGACCCTTGGCTCCTCTGACCACCCTACCCTTTTTGGGTCTTCTACTCACAGGAGATTACTACTTCTCTCTGTCCTATCTACTGATCTTGTCTCAAATTACAAATGGATGGATGGGGGTGGGGCTAGCCTGATGAAGGAGAGGGATGGCTCCACCTTCAAGACCTTGTCTTCTGAAAATGTTCCACCTTCCAAGGAAGGAAGATCACCTCCCATGGTACCTGTATTCCATCTGGACTAAGAGAAAATGATTTAACAAGGCAAGACTAAAATCCAATTATAGATGTTAAAAATTTTAAATATAATGTTTAGGATTTAAAAAAAAAAATAAAAAAAATAATCACATGGTAGAGTAGTCTATAAATGGATCAGAATTAATGTTTATAACAGTCAAGTAAATGCTAGCTTTTATTATAGACACACTAGTACTTTCACTCCTTTCAAGAGATGCTCTATGCTATTATTGTGATTCTGGCACTGGACATAAGAGGCATTTCATTCATCATGTCTGGAACCAGAGGAGGTCCAGCTATTGTTGCTAGAAGGCATTTGAATATCAATCTCCTTGTAATTGTCAAGAATAGGTCAGGGCAGTATGTATACCGGCTCTCTAAGGCAAGTAGTAGCCTAAAGTTGTCAAATGCAATTCACGGTTTTGGATTCTGTATAATATAAATCTGCTTCCAGACTTCTGCTTGTAGATGTGCGAAATTGCACTAGTAAAAAAGCACAAATTAGTATCTCTAGAATCTGGAGATGGCAGCACTTTTGATAAAGTTGTAATGGCTTAGTGCAAGTCCTCCAGAGTGACTTATTTCATGCCTGAAATAAAATAGTAGTATGCAATATTAATGGCTTCATCTCAAGAATGCTTTCAGATGTGCAAGAAACAGTCTATGCAAAACATAATTTAGGTCACCTGTTAAAGAAAAAACGTGAAACGTTGGGCTATTCGGTCTGTTATGATATATAATATAATCAGCATTTGAAAATGTTCTAGTTCAAATACAGAGGTCCATTCCATTACAGCTAAAAATGGTGTCCCACCCCCCTCTTTCAGATCTTTAAAGTGGACTTTTAGAGATGAAAACAGCTTTTCATATTCCATGGCCCCAGAAGCATAAAGATCCAAGGCTATTTAAATAAAATTTCCAGTTCTTTATTAAGGAACAAAATTTGCATGCTCACAATTTTTATTATACACAGTCAAGCAGTTGTATTCAAACAGGTAAACTATAACCCCTGTCTCAAATAAATACATAGAGAAAAACATAAGCCACACCTCACAACATTTCAGTGACCAAAAAGGGACCCTTTTGCTTTAGGTGGTGTTACTGGGGGTGTGCCTGGTGGGTGGGCATGATTGGGAATTTTTAAGATATTTCATAGCTATTGACACCACTTTGTGTTACTGAATAAGTGATTTAGTACAAAACCAAATTATTTGTTTATTTATTTATACAAACTAATTTATTACCACATGTACTGAAGTTTTAACAAACTTTAATGGCTATGGAGCATTGTGATACACTTATATACACACACTGCACAGTCTGATATAAAAATAGGGACACCAGGGTGGGAAAGTCTACATTGAGCCTACTATAATTTTTGCCTATATTTTAGTCAAAGAAATGTTGCAATTAAATAGCAATCTCTTGGAAGAGCTTTCAAAAAGCCAAGGTATCAGGAATAAGCAGTTTTTATTTAAAAATTAAAAATACACAATCCATAACTCTAACTTATATAGAAGATATAAATTAAAAAAGTGACAAGTGCAGGTAGTTCTATACAGACCAGGATGCAATCTTAATCCATTGAGTGTTAAGAACATCTCCAACAATTCATAATTCATGGATACACCTTTAGAATCCAAATAGTTAAGTTTATCTGTGATGTTCAAACCCATAATATATAGCGCAATGTTGCCATGTCCCCAAGTCCACATAATAACAGTGGGATTAATGTAACCTTTCAAAGGTCAGGATAGGATTGGAAATGTAGCCAAGAAAATGTTAAACAAAGATGAATACAGTGCATTTCCTAGCTAATACGGAATAGGAGGGTTCTGATTGGCTAGGTGACCATAGGGTCACCTGCAGCCACACTCATCCACAGCCATGTTCTCATAGTGCCTCAGCACCACATTGTCATTGTTGTCATAAAACAACATGGAGATGGGAGACATCTTGGTAGGGACACAGCAGGGCAGGGGGATCTCATCTGGCTCAATGGAGTGGACCAGTGTTTGTAGGATGGCATGGTTTGACCCATTCAGTATTTCAGTCAGAGGGTAAGGACACTCTCCATGGCAATAGTTAGCCATGTAACCCCTGGGGGCAATTACCCAGTTTTGCCAACCCACATCTTTAAATTCAACATATAGGCGCCGCTTTTTGCAGATATTACTAGCAGTAAAGGGAACTTTCCCATAACTTCTCTTTCGCCGTGGGTTTTTACACTGTAATGGGTTGAGGGTCACTGTGAGCAAAGAGGTGTAGAGGAAGGTTTGGATACCCTTGCATTCATTAAGTGAAGGGGACATCGAGGGTCCTTCTTTTCTAGGAAAAATCTCTAAGATCAGTCCCAGGTTCTTGTTTGGGTCCTTCCAGCTTTGGCAAATCTCTGTGAGATTGAAGTAGAGGGATTTATGGAGGAGTCGGAAGGTTTGGGCCACCAGCAGCTTCCTGCTCATCTTGTGTCTTCCCATCCCCTTTAGTGTCATCTGTAGAGTGCGGTAGAGACGCAGGTCAAACACACTACCGTAATAAGTGTTCTGGTTGAATCGAACCTCCAGCTGACCCATAGTCACCTTCTCTTCTTTCTCCATTGCAGATATATTGAAGAAAAGTCTCTTTTCCAGACAGAGATTCGGGTGAGGATTATCAGAGTGCAGGAGCATGATCCGGCCTGTTGAGGAAAGATTGAAAAGCTGAAAAGTGTGCGCACATCTTAGACACAATGCCATGTTCCCAACTTCTTATGCTTCAGCTATGTACAAAGCAAAAGTGCATTCTTATTTAGGTAAATTGGATTTTCTAATGACTTGAACACCAGAGAGGTCTCTGACACATTAAAAAGCTATGCATTAGAAACCTCGGGAGCATTCATGGAGTTAAAAGTCCCAGATAAAAAGAATGAATGCCCCACGCCATGATGCAGTCTATTTGCTCCAAAATTGTTCTCTATCATATACAGCCCTTTTCCTGCTACTTTAGAAGTTAAAACTCCAATATCAAAATATTTAGAATAGGTAAGCCTATTCATAACAATAAAGACTTGACCCAGCACATTGTATACTTGCTCTGTAGCAAGTAATTATCATTAAAATAAAGTACAATATTTCTGTGGAATTGAAGGTATATTTCTTTGAAAAGTGTCTTTATATGACTTGGGTAGCCAATGTATGTCTCTCCTGCTTCTGCAGTCAATACCTCTCATCATCTGGTTGGAGATAATGGTATCTCTAGACTCCAACAGCTGGAGAGCCACATCTTGACTTACTGCTGCTATCAACCAAGGTTTTGCTACATTATTTGTGGGGATAGCTAAAAAATGTTGTTGCTAATTAGGGGCAAAATGTAAACATTTTTATATATAAAATGTGTCCACCAACATCTCCTTGTCATAATCACAATACTGTCAGCCCACGTAAAAGATATGTAGAGAATGTGACATTGCTTGGGGGAAAAGTTGCAGTTTGAGGCTTTTTTTTTAATTAAGCTTAGAATGCATGTATATAACCCTTGTAAACCTATTTATACATCTGATCTATCACAACAAGCACACTGAACCCATTACTACACTGACCTTATATCAGTTTTATAAGTCTCATTCAATGTGTCATATGAAGAATTTTATATAGGCAACATACTTTACAATTATTGCAGAAACACAGCTTCCCCTCATGTAGTGAAGTAATGCGGCTACAAATCTGTATTATTAGTTCAACGGAATTGCAGTTAGTTGCAATTTCCCTGCAATTTTATTACATTTGTTTGTAAAGAGAATGTGATTCTGAGTAATTTTCACTACACTGTATCACTATAAACAAGTCTACTTTTCAGATGCTTTACAAAAAAAAAAAAAAAAAAAAAAAATACTATACAGAATGGGTTAGGCTACAAGGTCATCTATGTGAAAGAACCATAAAATCTAGTATCACATGTGCTCTGAGGAACCCATACCTCCCAACATTTCAAATTACCAAAGAGGGACACTTGTGTTTTAGGGGGTGTGGCTGGTGGGAGGGGCATTACCGATTAATTTTTAGGTTATTTCATGGCCTATTGACACCTCCTTGTGTAATCTAATAAATGACTTATAACAAGACCAAAGTATTTTATTTACACAGACTAATTTATAAACACAGATACTGACGTTTAACAAACATTGATGTGAGTTTTATTGCTGTAGAGCAATGGGATACACTTATATACACACTACACAATCCAATCTCCTAAAAAGAGGGACATCAGGGTAGGAAAGAGGGACAGAGGGATTTGGGTTAAAAAGAGGGACTGTCCCTCCTAAAGAGGGACACTTGGGATACGGGAACCAGACAAGCCAGCCTCTTCCAGGGCTTCCATTTGTTTGTCCACCATTATATTTAATCCTTTGTAATGCATACCCTATAGCACTCAGGGTTAAATGGGCCAAGATAACCTTTCTGAATAACTGAGCAGTGGATACCAATCACAATTAACTGTTTTTGCACTTATCTCTCAATATAAACAGCACAAACAAAATTAATTGGGATTATACTTTAGGGATTCATTTTATGAATAATTATTTTATACATGCTAGTTGTGAGCGTGTGATATACAAAATGTATCAACACATTTAATTTTTTTTGGTGTTAGTTTACCTTTAAATACTGGGGGGGGATGGGCAAAACATTGCACTACAGTTCACTGTCCACCACTCATGTGTAGGGGTAACCCTTTGAGTGCCAGAGAGGTATCTAATGCATTGCAAGCATTGGATACCTTTAATATCTAAAGATTCCAATGCTTTTAATTTTATGTACACTGTTTGAGTGCAATTCTTTGGTTCTATGGGCCTTATGTATAGAAGTGGAGCAGTGCAATTTTGGGAAAAACCAACTGTTTCATTGGGGACAAAGAAATATTACCCAGATTGCCATTGATTTAAGTGGGACATTTCACATTTCATTTACTGGACTACTAAAGAGTTCTCCAATGCTTTGCAAACCAATACCTTGGAAACCTCTAGCATTCAAGGAGTTAAAAATTGCATTGTAATTTATCTGGATTTGTATATGTCCTCTACGAGGACATTGGTTTGTCCCAACATTGCACTGATCTACTTTTATACATCTAAAATCTAATGCTAAACTCACTTTTCTAATGTATATGTGTGGGGAGATGCAGCACTCCTTTTTTAAACAGGAACTGTTTGAATGTTTTAATTTGTGCAGATTATAAGAAATGACTGTTCCAAAAGCAGTTAATGGACTGAGAATAGTACCTACCCTGTTCTATTCAGAAAGGCTGTCATCTTATTTTACAGTGCAGACATTATTGCATTATAATTTGAGTCACCTGTCAAAGCACATGGTTAACCAAGAGTCTTACACAAGCCATACTTAACCCTTTGAGTGCTTTGCAATGTGTTCCATACTCCTCTGGCACTCAAAGGGTTAACCCTTTGAGTAGAGTCACCAGACCTTACCTTTAAAGGGATAGTAATACTTAAAATGTAAAAAAAAATATGTTGTAGAGTTTATCCCCCTGAGTAAAACAAGAGTACTCCCACTGCTGAGAGGTGTTTCATTCAAAAGTTATTAATTTTCAAAGTTGAATTTTTTAGGTGCAATATCACAGTGGCCTGAAATTGTACAGTGGCGCTGTTGCTACACCATCCTATGGAAATTTATGGTCAACTGACCAGAGCTGTCCATAGGATCGTGTAGCAACAGCGCCACTGTACAATTTCAGGCCACTGTGATATTGCACCTAAAAATTCAACTTTTAAAATTAATAACTTCTGAATGAAACACCACTCAGCAGTGGGAGTACTCTTGTTTCACTCAGGGGGATAAACCCTACAACATATTTTTTTTTACATTTTAAGTATTACTATCCCTTTAACTGGGGACACACAGGAAATAGCCATATTTCAGGACTGCACTGAAATCAAAGAAGCTCTGCAGTATGCATTTTTCAAATGTGTCCCAGGTTAAAGGTGAGGTCTGGTCACCCAACCTTTGAGTGACAGTGGAGTTCCCAAAGCATGAAGTATTAAAGTAACACCAACCCTTGAAAAACAGTGTTTCTATGCATTTAACCCTTTGAATACCAGAGGGGTACACAACACATAGCAGAGCAATGTATTGCATACCCCTCTGGCACTCAGAGGGTTAAATTCTCTGGATTACAAGCTAATATTGGTGCAAAAAATCTGTTCCCTGAGGCCTAAATCTAGTCTCACATTTGCTCTGGGGAGGGATCCAATAATGTTGGAGTAGACCCCCAGGACCTTGTTTGCTTAGCAATATTGATAAGCATCTAAAAAAGTAAAAGGGGAAGGTAGTATTTTCTGATAAACGCCTGAGATGAAGTAACAGCCCTACTGAATAGAAGTAGGGTGATTATTAATCTCATTAATTTAACTTTTCTTTTAATTATAATCAATTTAATTATAACAAATTAACCAAATAATACCTCTATGGCACAGGCTACCTATGCATTAAGAACATACTCTTTGGATTATTGGTTATAGATCTAGAAATAAATGCTATATGCAGAAGCAGTCTTTTAGCACAACATTAAAAGTAAATCACATTTTAGGTGTTAGTATTCCTTTAAGACTATTTTAGATTAGTGGCAGTAATATTTTAACAGCGCTAATGAATTACAGCTCATTAAAGAATCTTAAACAACATTTCACATTGTAGCTGTTAAGAAAGAACTGGGAATGTAATATCACCATATCTGAACCTCCTGGATACTTTAGTGAAGCAATGAACGATATTGCTAGGGTACAAAGGGTTAACCCTTTTGAGTGCAATGCTTTGAATATCCCTCTGGCACTCAAAGGGTTAACCCTTTGAGTACCACTCTGGCACTCAAAGGGGTTAAAGAGAAAATAAAATAGAAAAAAAAAAAAATAAAACTCAGTGATAGACCTGGAGCAACTTTTTAAGCAATACATTTCATAGAATATTTATTGTTGTATGAATATTACAGCTACAGCAATTTTCAGTCTCAACCATGTGTTGCTGCAACAAAGTCTCCAAGTGAACTATACTACAAGGTTCAGTGTGTGTCTCAATCAAACTGCAGAACATATCTCCTACCAAAATCTCTCAGCTGCTCTCACCTTGGTCAGGGAAAACTCTGATGACACTACCAGGAACATTAAATTCATCTACAAAGCACAGGTCTGGTTTCTTTTTCTGGGCAGCACTTCCCATCCTCTGGCTGAAGATCTTCCACAAAATGGAGGGGACAGCAGGAGGAGAAACAGGGTTAGGCTTAGATGACAAACCCAAACTCCTTAAAAACAATTCCTCTCGCCGCTTAAACTCCTGATCCAGTGTCACAGGAACAAGGACACATATCAATTGCACCAGTCTGAGCCACAACATGATAATACAAACCTCTACACTAACAACCTATACAGTGAGGCACCATGGGAGGACCTAGCTTTATTGTCACATGACAGGCATTACTTGACAGAACTGGTGCACCACAGAGGCAATTAAAACTTCCAGTTGATTTAAATGGGTCTTTTAAAACCTTGAATGCTAGAGAGGTCTCCAAAACTTTGCAAAGCAACACATTGGACACCACTCTAGAATTCAATAGATTAGAAACCTGAGGTAAATCAATGGTAATCTGGGAAATTACATTAGTTACCCAGTTCTTCTTAATACATCAGCCTATGACATTAACCTTTTGAATGGCAGAGGGGTATCCAATGCATTGCTTGCTTCGCATTCAAAATGTTAACCCGTATGATGTTGGGAGATCGCTAACACATTGCTTCACAATGCAATGGACAATCCTCAGGCACCCAAAGGGTTATCAGAATCACTTATTTAAGGAGATACCTTTCAGAGGCTACCCATCTCTTGGGTTGACATGATTTGTTTAGAGCACCGTAAGCATTTTTAATTGTAAAATGAGCTGTCCTGCTGTAGAATACAATACAGCTCCAATGTAAAAACAACATTCTCATTAGATTGTAATCTCTTTGGGGCTGAGTCCCCTTCCCAATGGTATTCATTTGGTTACACTTATTCCCCATTAATAAAACTACAATCACATTTTCGAGTAAGCTCACCAGACCTTCCCTTTAAACAGGGACACACAGGAAATAGGAATATTTCTGGACTGCACTGAAATCGAAGCAACCCTGCAGCATGCATTTTTCATATGAGTCTCCAGTTAAAGGTGAGGTGTGGTCACCCTACTTTAGATTGATGCTTTATCCTTATCATATATATATATAGATAGATATATGCCCACGGACACTGCCTGGGCAAGGGAACAATATTGCTAATATTGCTTCTAGTAATAGCTCAGTTGTGCTCAGGGCCGGATTTACATCTCAGGAGCCTGTAGGCACAGAAAACTGAAGCGCCCCCCCCCCCTTGGCCATCTCCACTGGACACCTCCACAATGCTCCTAAACTCCACATTGCCCCCACCATCTCAAAATTGCCCCCCATCGGCTGCACATTGCCCCCACCATCTCCATATTGCCCTCACATTGCCCCCATCAGCTCCAATTTGTCCCCCATCAGCTCCATGTTACCCTCACATTGCCCCCCATCAGCTCCACATTGCCCCCCACCATCTCCAAATTGCCCCCATCAGCTGCACATTGCCCCCACCATCTCCATATTGCCCTCACATTGCCCCCATCAGCTCCAACTTGTCCCCCATCAGCTCCATGTTACCCTAACATTGCCCCCCATCAGCTCCACATTGCCCCCACCATCTCCAAATTGCCCCATCAGCTGCACATTGCCCCACCATCTCCATATTGCCCTCACATTGCCCCCATCAGCTCCAACTTGCCCCTCATCAGCTCCATGTTACCCTCACATTGCCCCCCATCAGCTCCAACTTAGCCCCCCATCAGCTCCACATTGCCCCCACCATCTCCAAATTGCCCCCTATCAGCTGCATATTGCCCCCACCATCTCCATGTTGCCCTCACATTGCCTCCCCCCCATTGTCCATTTCCTACGTCCCCCCCTTTGTCCGTTTCCTACCTCCCTGGCAGATCTGTCATCTGTGCCTCCTTTGGCACAGTCCTCTAGCTGCTGGAGCGCCTGCGCGGTCTCCTATTCAGGAATGCAGAGCGCTGGGAGATTATGTCATCTCCCAGTGCTCTGCATTCCTAAAGAACCAATGAGGGAGCTCAGCACTTACAGGACTGTGCCATAGGAGGCACAGACCTGTCCTGTCAGGGAGGTAGGAAACAGACAACGGGGGGGCAATGTGAGGGCAACATGGAGTGGGCGCCGGGTGGGTGAATTATTGTTCTGCCACTGAACAGCCAGTGAGGTGGCTAATTAAAAAAAAAAAAAAAAAAAAAAAATATATATATATATATATATATATATATATATATATATATATATATATATATATACAGGGCTTATAATTTTAAGTCCTTTGCTACTAGCCAGACCTGAAAAGTTACTCGCCACTGCAAGCCAAAACATACCCACCAGGGCTGAATTTCTACTCGCCAGGGCTAAATTTCACTCGCCATTGGCTGGTGGCGAGTGGAAATTTTGAGCCCTGTATATATATATATATATTTGCCTTATGGCAAATCCGGCCCTGATTGTGCTGCATGATGAAACACAGGACCATAGAAACATAGTTTTCTAAACAAAACTATGTAATTTAACATACACAGAACATATATATATATATATATATATATCCCAAACATTTTTGAATTCCCTAACTGCATTCTCTCTACCACCTCTGCTAGTAAGCTATTCTGTGAGTCCATCACCCTGTAAAGCAGTACTTATGTACATTACTGCTGTATTTTACCCCCTCTATCTATAGATCATGAGCTATTATTCAAGTATTCTTCTTTTTCTGAAAAATGCTTCCCTTAATCTCTTAATATATTTATAGGTTTCTATCATGTCATCCTTCTCTTTCCTTCCCTCCGTGCTGTAGACATTAAGTTATTTGAGTCTAATCTGGTATCCTATGTCATGATGCACTAATATTGTATTAGGTTGTCTCCAATACTTGTTTTGATCAGTCCTAAATACCCTTTGTGCATTTATGAATGACTATAAATACCATTTGAGAAGGTAAGTTTCTAGGTTTCCAAGAGATCTTGGGCATAGGCCACCTTGGCAACCTACAGCCTGACTACACCATTACTAGTAGGGAGATTTGTACCATTACATGCCTCATGGCATCAGACCTGGTGCACTAGGCCAGCTGAAAATTCAGTTTCTGCAGTAGAATATCTACTGCTTATGGATGGTCGTGTGAAATTTTGTTTCTTTTGTTACCATCATATCTATTATTATTATTATTATTATTCTTTATTTATATAGCGCCAACTAATTCCGCAGCGCTGTACAATTGGGGATAGACATACAGAGGTATTAAATAGTACAATCAGATGTGGAGAACAGGAGGATCAGAGGGCCCTGCTCGTGAGAGCTTACAGTCTAGAGGAAGGTAGGTTTGATACAGAAGGAGTAAGTGCTATGCGTTTAAGTGCCTCCTGCCACATGAACTGCCAGTTAGTGGGTGGGTGTGAGAAGTGCCGTTGAGTGCAGTAGTCCGTGCAAGGGGTGAATCTTGGTGATGAATACCTAATTTCTTTAAAAGTACTGTAATAGCTTAAATTTGAGCCCCATTGGGTGGATGGTGCAAGATTGTAGCTAAGGATCACGGAGCAGCTTAGAAACACGTTGACTGAGTATGGCTGCCAGGCCACGCGAGGAATATCTAATTTATCTGTCAGATAGCCGAAAACCTCATGATTGACGACCCAATCTTTTTGCTGAATAGTCTTCCTGCTGAGACCAGCTGTTGTATATCCCCCTGATGTGAACTGCTGATAGGGATTATTAAGTGGTTTCTGTCCATACATATATCTGCTAGGTGAATAGCTAAGCTTATTGTGCCCTTTGCTTGGAAAGTTAGGCAACCACCATAGTGCTGTTTAATCTGATCTTAATTGCCTCTCCCTGAGAGCTGCCTCCTTCAGAATCCTCCCTACTGCTAGGAATGTCAGCTGATTGAAATGGAATAACATCTCCGCAACGGTCCAGAGACCCTAGAGTAATAAAAACTGCTCCTCAAACTTGTTTGCTTACATCCATATCAATGACTGTTCAGTTTATGACACACCATAGTCAGCCAATTGATATGTTCCTTTTGGACCACTAAACTAGAGAAAGCATGAGCTGGGAAGAGGTTAATACTTAACAGTTGAGAGATTCATCTTTCTTGTCCCATCTTGTGAGTATAAATTGTTGTAAGCCTCTTATAAGCAGTCAAGCCCAGAGGCTTTCCAGTATACTGTCATTAGCCCAAGGACAGATACAATTTTTTCAGGAATATTAATGTTGTTTGATCTTCCTAACTTGAAAAAGCAGAGTTCTACCAAGTGAGTCATCCAGGATTAGGACTAGGGACTTCTTCCTCTAGTCCAAATAGAAGTCTGACTTGTGTGAGTTTATCAACCAACACAGACACCGTAGCCATGAAAGCACAATGTGAAGATGATTCTGATGCATATGTGCTGTGCCTGCCATTGGCAGTCAATAATCTAGATAAAGAATTATAGCGATGACCATCTCCCAGAAGTGTGCACCCACTACAGAGATGATCTATATGAAACACTTTCATTAACAAGGAAATAAAAATATGCTTCTTAGAAGGCTATGGTCACCATAATATCTGCAAACTGCAGTATATTTACTATTGCTCTAATACCTCCCTTTGAACCATACTTACAAGCTTACAATTTCAGAAAGGTGAAATTCATCACCAGATTATAGTCCCCTTGAGACCTTTGGAACCAGAGGAAAAGTTAATACCAAAGATGGAGAGGCAGTATATGCGCCTCTCTTCTGCAACTGAAAGGTGCATATATGGAACCAGTACTAGAACCGTTGATGTATTAAGTCTTGGACTGTTCTCTGGAAGACTTCTCTTTTGCGAAGAAAATAAGTGAAAGGGATAGTAATACTTAATTATTACTAATCCCTATATTAAAGTCCTATTAAAAAGATATGAATTGCCCCCAGTGTCATCTCTCAAAACTTTAAGGTTTGAGAGATAATCACTTCTAAAGTTGCCCTCTCCCTCCCCCTTCCCTGTAGTCAGCGTTCTAGCTGACTGCAGGGAAGCCAGTCATACGACTTTCTGCAGCACAGCCAAGATCACTTTAATAAAAAAGGAATCTTTCACTGAAATGGTCTTCTACGTGTGCTTGGTTTGCAATCACACGTAGAAGACCGTTTTAGTGAAATATTTTTTTTTTTATTAACGTGATTGTGGCTCTGCTGCAGAGCCACCTGATGATCTAAGACCAGATTTCCCTTCAGTCAGCTACAACGCTGACATCTGGGAAGGGGGAGGGAGAGGGCAACTTTAGGAGTGATAATCTCTCAGACCATAAAGGTTTGAGAGATGACACTGGGGCAATACATTTACTTTTAATAGGACTTTAATATAGGGATTAGTAATAATTAAGTATTACTATCCTTTTAAAGGGATAGCAATGTTTCACAAAACAAGCAGCTCCTATTAATCTTCATAATATTTGGGCCATGGAGAGTGTTATCTCAAAACTGTCAAAGTTGTAGTTCAAGAGTAATTGAATGATAAAGTATCCTCCTCTTGCCCCTTTTACATAGTGTAAGACACCTCCCCTCAGGTGTGGAATGTGGTCACTTGACCAGACAGCTCGCAGTAAGGGACAATCTTCTTAGTGTGAGCATAAAGAAAATCCTACCCCTTGACAGGTTTTTCCTTATGCTCACTGAAGATTGTCCCTCTCTGCTATCCATCTGGACAGTCTGCTGCTCTGAGGTGAGCAGTCTTACATCAGTAAAAGGGGAGGGAGGGGGATACTTTATCATTCAATTAATCTTGTACTACAACTCTGACAGTATTGAAATAACATTCTCCAACGGATGCTTGAGGAGGTAAGGACAGGAAGAAAAATGGGTAAAGCTATACCGATGTCACCAGAAGAGAGAGCAAGTAAATAAATTCTTATGCCAGAAAGAGTACAGTACCCATGATGGAGAGAGGGAGTAGATGATATGGAAGGAGAAGACTGGGACTAAGCAGTATACTACAGAGACACAGTAATTACACAAGAGAAAATGAAAGACATGACGCAGTTTGGAAAGCACTATATTAGTGTATTGGCTCCATAGAATAACATAGGAACTGGAGAAGTGGTATCTCTACTTTATCACCTCTTTTATTTAGAAAATGTTTTACCAGGAAGAATACATTGAGATTTCTCTCGTTTTCAAGTATGTCCTGGACAGTTTACAGTAGAGGGTTGCTTATTTATACAAATTGAGAAACACTATATATTCCATGTTATTAAATATACATACAAATATTCATATGGAAATTTTAGAATTATAAACAGTTACATTCTGTTTTTAGATATAGAGAAGCATTTACTTTTAAGGATTTTAGACTGGGAGCAGATCTGGTTATTTCAGGCAGATTGTTCCAGGCCATTGGCGCTCTGTAGGAGAAGGCGGCTCTTCCTGCTTCTTTCTTGTATTGTGGTATACGTAGCGAGTTGTTTGCGGTGGAGCGGAGGTTATACTTCGTATGTAGAGCAGGAGTGAGCATACTGCTCAGGTAGTCTGGTAGTTTTCCAGAGAAGTGGTTGTGTACTAAGCAAGAAAGGTGAAGGGCACGTCTAGATTTGAGTGTTAGCCAATTTAGTTCTTTTAACATATCACAGCGATGAGTAGTGTAATTACATTGAAGGCTAAAGCGGCATATTGAATTATACAGGGTGTCAAGTTTACTAAGATGGATTTCTGGGGCTGGAGCATAAACTACATCACCATAGTCTATGACAGGCAGCAACATCTGTTGCACAATACGTTTTCTTACCAGGGGACTTAAACATGATTTGTGTCTAAAAAGAGCACCGATTTTGGGATAAAGCTTGGAAGTTAACTTGTCAATATGATGTCCAAAAGTGAGGCTGGGGTCAAGCCACATACCAAGATATTTGTAGGAGTCCACTGGGGCCAAATTACGATTAGACTCCGTTACAATGGATATTTGGGTATTGCCGAGATTACGCAGTTTGTGTTTTGTGCCAAATATCATTGTGACAGTTTTGTCTGTGTTTAAGAACAGTTTGTTCCTTGCTATCCATCTTTCAACCTCGCAGAAATCATGTTGTAATATGTCCTCTTTATCACACCTTAGTGCATAACCCCTCTAAGACTAAGAGCAGAGGTGTCACGAGGCCCTCCTTTTGTTGTAGACTACAACTCCCATCATCCTCTGCCAGCTTGCAGGGGGTGATGGGAGTTGTAGTCTACAAGAGTTGGACGGCCCCAGGTCGGACACTCCTGACTTAGAGCATGGTGGTTATTATTCATATTTCAACATCCTTGTGTATTGATATTGAAAAACCAGACCTGTAGACTTTTACCCTTAAAGGCATAGTAATACTTAAAATGTAAAAAAATATATGTTGTAGGGATTATCCCCTTGAGTAAAACAAGTGTACTCCCACTGCTTAGAGATATTTTATTAAACAATAATAACAGCTCAAATTTGAATTTTTTAGGTGCAATATCATAGTGGCCTGAAAATTTACACTGTCTCTGTCGCTACACCATCCTATGGACAGCTCTGGTCTGTAGACCATAAATCTCCATAGGATGGTGTAGCAACAGCTCCACTGTAAATTTTCAGGCCACTGTGATATTGCACCTAAAAAAATCAAGTTTGAGCTGTTATAATTTTTTAATAAAATATCTCTCAGCAGTGGGAGTACCCTTGTTTTACTCAGGGGGATAAACCCTACAACATATATATTTTTTAATTTTATGTATTACTATCCCTTTAAAGGGATAGTAATGTCCCGAAAAAAGTATTAGGTATATGGTAGATACATTTTAAAAAGATCATTTGCCCTGATTCGTGTCTCTCAAACCTTTATGGTTTGAGAGCTATACGAAAATAAAGTTCTCTGCTCCCTGCCATTTCTCATACGTCAGCTGTATAGCTGACGGCATGAGATCCTGGTTACTGGATCAGACGGCGGCTCTGCAGCAGCGCCGACATAGCGATACCTAAAAATAAATACTTCATCGGAATGGTCTACAATGTGTGCCTGGTTTGTAAGCACATGCTGTAGACCATTCCGATGAAGTATTTATTTTTAGATATTGTTATGTCAGCGCTGCTGAAGAGCCGCGTCTGGTCAAGCGACCAGATTCTGCTTCTGGCAGTTTTAGAGCTTGTCAAGCAGAAAGGGGAGGGACCAGAGAACTTTATTTTCGTATATCTCTCAAACCATAAAGATCTGAGAGATACGAATCAGGGCAAATTATCTTTTTTAATTGTATCTTCCATATACCTAATTCTTTTTTCAGGACATTACTATCCCTTTAAGGACCACATAGACAACACTTGGGGAGCCGGTACATGTGAGCAATATCATGTACTGGGTCGCCGAATGAGAGGCTGCAACTGACTGCTCTGGTCTTGGTGCAGTCAGTTTTAGTCTCCTTGCATGATAGCAGAGTGCCCACAGGATCACTTTGATTAAAATAGTCATGAAGGGACAGAACGTCATGGAACATGGAAGCTTGTGACAGTCTTGGCATGTCACTGGTCTTTAAATGGTTAATAATGATATATTGCTGTTCCTTTAATGATGGAGTGGGATATTTATTGCTAAACGTGTCCTTAGGTTTTTCAACCATCAGGTTCTGCAGAGCATCTCACTATATGGATCAGCCTTTGGCTTGAAACATATACAGCTGGCATTCAAGTTGTTAATCTTTAATTTTAATAAATACATTTAATTTTATTTTCTTGCATCTATCTTTGTTGTCTTGTTAGGATGTTCCGCTAAACAGCTGACTTAAGTAAACAGACACACTTCTCATGTCAAACATAGAAGCACCTCTGGCCTTGTGCAGTGTGTCAGCTGAGTGTCAACTGTTCGGTGGCCCGGATTCTGGGTGTACATAACAGCTGATAGGAACATCGTGGAAGTGACCCACTGTGTACCATATAACCCTTTGAATGCTAGAGGGGTGAGCAACGCATTGCAAAGTAGATTTGTGCAGATTTGCTGCAAAAAATAGATTTGGTAAAACAGGCGCTTTACAGTTCATGCAAAGTGCAGATATTAACCACATAAGGACACAATCAATTTTGGCCTTTTTGCTATGTCTGTGTTCAACCATAATTCCTATCTTTCTCATTTATTACACAAAAACATGTTATATACCATTTTTTAAAGGGATAGTAATACTTAAAATGTAAAAAAAAATATGTTGTAGGGTTTATCCCCTTGAGTAAAACAAGAGTACTCCCACTGCTGAAAGGTGTTTAATTCAAAAGTTATTAATTTTCAAAGTTGAATTTGTTAGGTGCAATATCACAGTGGCCTGAAATTGTACAGTGGCGCTGTTGCTACACCATCCTATGGAGATTTATGGTCCCGGGACCAGAGCTGTCCATAAGATCGTGTAGCAACAGCGCCATTGTCCACATAGTCACTGCAAGATCATAAACCTGTTGAAAGCATGCCGGATTCATGTTGGTTTATTTTCAGCAAATTCTCAGGGATGTGATGGAAAAGGCATCTTACTGCATGCGTAGAGATGGCAATGGAGCAAGTATGCCCACCCCCGCCCCCCACAGGGGATTTGCACTAAGGCGTGATAAAGAGGTGATAATGCATAGATAACATCTCCAGTGATATCACTTCTCCAATTCCTATGTTATTGAATACAGACTATGCACTAAGATATCTAGTGTAGGAGAGATCTTAGTGCATAGACTCCTTAGAATAGCATAGGAACTGGAGAAGTGATATCACTGAAGAGGTTATCTCCACGTTATCACCTCTTTATCACACCTTAGTACATAACCCCCATAGGATCCATACAGGAAAAACACTCTAACCGCTAGAGAGAGAGCTGATCCATACTTCCTAATGAAGTGCTGCAGTGCCATTTTCTTCTGTTTTGAGGCTGCTATGCTAAGGTGACCATGTATCCCTTTAAATCAGGGATGCTTATAAAAAATACATACAGCAGGGTTGCACTGATTCTTGTGAGGTCCTGCAGAATGATGAATTTCTGATTTATAGGGATATGTGCAGCATGCTTTTTTAACTATCATTATATTAGATTCATTGTATTGTGGATGTAATTTATATGTACAAAGAGATTATATATGTGTAGGTCTATCTGTACACATACATGAGCAAGATGATTTTCTTCAGGCTAAATAGCCATTTTCTCGTAGCCCAGAAACTGGGTGTATTTTTTGGTTTGCCATGGTAGTCAATGAGCTGTTTTCCTCTACTGCAGAGGTAGTTGGTTTCTTTGACCTCCAGGCATTGGGGTTGGGGATGATGGAAACTGTAGTCCCCAATAGTTGGAGGTCCACCAACTGATTACTCTGGATCTAGAGTTCGGAACTCTGTGTCATAATTTAACATAGTGATTGGACATGTTTCACTCACTACAGTGAGTTATCTCAACTTATTGCCTCTACCCCAACAGGGGGCAACATATTTAATGTTATATCACTCATTTAATATTGTAGTTGTTAAAAACCCTCACTGATTTAAATTGGGCTTTAACCCCCTTGACTGTTAGAGAGTTCTCTAAAGCATTGATTGTCAGTGCATTGCAGATGTCTCTGGTATCCAAGGGGTTAAAGTCCTGCTAAAATTATTTCAAATTTGGATGGCCTGGATTTACATCCCAGGCGGCCCTAGGCAAGGCACTCTAGGTCCATTTAGCTCCTCCCATGGTCACTCCCCCACTCCTCACAAGACCCTGCTCCCAGTTCCATCCAGTCTCCTGCTACAGAAAATTCCTTTGGCCTATAATAAGCAAGAATGGAAAAGCTTTATCTCCTTGGGTGCTAAAGAGATCACCAATGAAATGCTCTGAAATGAAACTGAGATTTCTAAAGCATCCAAGGGGTTAAATAATAGTCTGTAAAGGGGTGTAAAACTGGTGCAAGGGTATTGAGAATGCTGACCATGCACACACTTCAGAATGTGGGTATTGCCAGCACAGCTTAGACACCCCCTCAAAATTTAGTGTGCATCTGCTATTGGTTTATCCAGCCCTAGAATTTGGGGAATTTTTGTTTTGGAAATTGTTCATCTTTTTTTCCTGCGTAAGGCCATGTGTATACAATAACTATGTAGAATATTTTTTGTATGCATCTGCAACACTTGGCTATCCTCCAGCTGATGTTGGGGTACAACTCCAATCATCCAGACAACAGCCTGTCCAAGGAATACAAAAAGAAATCCAAACTAAATTAGGCAAAATCTTTGCTTTTAGTGCTGTCACATTTAAGAAATATATTAACACTGTAACATGGTAATAATTAGTAGATAGTTTTCATTCACACTATCAAGGCAATGTAATGTGTTTTAGGGGATAATACATTTGTGCAAAGTGAACCAATTCTGGGGCAGCCCAACTTTCAGTGGGAAGAAATAAAAATGATCGCATGGAAAACAAATTCAGTGGTTCGAGTTCTCAGGTGACCCAGACTGTGTTTTATCAAAACGTATATATAACTCTTACTACAGCTGCAAATATAAAATTGGTGGTTATATGTACAGATCAGAGATTTCGGAATAATTAGTGTGGACCCAAATAACTGAGTCACAGGTCGCACCAACACAAACTACACCAATTCAAATTCAGAAGATAAAAGTAACATTATCTTTATTCAACAGTCAATAAAACAATATATAAACTAGGACTTACAAGTCCTAAAGTCCATATTTTTTATTGACTGTTTTAAATAAAGATAAAATTGGTTTTATATTTAGTGTATTTGATTTAGTGTACATCATGCTGTTGTGATCCTGTGACTTCATTATTTGGTTTTGAAGAAATGAAAATTTCCAGTGAAGCTTTTAACCCTTTGTCTACTAGAAAGGTCTCAGCGCATTGCGACACAAAGCACTGGAGACTTTTCAATTATGAAAGGGGTTAAAAAGACACATTTAAATCACAGTGAATTTTGTGAATGCTTATTTGCCACCAATGGTGTTTTGGGTGTCATGCAGAATTGTTCCACATATAGTTATTAGATACAGAAGAGGCGAACAACAAGCAATGTGTTGTTATGGGACTCCATGGCTACAAAAGGATGAGTTAAGGAAAATGATGACAATAAAAGTCATTTTCAGTCCAATGATTTTCTGAATGCAAAGATGACTCTTCTGGATGCATTTCTGACCACAGGGATATGTATGGAGTGGCTCGTTCAGTCCCCTTCCACTGCCATCTACATCTGCTTCTTCACATAGCCATTTGACAAGGATTGCCTGAAATTGAAGTTAAACACAATTCTGTCATACTGCATTTCAAGAGTTAAGGAGACAATGGGATTTTTCCCCCTCAATGTTCTATCTTAATTTTATTGTCAGAAGGTTAAAGGGAAACTATAGAAATCAGAGGCTTTTAATAAGGCTGATGAACTGATAAACACTGGAGCAATTCTAGAGTGCAAACTCCCATTGATTTAATAGGGCTATTAACCCTTTCAGTGCTAGAGAGTTCCCCAGTGCATTGCATGGAGGTTACTGTATCACTGAAGGGCAAACACGCATCATTTAAATCAGCTGGAATTTTTATTTTTCCCCATGTTTGGTGAATTTCATATGGCAAACAGTATTTGGCATAAAGCATTTGGCATATGGCGCTGTGAGTACTGCAGGTAACATTTTAAATATAACATTTTACGTATAGCATGTAGCATTTGGCATACGGTGCTGTGTGCATAGCATTGTGCATATTGTGTTGTGTGTATAGCATTTTGCGTGTAGAGTGTAATGTGTGCGTGTGTGTATACATACATATATATTACTACTATCTACAAAGTGTGATCACGGCACCCTTTGTATACTACAGCCAGCTATTCACCTTATAAAACACAGTGACACATATCGCTTCTATCAGTGGACCTGTCAATGGATAGAGTCCAAAAATAGATATCGAAAATGCACAAAACGGAGAGTGCTACAATTCACCGTATACACAATACAAATATTTATTACAATAAAATAACATTAAAGGGATAGTAACCCCCCCCAGAAAACTTGAAGACAAATGCTAGTAAGAAGCACAACATGCCTAACTCCTTTAACCCCATCTCTCAAACTGTTATGGTTTGAGAAATGTAAGAAGAGAAAGACCTCCGCTCCCTCCCCCTTCTCATGCGTCCGCTGTATAGTGGACGTCATGAGATACTGCTTCCGTGACCAGACGGCGGCTCTGCAGGAGCGCTGTCATCTCGATATCTCAGTATAATTACTTCATCGGTATTGTCTAAAACGTGTGCCTGGCTTGCAAGCACATGTTGTAGACCATATCAATGAAGTAATTATACCGAGATATCGAGATGACAGCGCTCCTGCAGAGCCACCGTAAGTCGATCAACCAGATTCTGCCTCTGACAGCTTTACAGCTCGTCAGGCAGAAAGGGGAGGGAGCGGAGGTCTTTCTTCTCTTACGTCTCTCAAACCATAACGGTTTGAGAGATGGGGATAAAGGAGTTAGGTATGATGTGCTTCTTACTAGCATTTGTCTTCAAGTTTTCTGGGGGGGGTTACTATCCCTTTAAACATAATTATTAATACATCACTATTTCAGTACTACAATATCATAAATAAATATAGGTACATATAACAATCATAAACTCCAGAGCTTAATACGTGTGAACTCACTTATCTATAATTATGGATGAATTCACTATAATATCGTATGTTCCTTAAAAGGTGAAAACCTTCTAAGGAAAGTTTTTTCTTGGTCTATTGATGTTTAAATAAACATTTATCCTTTCCTTGTAATGTGAGATCTTCAATAGCAGTATTGTTCATCTTTTACTTTACTGCTGTTTATATATTGCAATATTGTGCAAAGTTCTTAAAGGCGATGTTTTAAATGGCAACGTGTTAACCCTTTCACTGCTGTTAGTGTAATATATAGAGAACAGGTGTTAATGATAGCTTTTTAGGTAATCTCCTCTTTTATGTATGGATAACATGATCCTTATAGCGGCAATATATAATTATATTATATATATATATATATATATATATATATATACAGTCGTGTGAAAAAGAAAGTACACCCTCTTTGAATTCTATGGTTTTACATATCAGGACATAGTAACAATCATCTGTTCCTTAGCAGGTCTAAAATTAGGTAAATACAACCTCAGATGAACAACAACACATGACATATTACATTGTGTCATGATTTATTTATCAAAAATAAGGCCAAAATGGAGAAGCCATATGTGAAAAACTAAGTACGCCCTTACTGCTTCCGTAGGTGTTAAGATGTTAAGTAGCAGACAGGTGCTGCTAATCAAATGCCCTTGATTAATTGATCATCACCAAGTGTGACCACCTCTATAAAAGCCAGAGTTTTAGCAGTTTGCTGGTCTAGAATCCAAACCTGCGACTTCAAACCCAACCCGAGAAGATGGAGTAGTGAGGCTCAAGCCTCGGTATCCAAAAATCACCGCTGATGGATAAAATCTATCAGCAAGAAGAAGACGACGGAGAGAGTTTGCTGGTCTGGAACATTCAGGTGTGTGTTGCCACAATGCCAAGGAGGTAAGGCAATGATCTTAGAGAAGCAATTGTTTCCGCCCATCAATCTGGGAAGGGTTATATGGCAATTTCCAAACAATTTAAAGTCCCTCATTCTACAGTGATAAAGATTATTCAAAAGTGGAAAACATTCAAGACAGTTGCCAGTCTTCCCAGGAGTGGACGTCCCAGCAAATTCACCCCAAGGTCAGACCGTGCAATGCTTAGAGAAATTGCAATAAATCCAAGAGTTACATCTCAGACTGTAAAGGCCTCAGTTAGCATATTAAATGTTAAAGTTCATGACAGTACAATTAGAAAAAGACTGAACAAGTATAGTTTGTTTGGAAGGGTTGCCAGGAGAAGCCTCTTCTCTCTAAAAAGAACATGGCAGCATGGCTTAGGTTTGCATAGTTGCATCTGAACAAACCACAAGGCTTCTGGAACAATGTCCTTTGGACAGACAAGACCAAAGGTGGAGATGTTTGGTCATAATGAACAGCACCATGTTTGGAGAAAACCAAATACAGCATATCAGCACAGCCACCTCATACCAACTGTCAAGCACGGTGGTGGAGGGGTGATGATTTGGGCTTGTTTTGCAGCCACAGGTCCTGGGAACCTTGCAGTCACTGAGTCGACCATGAACTCCTCTGTAAACCAAAGTATTCTAGAGTCAAATATGAAGGCATCTGTCAGACAGCTAAAGCTTGGCCCAAATGTAATCATGCAACAGGACAATGATCCCAAGCACACCAGCAATTCTGCAACAGAATTGCTGAAAACAAAAGAATCAAGGTGTTGCAGCGGCCCAGTCAAAGTCCAGACCTCAACCCAATTGAAATGCTGTGGCGGGACCTTAAGAGGGCTCTGCATAAACAAATGCCCGCAAACCTCAATGACCTGAAGCAATGTTGTAAAGAAGAGTGGGCCAAAATTCCTCCACAATGATGTGAGAGACTGATAAAGTCATACAGAAAATGATTACTTTAAGTTATTGCTGCTAAAGGTGGTTCTACAAGCTATTGAATCATAAGGTATACTTAGTTTTTCACACATGGTTCTCCATTTTGGTTTTATTTTTGTTAAATAAATCATGACACGGTGCAATGTGTCATGTGTTGTTGTTCATCTGAGGTTGTATTTACCTAATTTTTAGACCTGCTAAGGAACACATGATTGTTATTATGTCCTGATATGTAAAACCATACAAATCAAGAAGGTTTACTTTCTTCTTTCACACGACTGTATATTGTGTGTGTGAGTGTGTTCATTGTAGCCCCTACATCTGTCAAAATCACAACCCCATTGTTCGACCAATAGGACAGGCAGCATAGAGGTGATCTGTTACTCCTCGTTACTGCCACCCATGGGTGTGTTTATTAGGCACAGAGAAGTATTCTTTTATATATAGAGAATAATCCATGGGGTTGGTATGTGGTCAATAGCCAGTAAAATCAGAGCTGCTGCTAAGTTACTTTTTAATAATTGCTGAAATCGTGAGCAACTCTTAATTGATCCCCCAAGTTTACCTTCAGCTGGTGAAACCCAATCATAGATCAACAGATCCCACATGTAATTCCCCCCACTCCAAGCCTCCTGAAAACCTCATCAATCAGTAAAATACCACAACTCAATGACTATCTTTGTAAGTGACAGTGGGTGCTGTTCACATGAACTGAAACAGTATAAGGATATCAGTATATTTCTTCCCAAAACAGGTATTTTGTGGCTGTTTTATCAATGGTATTTTCCCGGAGATGTAAATAGATATGGTATCTGTTTTTCTGGGGAAGGAAATTGTTTGTTCCATCCGGTGTTTGGTGGTGGGAGTGTTAACATTGCAGTATATTGTTCTGGAGAAAGGAGATATAAATTCCAAATGGTATCACCATCTGCCTTTACTCTCTCCATTCTTTTATTTTCACCTTCTTTATTTACTCTCCTCCTCTTCATCTTCATACCATCTCCTATCTCCTCTCTCCCTATCACAGTCTACCTTGGGGGCCTAGTTAGCCTGTGCTTCCTTCCTCTGTGGTGTGTCGGCCGGCATAGTTGTGGCCACCTCTGCATTGCTTCATCGTGAAACAGGCACTGGTTAGTATGCCTGTTTATGGACCTATTCTGTGTGGCCTAATTGGGTCCCGCCTTCTCCTGCTCCTTTATAAACCTCCCTGGGTCTGGGAGTCATTGCCCTTACGTGGTGTTCCTGATAGCTTCTGCTTGCTCTGTTGTGATCCGTGCCTGTCTGAGTATTTGCTCTGTGTATGACCCTGGCTTGTCTGACTACCCACATCGGTTCTGATCTGTGGCTCTGGCTGACTACTCGCTCTGTGTATAATCCCGACTTGTCTGACTACCCACATCGGTTCTGACCTGTGGCTCTGGCTGACGACTCGCTCTGTGTATGACCCCAGCTTGCCTGACCAGTGGCCCTGGCTACTACCCACTCAGTGTAGCCTCCGGTTGCCTTCCCTGTGGGCCTGGTTACTTTCGCTCCTTGTAGTCCTCGGCTTGCCTGACCAGTGGCCCTGGCTCCTACTGGCTCAGCATAGTCTACTGTTGCTAACCAGTGGCCTTGTTACTCTCACTCCATGTAGTCCCCGGCTTGTCTGACCTGTGACTCTGGCTGCCTGCTCGCTCCTTACAATACCTGCTTGCCTGACCTGTAGTCTCGAGACCTGGAGTAGTGCAGTGTACAGTACAGTGTCCAGCTCCGGAGGGACCTTGGGCCCTGTTTGTATATGTCTGGAGTTCTGCGGGAGCTCTACCATTATTGCTGTACATTATAAATAAAGGTGGTTATATTTTATCTTTGTGTCTGTGCTTCTTTTGCCTGCACACCGTGACACTTCCTCAGACACATCTTTCATCTCCTCCTCATGTTCTCTTCCAGTCCCTAATCCACCATCTCTCTCACTTTACTCTGCTTCCTCCATACCATCTCCTGTGTCCTCCTTCAACAGCCCCTTCTTCCCTCCACTATGCACCCCACATCCATTTTTTTTTCACATCTCCCTCACTTCCCTACCTCATTTCATTCTCTTCATCCTTTTCCTTATTCCTTCTTCTCTCTCTCTCTCTCTCTCTCTCTCTCCCTCTCCCTCTCTCACTTCTACTCATCTAGCACTCCTTCACTCAGATCCTCTCCTCTTTCTGTTGCCCTCCTTCCTCTTTTCTTCATTTTCACACTTATCCCCATTCTCAACGTCAATCCAAATAGCCCTCCTTACTTACCTTACGAATCCTTGTTTATCACCTTCTTTTTTTCCCCTTCTCTTCCCCATTTCAAATCATCTTCATTCAATTGGCCCTCCACATCCTTTTGCTCTTCTTCTCTCCTCTTCCCCCTCACCTTCCCTCTCTTTTCTCAAATCTCTTCACCCCTTTTCTCTCTTTTACTCCTCTACTCCTTCCTCTTCCTCGCTATTGCTTTTTCCTCCCTTCTACTCCATCCATCCTCTACCTTTGTGCCTTCTTCTCTCCAGCCCTTCTTCTGACCCTCTTATTTTACATATGTACTTGTCTTTCCCTTTTCCAGCCCTCATCTATGTAGTGGCAATTTTCTCCTCCGCTCCGTCTACTTCCTATCCTTACTTTCCCTTGTCACTTCCCTTACGGCAATGTCCTTTCCCTCTCACTTTTCATTTTTTTCCTCACACTATCAATACCCTTTCCTCCTCCATATCTCTCAAATAATTTTCAATCACTCTTCTTCTCTTTCTACTTGATTGTTTTACTTCTTAATTTATGCTTCTTCACTGACTTCTCTACCCACCACTCATTCTCCCATTTTTCCCACACTCTCTTCCCTTTCTGCACAATCCCTGATATCAGCTTCTTTTGTTCCTTTCTTCATCTCCACTTCCTTCAATCCATTAATCCTTTCTCATTCTTTCCAATTCCTAGCTGTGCTTTCTTCTCTTTTCCCTTCATATTTACCCTTTCACACCTACTTCCTTTCCTTTTCCCTTCTGTTTATCTCATTCCTCTCCCCCCACTCCTCACAGTCACTATATTTTCCTTTGCACCCTTCACCCACATCCCCTAATTTTTCTTTACACTCTCCCCTCATTTAATTTTCCTTCCTTACTGCTATGATTAGCAAGTTGGAGATTAATGCATGTAGGTAGCCCAAATTAAGGTGACAGGGTACTTTTTATACATAGTCACAGCTAAATATTCAGAACCCATATTGGCACCCAGTGTACTATGACAGCTGACCACTTAGCCCAGTGAAGTAATCAAGCTTTCTTCCCACGCAATGCTGAACACTCTTACACACTGCAATCTGAATAATTCTTCCAACTGTACTAAGCCTCTTTTCACTTACCCATTGCTCAATGTGTTTTTGTGTTGGGATGGCTTGGAATTCACTTGAGCTTCCACCTTCAGATCCTCAGAAATATCATAATCTCGAACATCATTCACTTCCTTCATCTGTCCAGTTAGAATTTTCACGACAAACAGAACAATGTACTGAGGGGGAAAACAAAAGATGCATTATGTGCTATAAAAAATGTGTCATCTCTGCAAGGTAACCTCCAGATGGCAGATTATTAATATGGGCTCAGACAGTGCTAAATTTGTATCTAATATGAAATGTCTTCATTATTTAAGATTTCAAGTACAGGCTCAGACAGTGCTTGATTTCTATCTCATGTAAGGTAAATAAACTGCTGAATGTAGATTATCAGGACATGTATAGAGCATAAGTAGCAGGAAGCAATGGGGCACAAGGTTCAATGTCCCACCAGCTCTATGACCTACTAAGAGTTCCCTCTAATGTAGGGGTGCATTTTGTAAGCTCTGGTTGTTGTTGAACTATATTTGAATCAGCCTCAGCTGGTCTTTGTTCATCTGAGGTTAACAGGAGTTGTAGTCCAACAAAACAGCTGTACGATGCCAAAATCTGAGCTAAACTGTTGCATGTTGAGTCAGTTTGGTTTGTTTGACCTCCCTACACAAAACGTCATACCTTACATTCTGTTTCTGACAGTGTTATCATTAAATCTAAATGAAGGGAACCTCCTGACTTCAGGTTATCGGGACACATCAGGTAGTGCTGGTTTACTATGTAAGGTATATTAACCTTCTGATTTTAGGATTTCAGGTTTAGATAGTGCTAGTGCTGTATCTAATTTAAGGTGACAGACTCACACAGTGTTCAGTTTAGGGTGACCACATTTCCATTCTGCCATTCCGGGAGATGTGGTCACCCTAGTCCCGCGGCTGAGGCTCCTGCCGGCGCTGACCATCTTTCTGAGGCTGACTTAGTAAGATTTCCCACTGGGAACTCTTACTCTGTATCAGCCTCAGAAAGATGGTCAGCGCCGGCAGGCGCCTCAGCTGCGGGTCTCACTTGCAATGCCAGCATACCTGCTCAACCCCAGCTGTCTCGCACATACCAGTCCAGCCAGCCAATGAAATGTATTTGCTATATGGTCTTCATTGGCTGGCTCAGCCAGCCAATAAGGACCATATAGCAAATACATTTCATTGGCTGGCTGGACTGGCGCATGTTGCTCAATTCCAGGACTCTTTGTTGTCCCGGTGGGGACGCGGGACACAGACCCCCAATAAGGGATAGTCCTGGACATTCCAGGACGTTTGGTCACCCTAGTTCAGTTTCTATCTAAGGTACTGTGAATTACTGACTGCAGATTTTCAGGAATGGCTCGTCTGAACACCTAACTGCAGATTATCAGGATAAGCTTGAACAGGGCAGGGTTTTATAGCTAAATTGCATATTTGCAGGGCAGGATCATGTAGTTATATGGTTCTGTCTAATGTAAGGCAACATCCAGACTTCCCACTATCAGGACAGGTTCAGATAGTGCTGGTTTAAATATATTATATGTTAACCTTATACTTTAGACTATCATGGGAGCTAGTGCTAAAGTTCTATATATGTTAAAGTGACATCTTGACTGCATATTATCAGACTGGATCAGACAGTACCTCGTTTATATTTAAATTAATTTGAGCTCTTTACTGTAGATTATCAGGACAGACTCATATATGGTTGGTTTTGCATCTAATGTTGGATGACCACTTGAATGCAGATTATCAGGTCATATTCAGACAGTGCTGGGTCCTAACTATAGTAGCATAATCTACTGACCAGATTTTCAGAACAGGCTTAGACAGTGCTGTGTTTCTATCCAATAATGGGTGACCTCCTGACTACAGATTATCAGAATCTCTGACACATTGTAGTGCTCACCAGAAACCAATATATATTCATCAGCGTCAATGCGAAGAGCAGAACATTGAAGAAGAAATAAAAAGGGATGTTTGGATTGGACTCAAGGCTGGAATAACATGTGGCATAGAGAACTTTCTGGGGAAACCAGTATAGACGAAACCAGAACCTGTGAGAAAAACATTGAGAAAACATAGACATTCAACTGGACCAATTTATTATTAAACATATAAATAATTCCCAGTGGAATGATAATAATCCATAAAATTGTATACAGATCTTTAGAATAATGAATTAATAGATCCAATGAGAGAGTTTGTACTCACCAGCTCACACTGAATGTGATACAGCCAATATCTGAAATTACATCATTCACTCGGTGGTACTTCCCATCTCGGGTTTTAAAATAGACATTGAGCTTGGTGAATTCTAACTGGATGTCATTGACGTCATGAAAAAAAAGGACAAGAATTCCTATGTTGTGGTACCTGTGAGGGATAGAGTTTAATGACAGGCTTAGACAATTCTGGGCTCTTTCTAATGTGACATGACCACCTGACAGCAGACTTTCAGGACAGGCTCACATAGTGCATTGTATCTAGCTACCGCAAGATTCCCTTTTGACATTAGACTATCTATGCTAGCTCACCGAGTGCTGACTTTTATATCTAATACAATGTCACCACATGGCAGATTATCAGAAATGGCTTAGGCAGAGCTTAGTGTATAGTCAACAAGCCCTACGCAAGATGACCTTGTGACTATAGATTATCAGGACAAATTCAGACAAAGCTGAATGTATATGTCACGGAATGTGATCTTATGACTCTAGATTATCAGGATAGGCTCAGACGGTGCAGAGTGTATATGTAACATAAATTACCTTGTGATTCCATTTTATCACAACAGGCTCAGGCAATGTCGAGTGTATATCTAATGCAAGGTGACCTTGCGACTTCATATTTTCAGGACAGGCTCAGACAGTGCTGATTGCATACCTAAGGCAAGATGACCTTTTCACTACATATTAGTAGGACAGGTTTAGGAAGTGCTGAGTGTATATCTACAAAAGGTGATTTCAGGACTACAGATTATCAGGACTAGTGATGAGCGAGCACCCCAATGCTCGGGTGTTCGGGTGCTCTGACCGAGCGCCCCCGGAGGCTCGAGTGCTCGGCCGAGCACCCGAGCCCCATTGAAGTCAATGGGAGGACTCGAGCATTACACCAGGCACCCCCTGCTCTGATGAGGGGAGGGTGCCTGGTCCATAGGAAAAGGGCAGAAAAGGATGGAAACACCACAGAAATGGTTCAGGGACAGCATAGGGAGGATGTCTGGATGCATCTTGGACTCCAACATCGCTGCTGGGAACGATCTTTCGCCCGTAGTACGCCATTTTTACAGACTGACCATAAAACACACAAAAAGGAAAATAAAAACGACTTTAGGCGAAAAATTGTTACCAAACAATATTTGCTGTATATTTACTTGTATATCATCTGCAAATTCTCCCAAAAATTTCCTTGATTTTCTGAAGTGAGGCCATGATTAAGAGGGAAACGTGCGCAGAGGCAAATTATCCCAAAAATTTCCTTGATTTTCTGAAGTGAGGCCATGATTAAGAGGGAAACGTGCGCAGAGGCAAATTATCCCAAAAATTTCCTTGATTTTCTGAAGTGAGGCCATGATTAAGAGGGAAACGTGCGCAGAGGCAAATTCTCCCAAAACTTTCCTTGATTTTATTGAACTGAGGCCATGATTAAGAGGGAAACGTGCGCTGAGCTGACCATCTGAAACATTATGGGTGAGGGTCTGCTGCAGAGCTGACCATCCTAAACATTATATGCGAAGGCCCGCTAGTGAGCTGACGCTATAAAACATTATATGCGAAGGCCCGCTAGTGAGCTGACGCTATAAAACATTATATGAGAGGGCCCGCTAGAGAGCTGACCCAATAAAACATTATATGAGAAGGCCCGCTGGTGAGCTGACCTATATAAAAATTGTCAAACAGGGCCCGCTGGTGAGCTGGCCCTATATAAAAATTATAGCACAGGGCCCGCTGGTGAGCTGGCCCTATATAAAAATTATAGCACAGGGCATATGGAAGAGGAGGAGGAGGATGAGAAGATTAAGAGTCAACCATATACCCGTTTTTTGGGTGGAAGGGGTGAATGGGAATACAGAGTATTCCCATCATTGTAAATAATATATGTAAAGTGAGTTTATGTTCCCCCGGGGCTTTCCTCCAGTGGAGTGGAGAAGTCAGGGGAAATCCAGGCCTTGTTCATTTTTATAAGTGTCAACCTATCAGCATTGTCGGTGGAAAGGCGGATACGCTTATCTGTTATGATGCCACCAGCAGCACTAAATACCCGCTCAGACAGAACGCTGGCGGCAGGGCAGGCCAGCACCTCCAAGGCGTAGAGTGCCAGTTCATACCACGTGTCCAGCTTGGACACCCAGTAGTTGTAAGGCACAGAGGGATCATTGAGGACGCTGACACGGTCTGCTATGTACTCCTTCACCATCTTCCAAAACTTTTCCCTCCTTGTGACACTAGGCTGCGCATCAGGGTGAGGGTGCTGGCGGGGTGTCATGAAGGTGTCCCACGCCTTGGAGAGTGTTGCCCTGCCTTTCTCGGAACTGCTGTGTGCTCCCCTTTTCTCCCCTTCTCGGTTGGCCAAGGTAGCACGTAC
This sequence comes from Rhinophrynus dorsalis, assembly GCA_037306005.1. Classification (NCBI taxonomy): domain Eukaryota; kingdom Metazoa; phylum Chordata; class Amphibia; order Anura; family Rhinophrynidae; genus Rhinophrynus; species Rhinophrynus dorsalis. The sequence continues at coordinate 263,927,009 of CM074718.1, forward strand.
TCTGCCGCCAGCGTTGTCAGATGGAAAATTTTGGAGCAATTTTTCGACAAGAACCTTCTGGTATTGCACCATTTTGCTTGTCCTCTCCACCGGAGGAATGAGAGATGAGAAATTCTCTTTGTAGCGGGGGTCCAGAAGGGTGAACACCCAGTAATCCGTGTTGTCTAAAATGCGTACAACGCGTGGGTCACGGGAAAGGCAGCCTAACATAAAGTCAGCCATGTGTGCCAGAGTACCAACAGTCAAGATTTCGCTGTCCTCACCAGGAGGATGACTCTCAATCTCCTCATCCTCTTCCTCCTCTTCTGCCCACCCACGCTGAAGAGATGGAACTAAAGTTCCATGGCTACCCTCTGTAGCGGAGGCAACCGTGTCTTCCTCCTCCTCCTCCTCCTCCTCCTCCGCCTCCTCCAATTGTCGCTGAGAAGACGAAGTGAGGGTGCTCTGGCTATCACCTTGTGTAAGCTCTTCCTCCCCCATTTCCACCTCTTCCACATGCAAAGCGTCGGTTTTAATTGTGAGCAGCTAGCGTTTCAGTAGACACAGAAGTGGGATGGTTGCACTGATAATAGCGTTATCGCCGCTCACCATCTGTGTCGATTCCTCAAAATTGCGTAAAACCTCGCAGAGGTCTGACATCCATTCCCACTCCTCACTTCTGATTACAGGAAGTTGAACGGAGAGGCGACGACCGTGTAACAGCTGGTACTCCACTACTGCCCTCTGCTGCTCACAAAGCCGGGCCAACATGTGGAAGGTGGAGTTCCAGCGCGTGCTCACGTCACACAGCAGCCGGTGAGCTGGCAATTGTAAGCGCTGCTGCAGCTTCAACAGGCCGGCCGAAGCTGTAGATGACTTACGGAAATGTGCACACACGCGGCGCACCTTGGTCAAGAGATCATGCACATTGGGGTAGGTTTTTAGAAATCGCTGAACCACTAAATTAAATACATGCGCTAGACATGGTACGTGTGTGAGCTTACCGAGCTCCAAAGCTGCCACCAAGTTACGCCCATTATCACACACAACCATGCCTGGTTGCAGGTTGAGTGGCGAGAGCCACTGCTCGGTCTGGTGACTAATCCCCTGCAACAGCTCTGAGGCCGTGTGCTGTTTGTCCCCAAGGCAGATCAGCTTCAGCACGGCCTGTTGACGCTTCCCCACTGCAGTGCTACACTGCTTCCAGCTACTGGCTGATGGGGGAGTGACGCTGCGTGTAGAGAATTCGGAGGTGGAAACTGAGGAGGAGGAGCCAATAACGTAGGTGCTGGCGGAAACCCTGATGGAGGTAGGGCCCGCAATCCTCGGCGTGGGTAGCACCTGTGCCATCCCAGGGTCCGAGTCGCTCCCAGCCTCCACGACATTCACCCAGTGTGCCGTCAGGGAAATGTAGCGTCCCTGGCCACAAGCACTTGTCCATGTGTCAGTCGTTAAGTGGACCTTCCCAGTAACTGCGTTGGTCAGGGCACGGGTGATGTTACGGGACACATGGTGGTGTAATGCGGGGATGGCACACCGGGAAAAGTAGTGGCGGCTGGGGACCGCGTACCGAGGGACAGCTGCTGCCATCAGGCTGCGGAAGGACTCAGTGTCCACAAGCCTAAATGGCAGCATTTCGATGGCCAGTAATTTGGAAAGGTGTGAGGTTAGTGCTATGGCCTGTGGGTGGGTGGCTGGGTATTTTCGCTTGCGCTCAAATGCCTGGGGTAACGACATTTGGACGCTGTGCTGGGACAGGGAAGTGGATGTGGTCGCTGATGGTGCTTCAGATGTTACAGGTGCAGGGCGGGAGGTATGCGGGCCTGCGCCTTCGACAGGCGATTGGCCGGCAACGAAAACAGGGGAAGAGGAGGCAGTGGTGTGGCCTGCAGACACAGATGGGCGATCCAGGCGTTCCTCCCACTTACTACGGTGCTTGGATGCCATGTGTCGGATCATGCTGGTGGTGGTGAGGTTTCTAGTGTTCATGCCTCGGCTCATTCTGGTGTGGCACAGGTTGCAAACTACAATTCTTTTGTCGTCCGCACTTTCCTTAAAAAAACGCCATACCGCGGAACACCTACCCTTTGGCAAGGGAGATTTACGCAAGGGGGTGCTCCGTGGAACATTTGCGGGCCGGTTTGGTGCGGTCCGCCTTCTTTCTGTAGCCACACCACTGCCTCTTCCAGCCTGTTGCGGTGCTGCAGATGGCTCACCCTCAGGACTGCTGTCATCGCTCGGCTCTACACCTTCCCAGGTGGGGTCAGTCACCTCATCGTCCACCAAGTCCTCCTCCACTTCCTCACTCTGATCATCCTCCCCATGTCTTGATCCCACCACATACTCAGTCATTGACAACTGTATAACATTCTCCTCAACAAGGTCTTGAGACAGTAATAGTGGTTGATTTAATGGCAACTGTGTCTCATCATCATCATCATCATCCACTACTTCCTTTGACCTTAAATGCCGTTCACATCTGTCATCTTCTTGTGATTGGGTACCCTCTAGAGGTTGTGAATCAGGGCACAAGATGTCATGTTCCTCTGCAAACGTGCTTGGAGAGAGGGTCAAATGAAGGATTGGTGATGAGACGAGCTCCTCACTATATCCCAGTGTGGGATCACTTCTTTGACCAGACCGTCTATGGTGGGAGGAAGGATGATCAGAGTGAGGATTATGTTGACCAGACTCTTGGCTACTGAGAGTGGACTTGGTGGAAGACAGGGTGGTGCTTAACCGACTGGAAGCAGTATCAGCTGACATCCAACCGACCACCTGTTCGCAGTGGTCGGACCTCGAGAGTGATGTCCTGCGACGCCCTGTAAAATTAGACATGAAGCTAGGTATGGTGGATGTCTTTCTTTCTTGTGCTCTGGCACCAGGCACAGTTTCTCCGCGTCCTGACCCGCGCCCTGAACTATCAGGATCACGTCCACTTCCCCGTCCCTTTTTACCCGCCTTCTTCATCTTACACGGAATATGTGACTTTAATATTTGAGTTTGAAAACTTAACAGTATTTCTTCCTATTCTGCAACTGTGCAGAGTACACAGAATAGGCTGCTAAACTGCGGTGACGCACACTGAATGGAATATGTGACTTTAATATTTGAGTTTGAAAACTTAACAGTATTTCTTCCTATTCTGCAACTGTGCAGAGTACACAGAATAGGCTGCTAAACTGCGGTGACACACACTGAATGGAATATGTGACTTTAATATTTGAGTTTGAAGACTTAACAGTATTTCTTCCTATTCTGCAACTGTGCAGAGTACACAGAATAGGCTGCTAAACTGCGGTGACACACACTGAATGGAATATGTGACTTTAATATTTGAGTTTGAAGACTTAACAGTATTTCTTCCTATTCTGCAACTGTGCAGAGTACACAGAATAGGCTGCTAAACTGCGGTGACACACACTGAATGGAATATGTGACTTTAATATTTGAGTTTGAAAACTTAACAGTATTTCTTCCTATTCTGCAACTGTGCAGAGTACACAGAATAGGCTGCTAAACTGCGGTGACACACACTGAATGGAATATGTGACTTTAATATTTGAGTTTGAAAACTTAACAGTATTTCTTCCTATTCTGCAACTGTGCAGAGTACACAGAATAGGCTGCTAAACTGCGGTGACACACACTGAATGGAATATGTGACTTTAATATTTGAGTTTGAAGACTTAACAGTATTTCTTCCTATTCTGCAACTGTGCAGAGTACACAGAATAGGCTGCTAAACTGCGGTGACACACACTGAATGGAATATGTGACTTTAATATTTGAGTTTGAAAACTTAACAGTATTTCTTCCTATTCTGCAACTGTGCAGAGTACACAGAATAGGCTGCTAAACTGCGGTGACACACACTGAATGGAATATGTGACTTTAATATTTGAGTTTGAAAACTTAACAGTATTTCTTCCTATTCTGCAACTGTGCAGAGTACACAGAATAGGCTGCTAAACTGCGGTGACACACACTGAATGGAATATGTGACTTTAATATTTGAGTTTGAAGACTTAACAGTATTTCTTCCTATTCTGCAACTGTGCAGAGTACACAGAATAGGCTGCTAAACTGCGGTGACACACACTGAATGGAATATGTGACTTTAATATTTGAGTCTGAAGACTTAACAGTATTTCTTCCTATTCTGCAACTGTGCAGAGTACACAGAATAGGCTGCTAAACTGCGGTGACACACACTGAATGGAATATGTGACTTTAATATTTGAGTTTGAAGACTTAACAGTATTTCTTCCTATTCTGCAACTGTGCAGAGTACACAGAATAGGCTGCTAAACTGCGGTGACACACACTGAATGGAATATGTGACTTTAATATTTGAGTTTGAAGACTTAACAGTATTTCTTCCTATTCTGCAACTGTGCAGAGTACACAGAATAGGCTGCTAAACTGCGGTGACACACACTGAATGGAATATGTGACTTTAATATTTGAGTTTGAAAACTTAACAGTATTTCTTCCTATTCTGCAACTGTGCAGAGTACACAGAATAGGCTGCTAAACTGCGGCGAAGCACACTGAATGGAATATGTGACTTTGATATTTTAGTTTGAAGACTTAACAGTATTTCTTCCTATTCTGCAACTCTGCACAGTACACAGAATGTGCTGCTAAACTGCGGCGACGCACACTGAATGGAATATGTGACTTTGATATTTTAGTTTGAAGACTTAACAGAATGTGCTCTAATCTGCAACTTTGCACACTAAACAGAATGTGCTCTAATCTGCAACTTTGCACACTAAACAGAATGTGCTCTAATCTGCAACTTTGCACACTAAACAGAATGTGCTCTAATCTGCAACTTTGCACACTAAACAGAATATATGAAATTTTTTTTTGTTTGTTTTTTTCCCCCCACACAAAATAACCTGCTGCCCCCACACACAGTAGTCCTAAAAAGGACTTTTGGTTCTTTTTTTTTCACAATTTTGCTTTTTTTCTCCCTACACTGACTTTCCCTTCCTATCCTCATCTCTCCCTGGCTAAGACTGAGCCGAACTCGCTGGTCAGGTGCTATACAGCACCCGACCACGGGTTCTGGCCAGCCAATCAGTGTAATGCCAGCAGCCAACATGGCTGCTGGCATTACACCGATGTCAGAGCCTCCCTGCACGTTTACTGGCTGCGCAGCAGCCGCAAAACGTGCGGGGAGGAGACCCGAACATGGCGGGCGAGCACATGCGGTACTCGTACGAGTACCGCCATGTGCCGAGCAGAGCGATTCTCGAGCCGATCGAGCATCGGCCGAGCATGCTCGCTCAACACTAATCAGGACAGGTGCTGAATGTATGTCTAACACAAGGTTACCTGGGAACTTCAGATTATCAGGGCAGACTCAAACAGTGAGAAGTTTCTACCTAATTCAAGGTGACCTCAGGAATACAGATTATCAGGACTGACTCAGACAGTGCTGATTGTCTATCTAATGCAACATAACAATGTGACTACTGATGATCAGGATATGCACAGACAGCAATAAGTGTCTGTCTAATGTAAGGTAGCATCATGGCTATAGATTATAAGAGACAAGGTATTTGACCTACCTGAAAGCATATGAAAATGAGATAAGCGTGAAGGTGACCAGGTGATGCAGTATCATGACAATAGAGTCCTTTCTCCATGCGTCCATATATAAAGTGGCGTATATGGCATGTGCATAGAAACTGCCTTGAATTAGATATGCTAGAGCAATATCTCCAGGGACCTTCACTCCTGACTTCCAACCTGCACCCCAACAAGAAACACAAAATTAGATGTGATAGGCAAGAAAGTTTTATGTTCACACACCTGGTTTGGGCAACATGAAGCCCTCCAGCTATTGTGGAGTACAATATCCCTCATCCCCAGACAGCCAATGGGCCTGAGGTTGCCCAACACTGGAGGGCTACGATTGTAGTCTACAACAGCTGGAGAGCCCCAGATTGCCCATCCCAGGCATACACTGTACTGCAACTTGTAGTACTTATTAGACTTATTTTGTAGGAGAAAAAGCAGGAGACTAGTATAGCAAAAAGTGTTATTGGCTAACAGAGTAACTTTAGAATACAAGCTTTCAAGTTAGGTCTCTTCATCATTCCTGAATCTACGTGAACCTGGTTCAGTGTCAGGGGGCATGGCTGAAAAATGCTAATTGGTTGAGGAGGAGGCAGGGGCATAGTCCCATGCCGCCACAACCAACCACAGCTGCCACTCTATTTAAAAAACACACAAACATTACCCTCAACCAATAGATAACAAAATTAAAAGTCAGACCTCATGGAGGGGCATCAGGAACCCTCCTGATGCTCTCCAGCTACTTAATTCCCAGCCGATTCAGCTAGGAGATCAATAGAGGCAACACAGGGTAGCAAAAAACCTCCCCTGCTTCCATTCTACTTGGAGCACCCAGGTTGGAGTGGGCGGGATAGGGAAATCCTCTCTCGTCAATGAGGGAGGCTTTCCCTCATTGACTTGAAAGGGTATGCCGATCCCACCCACTGCTACCCAGCTCTGAGTATATGACATGTATTGTACGTTCATGACTCTGGGAAAATCAAGTTCCTGATTAATTTGACTTCCACTGGAGGTGAAACTGTTATTATCAGTGTCTGTGTAAATTATTCCGTAGACTCCTCTAGGGGCATGTGTTTGCAGATGGCCTAGTGGTACAAGATTTATTTCCCTTTTACTGTGTGAATAGCTCCAGTAAATGTAGTGTGTAGAGAGTCTGTGACTTGCAGGCAAAATGGCTAAGTATATGGAATGTATGTGTTAACCCTCAAATACGAATGGGGTGCACAATGCATCACTTTTGCAATGCATTACGTACCCTTCTGGCACTCAAAGGGTCAAAATGTGTTTATTATGTGCAATAATGTAACATAAATTCCTTATCGTGATTCAAGGCTCAGTTAACTTGGTCACACATTTATACTCACAGATCTTTCTGTTTCTCTGTCTAAAGGTTTCCCAATACAGTGACTCCAAGATTGTTGATGCTATAACCAGTTTTGCAAACACGTTCACTTGTTTACACTGGACCGATGAGAATTCATCTGTTTCCTTAGAGTATGTCCTGTCTCACCTACATATAATCCTGTGTTGGGACATTTCACATACATGAGGAGGTAGACAACATTAGATGATCTGCAGGACAATTTCGCCTTATTATTGTGGGAATGTGGTATGGGCACCTTATCAGTTGTACATATGTATACACAGGTTTCATATCTCTTATGTAGCCGAGGATAAGTAGCATTTGCTGTTACATTTTTAAGGGAGCTCTTTACTAACAATTGCTTCAGCTTGGTCTGGCTCTTTATAGGAGAGGAGTGGAGGTCTTGGGAATGATCAGTATCTAGTTTTGGAACTCTTGCGATTTGCTGCAGAAATTCAAGCTGGGGGTTGTAGATGACTACTAATGGTACTCTGTTGTCTTCCTGCGGTTGTTTGTATTACAGGAGATTTCTTTCAGGTACACTGGTGGCTCTCTGAACTTGGGTGTCCGTTGACCTTGGCATTATATCCATGACTGATAAAATCCTAAAAAGCGAGCTGTGATCACTACAGGGGTCTGAAACTGACTGTTGCAAGACTGGAGAGGTCAGTTTCAGACTCTCGCTCAGCAAGCAGTACACATGATCAGTCACATGTGCCGGCTCACAAAATTACGTCTGTGCAGTCCTTAAATGGTTAAGATGTGTATCCCTGTCAGAGGTTTGCGAGAATATGTGGTTATACTATAGGGCCTGCATGTAAACAATAATTTTTTGTATGCCTGGAATTGAAGCTATCATTTTTTAAAGAATATATATATATATATATATATATTGTAGGCCTTTTCCTGCTGAGTAAAACAATTGTATTTTTACTGCTGGACGATGTGTCTTTCCAGAGTTATTGCAGTTTAAACAGTTTTCTATAGCAACAGTTCAAAAACTATATGCCTTGTCAATATTTTATTCATATCTGGAGTATTTAACAGCCATTTTAGGACAGGGAGAGCATATTTTAAGAATGTTAGAAAAATGTAAGATTTTGGTAGTAGTTTTGTGCTTTGTCTCAGAAGGGGAGCTGTTAATGAGTACATTATGAAATGGCATTGCTGTTTTTTTTAATTAACAATGTTTTTAACCTTGTGACGACCAGAGTGGGGACAAGACACCTAAAGAGGGACAGTCTCAGTTTGAGGCCAAATCCCTCTATCCCTCTTTCCAACCCTAGTGTCCCTCTTTTTAGGAGATAAGACTGTGTGGTGTGTATATAAGTGTAAAAAAAACAGCAATTACTAAGTAACAAAATTGTTCCTATCTGACATTTCAGGAATAAAAAAACTGACCATGTCTGTCAGGGACTCTGGGATTCACAGGTGAAGTCCTTGACATAATTTACTGCTGAAACTTTAAATACTCAACTGTCTAAGTCTGTATTTTCCAATGGATGCTGTGTGTGCTCCTGACCTAAACCAGTGGCTTCCAATACTCTCCTCACTGACCCTTAACAGGCCATGTCTTTCGGATTTCCCTGTTTGAGTACAGGTGAGTTAATCAGAGGCACATTAATTTAATTAACTTGTGAACAAGCAGGAAAATCCTAAAGACATGACCTGTTATACACCCTTGAGGAAACAGTTGGGAATCACTGACCAAGAGCAATGTTTTTCAACCCTGGTGTCATGAACTGTGTGGGTTTTATCCAGGGAAGGATTCCTTAAACTTCAGTATACATGTTTTTATAAATTAGTCTGTGTGAGTAAAATGCTGTGGTCTTGTTGCATATGATTTATTCAGTTGCAGAAAGAGGTGTCAGTAGGTCATGAAATAACATAAATGCTCAATAATGCCCTATTCACCAGCCACATCCCCAGCAAAACCACCTGAAACAAAAATGCCCCTATTTGGCCATTCAAAATATTGGGAGGTATGACCAAGTCATGCCAAGTCAATTACTTAGTCCTTTTTTTCTGAAAAGTTCTCCTACAGGGCAGAGAGACAATGCAGGTTTTGGGGAAAGCCTACATTTTGCACAGGTACTTTATCATTAGCTCAGTCCTTTTGACTGCAACATGTGCAAAGGACTAAACCAAAAATCTGCACTGTCTTGGCCCTTTAGAATTACTGGATTCGCTAAGCCTCAGTCTTCCATTTTAGAAAATCAACACTAGAAGAGCTTCTACATAACAAAAAAAACAAAAGGAGACCGCTATAAAAACAAACTAATAATGACCTATATTATGTGCCAACTGCGTGTATATTCAGAACAATGTCGGGCACACATACACTAAAGCACACCAATACCTTATCCTATATAATAATTCGCTAAGTTGTGTGTAACGCCCGACATGCGCAGTAGACACTGCTGCGCGTCCGGCAGTCATGCACAGTACAGACTGCCCGCGCTGTGGCTGATACAGAGCTGGGCACCCTGAAGGAGCGTCCAGCTCTGTATCAGCAGTGGCGCGGGCAGTCTCTACCGCGCTTGACTGCCCCGCGACCGGCTGCCAGAGGCACTGTGGCCCGTGTAACGGGCCGTTCAACTAGTATAGCAATGAGGCACAAAAATACCAAATAGAGTAGTACCACATTTTAATAAAAACATGTACAAACGCTGTATAACATAAAAACATACACGCAGTATAGACTGACTAAAACACCCTTATGAGGTATTGAAATGTCAATATGTAAGGAGGCTATGCAATGATTACATGTAATATTGGAGTCTCCACAGGATCCATACAAGTGGACCAATCCCTTAGTAATATGGGAACAAAGATGTTACCTCTCTCATCTGTTGTCCTCAACAATAGATGGTGCTGCTGAGTGCTGCTTGTTAGTACAAAAGGCAATTTAAGTAGATAAATGTCTTCTGATACATTGCTTAACAATGGAATTTTCAGGCAATAGCTGAATGGATAAAAGCCTTCAGGTACACCATTTAGCAGTGGAATTGCTGGCCCTACTGCATCCTGAGAGCATCCAAAGGTGATATGGCTGTAGGTGTTTCTTTGGGGAAATAAAACCCCTATGGGGGCAAAGGTCATCCTGGATGGTGGATGTTTCTGCCTCAGTTGATCTTCAGTCGAATATAGGACATACTCTAAGATGAAGTACATGTCCATACGAAAAGCGTTGGAGAAAGTTTTTTAATTCTACACAGCTATAGCTGTTTTAGACACCTTGAAAAGAAGACACCTTGGAGGTTTGCCATTATTTTGTCCTATATTTGATATTGTGCCTCATTGCTGTATATGGTACTAGTTTTAAAGCCCGTGTACACAGGCCAACACTGGCAGCGCTGCAGTCTTGCACAGTACTGACTGCCTACGGAGCAGGGCGCTCTGAATTCAGACCGTAGTCCTTGGTGCGCAGAGAGGACTACTGTCTGAATTCAGAGCTCCCCGCTCCGTATCAGCCGCAGTGCGGGCTGCATGACTGCAGTACGCGTAGCCACCTCTACTGCTCATGACGGCTTCTGACAAACATCGTTAGCGAATTATAATATAGGATTGGTGTGCTTTAGTGTGTGTCTGCGTCTGACATTTTTCTGGAGCATACACGCAGTTGGCACATAATATAGTTAATTATTTGTATGTTTTGATAGCACTTTCCTTTTGAATTTTGTTTTTTAGATAGATACACACCATTTTTCTTTTAGGATTGTAGCTGCTTTCCTGGGGGGCCCAGTGCTCACCGGTCTTTTATTTTATAGGAGGATGAGTGCTTTTTTGTCTCCACATTTTCTTGTGGCGAAAATCTACATAAGTAACCAAATTAAGTGCCACAAATTTCTATTGGTATAGGTCCCTTTAATCTTTTGAGTACCAGAGGGGTACATATCCCTATAAATAAGGGACATTTATTAAAATACAAACTGAAGGGTTGCACTGATTCCTGCACAGTCCTCAAGAATGAAATATTCATAAGCATCCCTGATTTAAAGGGTATAAGCAGTTACCTTAAACTGAACGCTGGTCTGTTTTTAGGGAGATGATGTAGCAACGTCTTCCCAACATCGCATTCTCTCACTATCAACAGATGACACATTTTCAGCGAAAGTGCAGTTTGAATGCAATCCCACAGAAAAAGTTTGAAATGCCTCATTACACTTGATTCACAACTAGTGTTTTCTCCATGCATTGCTGCCAGTATAACAAAGATGCCTGTGTGAAAGGGGCCTAAAACAGATAATGTCATACCATGGAAGGTGGAGGAAGGGTCATAGAAGAAGTTGTATTCAGAGAAGAAAAGGAGGTAACAGCTGTAGGACCAGGAGATGGTGTAGTAGAGGAGTTTCCATGCACTCTCTGGAACCTTCTCAGCTTCCCTATGCTGCAGCCGACACCATTCAGCAAAAGGCTGTAGAGACAGGGGAAGAGTTTACAATACCATTTAATTTTTGAAGGGTGGGATGGCCAACTTAAAGCGGAACTACCATCTATTTTAAACTTTAAGGCAAATAATTACCCATCTGGCGAATAGCTGGTCAGTAGTGCTATTCGCCAGAATAATTACCTGGTTAATAAGAATGATACCCTGCTCCGGGGCTGACAAGCAGTAGAGAGCACAGACATCTTTCCATAGTGACGTCTGCTTGCCTGCGCTGTCAGTCCCAGCCGCATACCTCCCAACATTTCAAATTGCCAAAGAGGGACACTTGTGTTTTTGGGGTGTTGCTGGGGGCGTGGCTGGTGGGCGGAGCATTACCGATAATTTTCAGGCTATTACATAACCTATTGACACCTTGTTGTGTAATGTAATAAATGACTTATCACAAGACCAAAGTATTTTATTTACACACACTAATTTATAAACACATATACTGATGTTTAAACAAACAATAATGTGAGTTTTATTGCTGTAGAGTAATGATACACTTATATACACACACAACATGCAATCTGATCTCTTAAAAAGAGGGACATCAGGGTGTGAAAGAGGAACAGAGGGATTTGGGTCTAAAAGAGGGACTGTCCCTCCTAAAGAGGGACACTTGGGAGGTATGCAGCCGGCTCTAGGAGGCATTGCTCAGAGCTGTGCGGCTCCAAAAGGGACTGACAGCGGAGCAGGGTATAATTCTCATTAACCAGATAATTATTCTGGCGACTAGCACTACTGAGCAGCTAGTCGCCAGATGGGTAATTATTTGCATAAAGTTTAAACTAGGTGGTAGTTCCGCTTTAATCAACATTTTGCATATTTAGTTGTGGTATCATTACATGCCATACTGATATTGTTTTAAATGTACTGGATACATTCTTGAGGTAAATAGTGGATACTGAACTTACAGAGCAGAATTACATACAGCAATTTTATAAATTCGTGTCGGAAAAGTCAAAGCCGATATGAATGATTACATCAGAAGATGATAAAACTAAATAACATACAAAAAGGCTACCTACATTGCCATATAATCACATGAGAGCTTAGAAACACCTAGATTTATCCTGGCTTTTAAATGGATAGTAATGTTTCAAAATAAAAGCAGCTCCTATAAATCTTCATAGTATTTGGGACATGGAGAGTGTTATTTCAATACTGTCAGAGTTGTAGTTCAAGTGTAATTGAATGATAAAGTATCCCCCTCCTGCCACTTTTACCTCTGCATTGCGTTGCGTACCTTTCTGGCACTGAAAGGGTTAAAGACCTGTATGTATAAAATATGAGTTTATACCGATTATTATATACACTCCATAGCTAAGCTAATAGAATGCCTTACTTTTTCTATATAAATGTTCCTGTCAACATTAACCCTTCAAGGTCCAGAGTGACGTGCAACACATTACTTTGCAATGCATTGCACACCCCTTCTGTCCTTTAGGGCTTAAATAGCCGTCTGATTACCAAAGAGCAGGGATTATTATGTTTTGAAGCAATCATTTTTTTATTTTATAGAATTTGCATTGAGGGCCGGATTGGCCAAGCCTGAGATCTGCAACTGGCCCCTTGGCTTTAGTTGGGATGTCCCTGCTATAGAGAAGGTGGGCCCTATGTATAAGGTCAGAAGCAAAACAATTCTGGGGCAAACCACAGCTAATAATTCTCACTGATGTAAATGGGGTATTTAACCCTTTGAATGCCAGTGAGGTCTCCAATGCATAATGAAGAATCCATCTCTAGAGTTCAGGGAGCTAAAAAAACATTTAAATCAAGGGAAATGTTTCAATTCTGGGTTGTAGATGTGGGAATGAAGCTGCCATTTCAAAGCATGGCCACACATCCTATTTAAAGGAGCAGTAAACCTTTTTTTATGAAAACACATATTTTACAGAACATTTCCTGCTGAATAAAACAAGGGCACTCCCTTTGCTGTCAGATGTTTTATTCAAAATTTATAGCAGTTTAAATAATCAGGAAGTGAATTTACTGTGTTTACTTCCTGATAGTTCTAACTGACAGGAAGTGACAAGCAGTTTCTATCACATTCTATGGAGAACTGTATGTCTCTGACTTTCCTGACTTTCCTCTCCATTAGAATCTAACAGGAAATCTAATTAGAATTTGACCACTAGAGGGCACTGCAAATGTAAAAAAAACATGGGTTTAAACTGTAATAACTCTGGAAATATAAATCTCTGGGCAGTGGAAGTACCCTTATTTTACTCAATAGGAAAATCCCTACAATATATATTTTTTCATAAAAAAGTTTACTGCTCCTTTAAATAGGCTTTTAACTCTTTGATTGCTAGTTTGGTCTCCAGCATTCAGTTGCTTAACAAACCACTTAAATGAATGGGAACTTTTAAATTCTGGGATCAAGTTGCCAATTCAAAGCGGGGTCACCCCTTTTCTTCAAAATGGGGCTTTTAACCCTTTAAACACCAGCATTGTCTTCAATGCATTGCTCTGCAATGCTTTGGATACCTCTTTAGCATTCAGTGCATTAAAAGCCTCCATTTAAATCAATGGTCATTTTGGGAAGTTATTTATTACCAATGGTGCAGTTGCTTTGCTCTGAAATTGTTCCTTCTCTGCCATTATACACATGGCCACTTGTGAGGTACTGTAGATATTCTTCTCTAAAGGAGTAGTGGACACACCAAATATACTCCCAGCAAAGGTGGTATAATGATATTAAGGGTAATAAAACAAGTGAATTGAAGGGAAACAGGGATGTAAGGTAGAGTGTGAAACAGCAAAGAGAATAGGCATTTGGAATGGGTGAAAATGAAGTGTTATTTCTATAGTCAGCCTTCTATGTTTAGAGTGAGAGGTAATTGTACCTCTTGTATTCCTCAGCACTTTCCCCATGCTGCACACTGACCCCTTTCTAAAATTAGGCACTAGCTTCTGGGAGAAAAAAAACATTTGATGTACCTAAGGGGATCTAAGTAACACGTCCATAGAGAACTAGACAGACCTGCTTATTCCCTTAGGTGATAGAGGCATTTCCTATGCATTGTTTTGAAATGCACTGGAGACACTTCTAGAATCCAAGGGACATTTTAACGCATGAACATTCCCACATGTTTGCAGGGAACCTCCAGTCTCAAAGGGCTTCACTTTGAGTTCTCAAAGGTTCCAGATATTCAGTAAGGAACCAAGTTAATCATAAAATTAGAAAGGACAGAGGCTGTCTTGGTGCACAAGATGGCAATGAAACTCCCTTTCTCACAAATATTTATGGGCCTAAAACAGGCAACCATGAAACGTATATGGATCCTAAATGTATTCCTGTATTTGGGGCCATCTATTCAGTTTTGTCAGGGTTCTACAAGGTTCTTAAATCTACTCTAGAAAGTATACAAAGCCTTCCTCCCTTTACATTATGTTTGAAAAATGAGATATTCAGGTGCTCCACAAAATGTGAGTGATGTTTAGCCTAAACCTCAATATCCCAGGCACGAGGAATTTGCAAATACTTAACCTTAGAGTACCAGAGATGTATCTAATGAATGGCCTTGCAATGAGTTGAATAGCCCTTTAGCACTCAAGTGATTAAAACCATCACCTATGAATCATTCTGTTCTTGTGCCTTTGATAACTACAATCAGTCCTGAATGTCATGTCCATGGAGGTGGACATGATAGTTGCTCAGAGAACCACAGGACCTTAAAATCAGCTCACTGCATATGGTAATCATGAACCTTTAGGGATAAGATATGTTAAAAGGTGCCTAAAAGGGTTAAGGAGGCTCATATAGTTTGCCTGCCTCATTTTGAAAAGACTGCCAGCAACACTCATGGCATAGACATGGCATCCAGGACTGACCGAACATGTAATCTTTTGAAAAAAGGGACAAGGGCAAATTCAAAAGGGCCATTAGGATTTTCTGGCCATAGTAACGTACGTGGGGCTTATTATTAGGAGGTGCTAGCTCTTCTTTAACACACTGAATGATAGGGATGTCTACAGTGTATTGCTTAACAATGTGCTGGAGATGTTTCTAGGAGCCAAGTGGTTAATGAGCCTCAGTTTGTCAACACTGATGCATTTTAGGAAACTAAATGGTTGCTTCCATATCACTGTTAAAATCACAACACAACAATTACACAAAACAAAAAATGGTCAAAATAAGTACTACATATTTTTTTTACAATTCTTGGTAAGCATTCTTCTTAAGGAGAAAACGACATTTCTAGATACAATCCCTCCCTTTCCTCAAACACTTTTTTTTACAATTTATCTCAATTTTCCACTCATATGGCATGCTAGAAAGGCACTGCCATGCTCAATTGCACACCAAGGGCTGGATTCTATTACAGGTGCTAATTTTATCACTGCTTTTATCTCCAGTTTTCCCCATAGACTTCAATAGGAAAATATTTGATAAGACGGGAGTTAACATTTAGCACCTGCAATAGAATCTAGCCCCAAGTAGGCAACTGATTCGGAAATTGACAAAACTGGAATCAGGAATAAAGTCCATGTCTGGATCTATTCCCAACCCAAAAAAGCTCATCTATGCCTAAATAGCGGTACCCGTATGTACAGAAACGATAGAGGATGGTAGGACAATCCCCTGTACTATCACCACCACCAGACCGTGAGGAAGTCAAAGAGTTAAGCCATGAATGCCTTGTCATATTTTATGCCTGGTTAAATGAGACCTCTGCTTCAATATATATGCTTTTCTACCACTGAGTAAGATAGTGTTGCTATGGAGACACTAAAGGATGCTGATGTTGCTAGGGGCAACTATTCTGCAGCTACAACTATTCACTCCCCCCAGTCTCCTAAAATCCATCTCCCAACCCCCTGCTTCATACTGGCTGGAGGTAAAATCCTTGTGTGGTTAAAAAAAAAAGTGAGGTACATGTCATGATGTCCGTGTATTAAGAACAGGAGAGAAGTGTGCATCTTGAAAGTCTGTGTCTTAGGAAGAGATGGGAGATATGTGTCCTGATGCCTGTGTATTAGGAGGCAATGAGAGGCACATATCCTAATATCTGTTAGGAGGAAATTAGATGTATGTGTCCTGTCCTTATGTCTGTATTGGGAGAAGGGGAGAGGCATATGTCCTCATGTCTGTATTAGGAGGACATGAGAGCAATGGGTCCTCATGTCTCTTTATTAGGAGATAGTGTCAGATACATATCCGATGTGTGTATATTAGGAGGAAGTGAGAGGTATGTGTCCTGATGTGTGTGCATATTTGTAGGAGGAGAAAGCCATGTGTCCTGATGTCTGTTTGTTGGGAGGTGATGAAAGGCATGTGTGCTGATGAAAGGTAGGTGTCCTGGTGTCTATGTATTAAGAGAAGAGGAGGTGAGGTATGTCTGTGTATTATTAGGAGTTAAGAGGTACATGTTCTAATATATGTGTATTAGGAGTAAATGAGAAGTACATGTCCTGATATCTGTGTATTAGGAAAAGGTGTAAGGTATGTGTCCTGATATCTGTGAATAAGGAGGGTGTGAGAGGTATGTGTCCTGCTAATTATGTATTTGGAGGAGGCATATCTGCAGATGGTTGTGTATTAAGAGGAGATGAGAGGCATGTGTGCTGATGCCTGTGTATTAGGAGGAGGTGAGTGGTATGTGGCTTGATATCTGCATATTAGGAGGAGAAGATAATTGCCATGATATCTGTGCTATTAGAAGAGATGCAAGGCATGTGTTCTCATATCTGTATATTAGGAGTAGGTGAGAGGTATGCATCCTGATATCTATGTATTAGGAGGAGGTGAAAGGTAAATGTCCTGCTGTCTGTGTATTGGGAGTTGAAATGTATGTGTCCTGATGTATATGTATTAGGAGGAGATGAGAGATGTGTGTGTCCTGCTATCTGTATATTAGGAGTTTAGAGGTATGTGTCCTGATGTCTGTGTACTAAGAGGAGATGAGAGGTATGTGTCCTGTTGTCTGTGTATTAGTAAAAGTTGAGAGCTATGTGTCCTGACGTCTGTGTATTAGGAAGGGGTGAGTGGTATGTGTCCTCATATCTTTATTAGAAGGAAGTGAAAGGTATGTGTCTTGAAGTCTGTGTATTAGGAAGAGTTGAGAGGTATGTGTTCTGGTAACTGTGTATTACAAGGAGATGAGAGGTATGTGTCCTGGTATCTGTGTATTACAAGGAGATGAGAGGTATGTGTCTGATGACTGTATATTACAAGGAGTTTAAAGGTAAGTGTCCTGATGTCTGTGTATTAGGAGGAGGAGTGGGAGAGATCACAGTTATGCCAGTTTGTATCTCCTTCCTTTACCCTCCTGCCTCTGGAGACCTGTCCCAGTATACGGTAAGTGGGTGTATACGTATACTTGCCTTAAAAATCCATGTAGTTGTTGCTGTTCGGAGGATAGTCCATGCCAATGCACACAACACAAGACCCAGGAGTTCTATCCAGGTAAAACTGGCATGTGCCTGCAAAGTGCTCAAGGACAACTGTATCCCACAGTCTTTACATTTTTGCAGGGCATCTACAAATCTTTCCCCGCTCAGGTGCAGAAGATCAAAGTACCCAGAAGATGGGGGAAGCTGCAGATACTGAAGTTCCTCCATGGTTGGCAGAGAAAGAGTATCAGTGGTGTCTCTCAGATATTGTTATGTGCCTTTGAATGACTGTCAGATGGAGCAACGAAGAAGTGTCAGTATTACCTGTCCCTCAATGATCTGGCATTTGGATGGAAAGGAATGTGCAAATGAGTGATGCAGATTCCTTCCAAACTTATTAGGAGCTGTGCCAATTAGGCAGAAAACCATACAGCTGTTTTTTAATTATAACATTGTCCTTCTACCGTGAGACATAATGGGTCAATTAAATGATGCAGAGGGTGTAATGAGGTCTGAGATGCCACTCCTTGGCCTCTTGCTTCTGTCTCATGAGCAATAGGGGTGAGATGATGCAGGGTGAGTAGACCAAGGGAGACTTAATCTGCTCTCTGGGTGATGCATATGAAAGGAAGGGGAGGCAGATCTTCAGTAGCCACGGGGTCTTCTGTCTCTGGAAGGGAGCAGGTGGTGCAGTGAATCTCCCTCCCCCTGTAGAGAAGGATCCAGCGTAGGTCCTGGAAGGGAGGGGGAAGCTGCTGCTTCTTCTGTATTCAGATAGCAATCAGATCCAATGTAGGAAATCTGAGCAGACAGCCAAGGCTGGCACAGCATGGGCACCGAACACTGGGGAGGAGGGTCACCCAGCACCAAGGAGGGGGTACCTAGACTACAAACAAGGATGGTCCAGCTGCATATACATTCAGAACACGTTTGAATGAAGGGGAGGAGAAGACAGTTGAACAACCAATCTCATCCAGGAGAGGGGACAGAGCCTGTGTGACATCAGATCCAATAAACAGCCTTTTTAAATAGCTCAGGGAATACAACAGTGGGAAAAGGGAAATTCCATCTGTAAGCCTGGAGGGATGTCTGTGTATTAGTAGAAGGTGAGAGGTAAGTGTACTGATGCCTGTGTATTACTGAGAGTTGACTGGTATGTGTACTGATGTCTGTGTATAAGGAGGAGGGGAGAGGTATGTGTATTAATACCTGTGTATTAGGACTGAGGAGATGAGTAGTGTGTGGTCATATGAAGTGAGAAGGTATCAGAAGGAAGTGAGAGGTATCTGTCCTGGTATCTATATATTAGGAGGAGGTGGCAAGTGGTATGCTTCATGATGTTTATGTATTAGAAGTAAGTGTGTGAGAGGAATATGTCCTGAGATCTGTGTATTAGGAGAAAGTGGTAGAATAGTGTACTTATGTTTGTGTATTAGAGGGGGCTGAGAGGTATGTGTCCTGATGTCTGTGTAGTAAGAAGAGGTGGGGATGAGAGGAATGTGTCCTGATGTCTGTGTACTATGAGGGGGTGGGGTGAGTGGTATGTGTCCTGACATCTCTGTATTAGGAAGAGGTGCAATGTATGTGTTCTGATATCTGTGTATTAGGAGGATGCAAGAATGTGAGAGGCATATGTACTGATATTTGTGTATTAGGAGGATGTGAGAATGTGAGAGGCATGTGTCCTGATGTTTGTGTATTAAGAGGAACTGAGAGGCATGTGTCCTGATGTCTGTGTATTAGGAGGAGGTAAGAGGTATGTGTCCCGATATCTGTGTATTAAGAGGAGGTGAGTGGTATGTGTCGTGATATCTGTGTATTAAGAGGAGGTGAGTGGTATGTGTCGTGATATCTGTGTATTAGGAGGAGGTGAGAGGTATGTGTCCCGATGTCTGTGTATTAGGAGTTGAGAGGTATCTGTCCTGATATCTGTGTATTAGGAGGAGGTGAGAGGTATGTGTCTTGATATATGTGTATTAGGAGGATGCAAGAATGTGAGAGGCATGTGTACTGATATTTGTGTATTAGGAGGATGTGAGAATGTGAGAGGCATGTGTCCTGATGTTTGTGTATTAAGAGGAACTGAGAGGCATGTGTCCTGATGTCTGTGTATTAGGAGGAGGTAAGAGGTATGTGTCCCGATATCTGTGTATTAAGAGGAGGTGAGTGGTATGTGTCGTGATATCTGTGTATTAGGAGGAGGTGAGAGGTATGTGTCCCGATGTCTGTGTATTAGGAGTTGAGAGGTATCTGTCCTGATATCTGTGTATTAGGAGGAGGTGAGAGGTATGTGTCTTGATATATGTGTCTTAGGAGGAGCTGAGAGGCATGTGTCCTGATATCTGTGTATAAGGAGCTGAGAGGCATGTGTCATGATATATGTGTATTAGGAGTAGGTGAGAGGCATGTGTCCTGATGTCTCTGTATTAGGAAGGGGTGTGAGGTATGTGTTCTGATGTCTGAGTATTAGGAGGATGTGAGAATGTGACAGACGTGTGTCCTGATGTTTGTGTACAAGGAGGAACCGAGAGGAATATGTCCTGATGTCTGTGTATTAGGAGGAGGTGAGAGGTATGTGTCCTGATATATGTGTATTAGAAGGAGTTGAGAGCTATGTATCCTGATGTCTGTTTATTAGAAGGAAGTAAGAGGTATATGTTCTGATGTCTGTGTATTAGGAGGCAGTGAGTGGTGTGTGTTCTGATGTCTGTATATTAGGAGGTGGCATGTGGTATGCTTCACAATGTCTATCTATTAGAAGTAAGTGAGTGAGTGGTATGTGTCCTGATATCTGTGTATTAGGAGGAGCTGAGAGGCATGTGTCATGATATCTGTGTATTAGGATGAGGTGAGAGGCATGTGTCCTGATATCTGTGTATTAGGAGGAGGTGAGTGGTATGTGTCCTGATATCTGTGTATTAGGAGGAGATGAGAGGCATGTGTCCTGATATCTGTGTATTAGGAGGAGGTGAGAGTTATGTGTCCTGATGTCTGTTTATTAGAAGGAATTAAGAGTTATATGTTCTGATGTCTGTGTATTAGGAGGCAGTGAGTGGTGTGTGTTCTGTTGTCTGTATATTAGGAGGTGGCATGTGGTATGCTTCATGATCTCTATGTATTAGACGTAAGTGAGTGAGTGGTATGTGTCCTGATATCTGTGTATTAGGAGTAGGTGAGAGGTATGTGCCCTGATATATGTTTATTAGAAGGAGCTGAGAGGCATGTGCCCTGATATCTGTGTATTAGGAGGAGGTGAGAGGTATGTGTCCTGATATATGTTTATTAGGAGGAGCTAAGAGGCATGTGCCCTGATATCTGTGTATTAGGAGGAGGTGAGAGGTATGTGTCCTGATATATGTTTATTAGGAGGAGCTAAGAGGCATGTGTCCTGATATCTGTGTATTAAGAGGAGGTGAGAGGTATGTGTCCTGATATATGTTTATTAGGAGGAGCTGAGAGGCATGTGTCATGATATCTGTGTATTAGGAGGAGGTGAGAGGTATGTGTCCTGATATATGTGTATTAGGAGAAGCTGAGAGGCATATGTCCTGATATCTGTGTATTAGGTGGAGCTGAGAGGAATGTGTCCTGATATATGTGTCTTAGGAGAAGGTGAGAGGCATGTGTCCTGATATGTGTGTATTAGGAGGAGATGAGAGGTATGTGTCCTGACATGTGTGTATTAGGAGGAGATGAGAGGTATGTGTCCTGATATATGTGTATTAGGAGGAGATGAGAGGTATGTGTCCTGATATGTGTGTATTAGGAGGAGATGAGAGGCATGAGTCCTGATATATGTTTATTAGGAGGAGGTGAGTGGTATGTGTCCTGATGTCTGTGTATTAGGAGGAGATGAGAGGTATGTGTCCTGATATATGTGTATTAGGAGGAGATGAGAGGCATGAGTCCTGATATATGTATATTAGGAGGAGCTGAGAGGCATGTGTCCTGATATCTGTGTATTAGGAGGAGGTGAGAGGTATGTGTCCTGATGTCTGTTTATTAGAAGGAATTAAGAGATATATGTTCTGATGTCTGTGTATTAGGAGGCAGTGAGTGGTGTGTGTTCTGTTGTCTGTATATTAGGAGGTGGCATGTGGTATGCTTCATGATCTCTATGTATTAGACGTAAGTGAGTGAGTGGTATGTGTCCTGATATCTGTGTATTAGGAGTAGGTGAGAGGTATGTGTCCTGATATATGTTTATTAGGAGAAGCTGAGAGGCATATGTCCTGATATCTGTGTATTAGGTGGAGCTGAGAGGAATGTGTCCTGATATATGTTTCTTAATAGGAACTGAGAGGCATGTGTCCTGATATCTGTGTATTAGGTGGAGCTGAGAGGAATGTGTCCTGATATCTGTGTATTAGGTGGAGCTGAGAGGTATGTGTCCTGATATATGTTTATTAGGAGGAGCTGAGAGGCATATGTCCTGATATCTGTGTATTAGGTGGAGCTGAGAGGAATGTGTCCTGATTTATGTATATTAATAGGAACTGAGAGGCAAGTGCCCTGATATCTGTGTCTTAGGAGGAGATGAGAGGTATGTGTCCTGATATCTGTGTATTAGGAGGAGATGACAGGTATGTGTCCTGATTTATGTATATTAAGAGGAGCTGAGAGGCATGTGTCCTGATATCTGTGTATTAGAAGGAGATGAGAGGTATGTGTCCTGATATCTGTGTCTTAGGAGGAGATGAGAGGTATGTGTCCTGATATCTGTGTATTAGGAGGAGATGACAGGTATGTGTCCTGATTTATGTATATTAAGAGGAGCTGAGAGGCATGTGTCCTGATATCTGTGTATTAGAAGGAGATGAGAGGTATGTGTCCTGATATCTGTGTATTAGAAGGAGATGAGAGGTATGTGTCCTGATGTCTGTTTATTAGAAGGAAGTAAGAAATATATGTTCTGATGTCTGTGTATTAGGAGGCAGTGTGTGGCATGTGTTCTGATGTCTGTATATTAGGAGGTGGCAAGTGGTATGCTTCCTGATGTATCCCACAGCCTTTACATTTTTTCAGGGCATCTACAAATCTTTCCCCGCTCAGGTGCAGAAGATCAAAGTACCCAGAAGATGGGGGAAACTGCAGATACTGAAGTTCCTCCATGGCTGGCAGGGAAAGAGTATCAGTGGTGTCTCTCAGATATTGTTATGTGCCTTTGAATGACTGTCAGATGGAGCAACGAAGCAGTGTCAGTATTTCCTGTCCCTCAATGACCTGGCATTTGGATGGAATGGAATGAGTGATGCAGATTCCTCCTAAACTTAATGTTAGCTAAATGAATCAGGACATGTGCCAATTAGGCAGGAAACCATACAGCTGTTTTTTAATTATAACATTGTCCTTCTACCGTGAGACATAATGGGTCAATTAAATGATGCAGAGGGTGTAATGAGGTCTGAGATGCCACTCCTTGGCCTCTTACTTCTTCCTCATGGGCAGTAGGGGTGAGATGGTGGGGAGTCTGGAAGAACTCAAAAGCACAGATCACATAACAAGAGAAGAAAAATAAACAATGTATGTAAGTGTAGTAATTTAATAACAATGATAAAAATAATAACATAATCAATATGCACTCACAAATGCCCTTCGTGGGCTCAAAGCATGTCAAACGGGTATTCTCTCCCTCATAGCCTCAGTCTGCGTCCTCCTGGCTCACCTTGTAGCTGGTCCTCGATAATGTCCCTGGTTCTTAATGCCGTTTAGATGTTTAAATGTAACGTTGGTGCCTCTAAACGGCATTAAGAACCAGGGACATTATCGAGGACCAGCTACAAGGTGAGCCCGGAGGATGCAGACCGAGGCTATGAGGGAGAGAGTACCCGTCTGACATGCTTTGAGCCCAAGAAGGGCATTTGTGAGTGCATATTGATTGTTATTACTGTTATCATTTTTATTAAATTACTACACTTAGATACATTGTTTATTTTTCTTCTCTTGTTATGTGTGCTGTGCTTTTGAGTCCTTCCACACTCTGCTTTTGCCACTGTGGACAAGGCCAGTAGAGTTCTCTACCTGGTCCACTTTCAAGTGAATCTTCATCACCATCAATAACTTTTCATCCTTCATCTTCATCCATTATTCCATCCTATTCCTGAACCATTCCATCGTTCCATCCTCATTTCATTTTGGCTAAGTACTTCTAATTACTATTGACTTTAGTCAACATCTTATTCTTCTTTGATTACTAACCAGAGACCTACCAAGTCTGATATCAATTTGGTTCTCATATATATATTTATTTTTTATATTTTTTATTCTTCACCTTTAATTTTTATTTTCATTTTTTATTCATCATTTCTTATGTTACTCCTTTGTATATTATACTAATATCATTTAGATTTTTTATTGTATATTGTGGTTCTTAGCTTGACTATGTGACTAGGAGCGCTTTCCCACAGAGACAAGTTTTTCTTATAAGGGATGAGATGATGCAGGGTGAGTAGACCAAGGGAGACTTAATCTGCTCTCTGGGTGATGCATATGAAAGGAAGGGGAGGCAGATCTTCAGTAGACATGGGGTCTACTGTCTCTGGAAGGGGGCAGGTGGTGCAGTGAATCTCCCTCCCCCTGTAGAGAAAGATCCAGCATAGGTCCTGGAAGGTAGGGGGAAGCTGCTGCTTCTTCTGTATTCAGATAGCAATCAGATCCAATGTAGGAAATCTGAGCAGACAGCCAAGGCTGGCACTGCATGGGCACCGAACACTGGGGAGGAGGGTCACCCAGCACCAAGGAGGGGGTACCTAGACTACAAACAAGGATGGTCCAGCTGCATATACATTCAGAACACGTTTGAATGAAGGGGAGGAGAGGACAGTTGAACAACCAATCTCATCCAGGAGAGGGGACAGAGCCTGTGTGACATCAGATCCAATAAACAGCCCTTTTAAATAGCTCAGGGAATACAACAGTGGGAAAAGGGAAATTCCATCTGTAAGCCTGGAGGGATGTCTATGTATTAGTAGAAGGTGAGAGGTAAGTGTACTGATGTCTGTGTATTACTGAGAGCTGACTGGTATGTGTACTGATGTCTGTGTATAAGGAGGAGGGGAGAGGTATGTGTATTAATACCTGTGTATTAGGACTGAGGAGATGAGTAGTGTGTGGTCATATGACTATCAGAAGGAAGTGAGAGGTATCTGTCCTGGTATCTATATATTAGGAGGAGGTGGCAAGTGGTATGTTTCATGATGTTTATGTATTAGAAGTAAGTGTGTGAGAGGAATATGTCCTGAGATCTGTGTATTAGGAGAAAGTGGTAGAATTGTGTACTTATGTTTGTGTATTAGAGGGGGCTGAGAGGTATGTGTCCTCATGTCTTTGTAGTAAGAAGAGGTGGGGATGAGAGGAATGTGTCCTGATGTCTGTGTACTATGAGGGGGTGGGGTGAGTGGTATGTGTCCTGATGTCTCTGTATTAGGAAGAGGTGCAATGTATGTGTTCTGATGTCTGTGTATTAGGAGGATGCGAGAATGTGAGGCATGTGTCCTGATATTTGTGTATTAGGAGGATGTGAGAATGTGAGAGGCATGTGTCCTGATGTTTGTGTATTAGGAGGATGTGAGAGGCATGTGTCCTGATGTTTGTGTATTAGGAGGATGTGAGAGGCATGTGTCCTGATGTTTGTGTATTAGGAGGATGTGAGGCATGTGTCCTGATATTTGTGTATTAATAATCCTTTATTTATATAGCTCACACAGATTCCGCAGCACTTTACACTCATATTGGTTCCTGTCCCCATTGGGGCTCACAATCTAAATTCACCTATCAGTATGTCTTTTGGAGTGTGGGAGGAAACCAGAGTACCCGGAGGAAACCCAAGCAAACACAGTGAGAACATACAAACTCATTGCAGATGTTGTCCTTGGTGGGATTTGAACCCAGGACCCCAGCGCTGCAAGGCAACAGTGCTAACCACTGAGCCACTGTGCTGAGAATGTGAGAGGCATGTGTCCTGATATTTGTGTATTAGGGGGATGTGAGAATATGAGGCATGTGTCCTGATGTTTGTGTATTAGGAGGAGCTGAGAGGCATGTGTCCTGATGTCTGTATATTAGGAGGAGGTAATAGGTATGTGTCCCGATATCTGTGTATTAGGAGGAGGTGAGTGGTATGTGTCGTGATATCTGTGTATTAGGAAGAGGTGAGTGGTATGTGTCCTGATATCTGTATATTAGGATGAGGTGAGAGGTATGTGTCCCGATATCTGTGTATTAGGAGGAGGTGAGAAGCATGTGTCCTGATATCTGTGTATTAAGAGGAGGTGAGAGGTATATGTCGGGATATCTGTGTATTAGGATGAGGTGAGAGGTATGTGTCCTGATGTCTGTGTATTAGGAGGACTTGAGAGGTATGTGTCCTGATGTCTGTGTATAAGGAGGAGGTGAGAGGTATGTGTCCTGATACACGTGTATTAGGAGTTGCTGAGAGGCATGTGTCCTAATGTCTGAGTATTAGGAGGATGTGAGAATGTGAGAGACATGTGGCCTGATGTTTGTGTATTAGGAGGAAATGAGAGGCATGTGTCCTGATGTCTGTGTATAAGAAGGAGGTGAGAGGCATGTGTCCTGATGTCTCTGTATTAGGAGTAGGTGAGAGGTATGTGTCCTGATGTCTCTATATTAGGAAGGGGTGTGAGGTATGTGTTCTGATGTCTGCGTATTAGGAGGATGTGAGAATGTGACAGACTTGTGTCCTGATGTTTGTGTATAAAGAGGTACCGAGAGGCATGTGACCTGATGTCTGTGTATAAGGAGGAGGTGAGAGGTATGTGTCCTGATATATGTGTATTAGTAGGAGTTGAGAGTTATGTATCCTGATGTCTGTTTATTAGAAGTAAGAGGTATATGTTCTGATGTCTTTGTATTAGGAGGCAGTGAGTGGTGTGTGTTCTGATGTCTGCGTATTAGGAGGAGGTGAGAGGTATTTGACCTGATATATGGCTATTAGGAGGAGGTGAGAGGTATGTGTCCTGAAATATGTGTATTAGGAGGAGCTGTGAGGCATGTGTCCTGATATATGTGTATTAGGAGAAGGTGAGTAGTACGTGTCCTGATATCTGTGTATTAGGAGGAAGTGAGGGGTATGTGTCCTGATATATCTGTATTAGGAGGAGGTGAGAGTTGTGTCCTATCTGTGTATTAGGGGGGGCTGAGAGGCATGTGTCCTTATGTCTGTGTATTAGGAAGAGGTGTGAGGTATGTGTTCTTATGTCTGTGTATTAGGAGGATGCGAGAATGTGACAGACGTGTCCTGATGTCTGTGTATTAGGAGGAACTGAGAGGCATGTGTCCTGATATCAGTGAATGAGGAAGAGGTGAGTGGTATGTGTCCTGATATATGTGTATTAGGAGGAGGTGAGTGGTATGTGTCCTGATATCTGTGTATTAGGAGGAGCTGAGAGGCATGTGTCCTGATATCTGTGTATTAGGAGGAGTTGAGAGGTATGAGTCCTGCTATATGTGTTTTAGTAGGAATTGAGAGTTATGTGTCCTGATGTCTGTTTATTAGAAGGAAGGAAGAGGTATATGTTCTGATGTCTTTGTATTAGGAGGCAGTGAGTGGTGTGTGTTCTGATGTCTGTATATTAGGAGGTGGTAAGTGGTATGCTTCCTGATGTCTACGTATTAGAAGTAAGTGACAGGAATGTGTCCTCATAACTGTGTAATAGGAGACAGTGGTAGGTTTGTGTACTTATGTCTGTGTATTACTAAGAGTTGACCGGTATGTGTCCTGATGTCTGTGTATAAGGAGCTGAGAGGCATGTGTCATGATATATGTGTATTAGGAGTAGGTGAGAGGCATGTGTCCTGATGTCTCTGTATTAGGAAGGGGTGTGAGGTATGTGTTCTGATGTCTGAGTATTAGGAGGATGTGAGAATGTGACAGACGTGTGTCCTGATGTTTGTGTACAAGGAGGAACCGAGAGGAATATGTCCTGATGTCTGTGTATTAGGAGGAGGTGAGAGGTATGTGTCCTGATATATGTGTATTAGAAGGAGTTGAGAGCTATGTATCCTGATGTCTGTTTATTAGAAGGAAGTAAGAGGTATATGTTCTGATGTCTGTGTATTAGGAGGCAGTGAGTGGTGTGTGTTCTGATGTCTGTATATTAGGAGGTGGCATGTGGTATGCTTCACAATGTCTATCTATTAGAAGTAAGTGAGTGAGTGGTATGTGTCCTGATATCTGTGTATTAGGAGGAGCTGAGAGGCATGTGTCATGATATCTGTGTATTAGGATGAGGTGAGAGGCATGTGTCCTGATATCTGTGTATTAGGAGGAGGTGAGTGGTATGTGTCCTGATATCTGTGTATTAGGAGGAGATGAGAGGCATGTGTCCTGATATCTGTGTATTAGGAGGAGGTGAGAGTTATGTGTCCTGATGTCTGTTTATTAGAAGGAATTAAGAGTTATATGTTCTGATGTCTGTGTATTAGGAGGCAGTGAGTGGTGTGTGTTCTGTTGTCTGTATATTAGGAGGTGGCATGTGGTATGCTTCATGATCTCTATGTATTAGACGTAAGTGAGTGAGTGGTATGTGTCCTGATATCTGTGTATTAGGAGTAGGTGAGAGGTATGTGCCCTGATATATGTTTATTAGAAGGAGCTGAGAGGCATGTGCCCTGATATCTGTGTATTAGGAGGAGGTGAGAGGTATGTGTCCTGATATATGTTTATTAGGAGGAGCTAAGAGGCATGTGCCCTGATATCTGTGTATTAGGAGGAGGTGAGAGGTATGTGTCCTGATATATGTTTATTAGGAGGAGCTAAGAGGCATGTGTCATGATATCTGTGTATTAGGAGGAGGTGAGAGGTATGTGTCCTGATATATGTTTATTAGGAGGAGCTGAGAGGCATGTGTCATGATATCTGTGTATTAGGAGGAGGTGAGAGGCATATGTCCTGATATCTGTGTATTAGGTGGAGCTGAGAGGAATGTGTCCTGATATATGTTTATTAGGAGGAGATGAGAGGTATGTGTCCTGATATGTGTGTATTAGGAGGAGGTGAGAGGTATGTGTCCTGATATATGTGTATTAGGAGGAGATGAGAGGTATGTGTCCTGATATGTGTGTATTAGGAGGAGGTGAGAGGTATGTGTCCTGATATATGTGTATTAGGAGGAGATGAGAGGTATGTGTCCTGATATATGTGTATTAGGAGGAGATGAGAGGCATGAGTCCTGATATATGTATATTAGGAGGAGCTGAGAGGCATGTGTCCTGATATCTGTGTATTAGGAGGAGGTGAGAGGTATGTGTCCTGATGTCTGTTTATTAGAAGGAATTAAGAGATATATGTTCTGATGTCTGTGTATTAGGAGGCAGTGAGTGGTGTGTGTTCTGTTGTCTGTATATCAGGAGGTGGCATGTGGTATGCTTCATGATCTCTATGTATTAGACGTAAGTGAGTGAGTGGTATGTGTCCTGATATCTGTGTATTAGGAGTAGGTGAGAGGTATGTGTCCTGATATATGTTTATTAGGAGAAGCTGAGAGGCATGTGTCCTGATATCTGTGTATTAGGAGGAGGTGAGAGGTATGTGTCCTGATATATGTTTATTAGGAGGAGCTGAGAGGCATATGTCCTGATATCTGTGTATTAGGTGGAGCTGAGAGGAATGTGTCCTGATATATGTTTCTTAATAGGAACTGAGAGGCAAGTGCCCTGATATCTGTGTCTTAGGAGGAGATGAGAGGTATGTGTCCTGATATCTGTGTATTAGGAGGAGATGACAGGTATGTGTCCTGATTTATGTATATTAAGAGGAGCTGAGAGGCATGTGTCCTGATATCTGTGTATTAGAAGGAGATGAGAGGTATGTGTCCTGATATCTGTGTATTAGAAGGAGATGAGAGGTATGTGTCCTGATGTCTGTTTATTAGAAGGAAGTAAGAAATATATGTTCTGATGTCTGTGTATTAGGAGGCAGTGTGTGGCATGTGTTCTGATGTCTGTATATTAGGAGGTGGCAAGTGGTATGCTTCCTGATGTATCCCACAGCCTTTACATTTTTTCAGGGCATCTACAAATCTTTCCCCGCTCAGGTGCAGAAGATCAAAGTACCCAGAAGATGGGGGAAACTGCAGATACTGAAGTTCCTCCATGGCTGGCAGGGAAAGAGTATCAGTGGTGTCTCTCAGATATTGTTATGTGCCTTTGAATGACTGTCAGATGGAGCAACGAAGCAGTGTCAGTATTTCCTGTCCCTCAATGACCTGGCATTTGGATGGAATGGAATGAGTGATGCAGATTCCTCCTAAACTTAATGTTAGCTAAATGAATCAGGACATGTGCCAATTAGGCAGGAAACCATACAGCTGTTTTTTAATTATAACATTGTCCTTCTACCGTGAGACATAATGGGTCAATTAAATGATGCAGAGGGTGTAATGAGGTCTGAGATGCCACTCCTTGGCCTCTTACTTCTTCCTCATGGGCAGTAGGGGTGAGATGGTGGGGAGTCTGGAAGAACTCAAAAGCACAGATCACATAACAAGAGAAGAAAAATAAACAATGTATGTAAGTGTAGTAATTTAATAACAATGATAAAAATAATAACATAATCAATATGCACTCACAAATGCCCTTCGTGGGCTCAAAGCATGTCAAACGGGTATTCTCTCCCTCATAGCCTCAGTCTGCGTCCTCCTGGCTCACCTTGTAGCTGGTCCTCGATAATGTCCCTGGTTCTTAATGCCGTTTAGATGTTTAAATGTAACGTTGGTGCCTCTAAACGGCATTAAGAACCAGGGACATTATCGAGGACCAGCTACAAGGTGAGCCCGGAGGATGCAGACCGAGGCTATGAGGGAGAGAGTACCCGTCTGACATGCTTTGAGCCCAAGAAGGGCATTTGTGAGTGCATATTGATTGTTATTACTGTTATCATTTTTATTAAATTACTACACTTAGATACATTGTTTATTTTTCTTCTCTTGTTATGTGTGCTGTGCTTTTGAGTCCTTCCACACTCTGCTTTTGCCACTGTGGACAAGGCCAGTAGAGTTCTCTACCTGGTCCACTTTCAAGTGAATCTTCATCACCATCAATAACTTTTCATCCTTCATCTTCATCCATTATTCCATCCTATTCCTGAACCATTCCATCGTTCCATCCTCATTTCATTTTGGCTAAGTACTTCTAATTACTATTGACTTTAGTCAACATCTTATTCTTCTTTGATTACTAACCAGAGACCTACCAAGTCTGATATCAATTTGGTTCTCATATATATATTTATTTTTTATATTTTTTATTCTTCACCTTTAATTTTTATTTTCATTTTTTATTCATCATTTCTTATGTTACTCCTTTGTATATTATACTAATATCATTTAGATTTTTTATTGTATATTGTGGTTCTTAGCTTGACTATGCGACTAGGAGCGCTTTCCCACAGAGACAAGTTTTTCTTATAAGGGGTGAGATGATGCAGGGTGAGTAGACCAAGGGAGACTTAATCTGCTCTCTGGGTGATGCATATGAAAGGAAGGGGAGGCAGATCTTCAGTAGACATGGGGTCTACTGTCTCTGGAAGGGGGCAGGTGGTGCAGTGAATCTCCCTCCCCCTGTAGAGAAAGATCCAGCATAGGTCCTGGAAGGTAGGGGGAAGCTGCTGCTTCTTCTGTATTCAGATAGCAATCAGATCCAATGTAGGAAATCTGAGCAGACAGCCAAGGCTGGCACTGCATGGGCACCGAACACTGGGGAGGAGGGTCACCCAGCACCAAGGAGGGGGTACCTAGACTACAAACAAGGATGGTCCAGCTGCATATACATTCAGAACACGTTTGAATGAAGGGGAGGAGAGGACAGTTGAACAACCAATCTCATCCAGGAGAGGGGACAGAGCCTGTGTGACATCAGATCCAATAAACAGCCCTTTTAAATAGCTCAGGGAATACAACAGTGGGAAAAGGGAAATTCCATCTGTAAGCCTGGAGGGATGTCTATGTATTAGTAGAAGGTGAGAGGTAAGTGTACTGATGTCTGTGTATTACTGAGAGCTGACTGGTATGTGTACTGATGTCTGTGTATAAGGAGGAGGGGAGAGGTATGTGTATTAATACCTGTGTATTAGGACTGAGGAGATGAGTAGTGTGTGGTCATATGACTATCAGAAGGAAGTGAGAGGTATCTGTCCTGGTATCTATATATTAGGAGGAGGTGGCAAGTGGTATGTTTCATGATGTTTATGTATTAGAAGTAAGTGTGTGAGAGGAATATGTCCTGAGATCTGTGTATTAGGAGAAAGTGGTAGAATTGTGTACTTATGTTTGTGTATTAGAGGGGGCTGAGAGGTATGTGTCCTGATGTCTTTGTAGTAAGAAGAGGTGGGGATGAGAGGAATGTGTCCTGATGTCTGTGTACTATGAGGGGGTGGGGTGAGTGGTATGTGTCCTGATGTCTCTGTATTAGGAAGAGGTGCAATGTATGTGTTCTGATGTCTGTGTATTAGGAGGATGTGAGAATGTGAGAGGCATGTGTCCTGATGTTTGTGTATTAGGAGGATGTGAGAGGCATGTGTCCTGATGTTTGTGTATTAGGAGGATGTGAGGCATGTGTCCTGATGTTTGTGTATTAGGAGGATGTGAGGCATGTGTCCTGATATTTGTGTATTAATAATCCTTTATTTATATAGCGCACACAGATTCCGCAGCACTTTACACTCATATTGGTTCCTGTCCCCATTGGGGCTCACAATCTAAATTCACCTATCAGTATGTTTTTTGGAGTGTGGGAGGAAACCGGAGTACCCGGAGGAAACCCAAGCAAACACAGTGAGAACATACAGTGTAGATGTTGTCCTTGGTGGGATTTGAACCCAGGACCCCAGCGCTGCAAGGCAACAGTGCTAACCACTGAGCCACTGTGCTGAGAATGTGAGAGGCATGTGTCCTGATATTTGTGTATTAGGGGGATGTGAGAATATGAGGCATGTGTCCTGATGTTTGTGTATTAGGAGGAGCTGAGAGGCATGTGTCCTGATGTCTGTATATTAGGAGGAGGTAATAGGTATGTGTCCCGATATCTGTGTATTAGGAGGAGGTGAGTGGTATGTGTCGTGATATCTGTGTATTA
This sequence comes from Rhinophrynus dorsalis, assembly GCA_037306005.1. NCBI lineage: Eukaryota > Metazoa > Chordata > Amphibia > Anura > Rhinophrynidae > Rhinophrynus > Rhinophrynus dorsalis. Next base: position 263,959,807 of record CM074718.1, read on the forward strand.
GGAAGAGGTGAGTGGTATGTGTCCTGATATCTGTATATTAGGATGAGGTGAGAGGTATGTGTCCCGATATCTGTGTATTAGGAGGAGGTGAGAAGCATGTGTCCTGATATCTGTGTATTAAGAGGAGGTGAGAGGTATATGTCGGGATATCTGTGTATTAGGATGAGGTGAGAGGTATGTGTCCTGATGTCTGTGTATTAGGAGGAGTTGAGAGGTATGTGTCCTGATGTCTGTGTATAAGGAGGAGGTGAGAGGTATGTGTCCTGATACACGTGTATTAGGAGGAGCTGAGAGGCATGTGTCCTAATGTCTGAGTATTAGGAGGATGTGAGAATGTGAGAGACGTGGCCTGATGTTTGTGTATTAGGAGGAAATGAGAGGCATGTGTCCTGATGTCTGTGTATAAGGAGGAGGTGAGAGGCATGTGTCCTGATGTCTCTGTATTAGGGGTAGGTGAGAGGTATGTGTCCTGATGTCTCTATATTAGGAAGGGGTGTGAGGTATGTGTTCTGATGTCTGCGTATTAGGAGGATGTGAGAATGTGACAGACTTGTGTCCTGATGTTTGTGTATAAAGAGGTACCGAGAGGCATGTGACCTGATGTCTGTGTATAAGGAGGAGGTGAGAGGTATGTGTCCTGATATATGTGTATTAGTAGGAGTTGAGAGTTATATATCCTGATGTCTGTTTATTAGAAGGAAGTAAGAGGTATATGTTCTGATGTCTTTGTATTAGGAGGCAGTGAGTGGTGTGTGTTCTGATGTCTGCGTATTAGGAGGAGGTGAGAGGTATTTGACCTGATATATGGCTATTAGGAGGAGGTGAGAGGTATGTGTCCTGAAATATGTGTATTAGGAGGAGCTGTGAGGCATGTGTCCTGATATATGTGTATTAGGAGAAGGTGAGTAGTACGTGTCCTGATATCTGTGTATTAGGAGGAAGTGAGGGGTATGTGTCCTGATATATCTGTATTAGGAGGAGGTGAGAGTTGTGTCCTATCTGTGTATTAGGGGGGCTGAGAGGCATGTGTCCTTATGTCTGTGTATTAGGAAGAGGTGTGAGGTATGTGTTCTTATGTCTGTGTATTAGGAGGATGTAAGAATGTGACAGACGTGTCCTGATGTCTGTGTATTAGGAGGAACTGAGAGGCATGTGTCCTGATATCAGTGAATGAGGAAGAGGTGAGTGGTATGTGTCCTGATATATGTGTATTAGGAGGAGGTGAGTGGTATGTGTCCTGCTATATGTGTATTAGTAGGAATTGAGAGTTATGTGTCCTGATGTCTGTTTATTAGAAGGAAGGAAGAGGTATATGTTCTGATGTCTTTGTATTAGGAGGCAGTGAGTGGTGTGTGTGCTGATGTCTGTATATTAGGAGGTGGTAAGTGGTATGTTTCCTGATGTCTACGTATTAGAAGTAAGTGACAGGAATGTGTCCTCATAACTGTGTAATAGGAGACAGTGGTAGGTTTGTGTACTTATGTCTGTGTATTACTAAGAGTTGACCGGTATGTGTACTGATGTCTGTGTATAAGGAGGAGGGGAGAGGTATGTATATTAATACCTGTGTATTAGGATTGAGATCATGAGTAGTGTGTGGTCAGATGACTATCAGAAGGAAGTGAGAGGTATGTGTCCTGGTATATAAGTATTAGTAGGAGTTCAGAGTTATGTGTATGTATTAGAATGAAGTGAAATATATGTGTCCTTTTATCTGTGAATTAAAAGAAAGTGAGAGGTATGTGAGGTATGTGTCCCAATGTCTGTTCATTGTGACTACATGAGTGTTAGGTGTCTTCATGCCTGTTTTAGAAGGAGGTGAGTGGTATGAGTTCTGATGTCTGTGTATTAGGAGGAGCTGAGAGGTATGTGTCCTAATGTCTGTGTATTAGGAGAGTGTGAGAGGAATGTGTCCTGATGTCTGTGTATTAGAAGGAGCTGAGAGCAATGTGTCCCAATGTCTGTGTATTAGGAGGATTTCTCTGTATCAGAAGGAGGTGAGAGGCATGTGTCTTGATGTCTCTGTATAAGGATGAGGGGAGAGGTATGTGTCTCGATATATGTGTATTAGGAGGAGATGAGAGGCATGTGCCCTGATATCTGTGTATTAGGAGGAGGTGAGAGGCATGTGTGCTGATGACTATGTAGTAGGAGGCAGTGAAAGGTATGTGTCATGATGTCTGTGTATTAGGAGGAGTTGAGAGTTATGTGTCATGATGTCTGTGTGTTAGAAGGAAGTAAGAGGTATATGTTCTGATGTCTGTGTATTAGGAGGCAGTGAGTGGTGTGTGTTCTGATGTCTGTATATTAGGAGGTGGCATGTGGTATGCTTCATGATGTCTATGTATTAGAAGTAAGTGAGTGAGTGGCATGTGTCCTGATATCTGTGTATTAGGAGGAGCTGAGAGGCATGTATCATGATATCTGTGTATTAGGAGGCGGTGAGAGGTATGTGTCCTGATATATGTTTATCAGGAGGAGCTGAGAGGCATGTGTCCTGATATCTGTGTATTAGGTGGAGCTGAGAGGCATGTGTCCTAATGTATGTGTCTTAGTAGGGACTGAGAGGCAAATGCCCTGATATCGGTGTCTTAGGAGGAGGTGAGTGGTATGTGTCCTGATATCTTTGTATTAGGAGGAGATGAGAGGTATGTGTCCTGATATATGTTTATTAGGAGGAGCTGAGAGGCATGTGTCCTGATATCTGTGTATTAGGAGGAGGTGAGAGGTATGTGTCCTGATATCCGTGTATTAGGAGGAGGTGAGAGGTATGTGTCCTGATGTCTGTTTATTAGAAGGAAGTAAGATATTTATGTTCTGATGTGTGTGTATTAGGAGGCAGTGTGTGATGTGTATTCTGATGTCTGTATATTAGGAGGTGGCAAGTGGTATGCTTCCTGATGTCTGTGTATTAGAAGTAAGTGATGTGCCCTGATATCGGTGTCTTAGGAGGAGGTGAGTGGTATGTGTGCTGATATCTTTGTATTAGGAGGAGACGAGAGGTATGTGTCCTGATATATGTCTATTAGGAGGAGCTGAGAGGCATGTGTCCTGATAAATGTGTATTAGGAGGAGGTGAGAGGTATGTGTCCTGATATCTGTGTATTAGGAGGAGGTGAGAGGCATGTGTGCTGATGACTATGTAGTAGGAGGCAGTGAAAGGTATGTGTCATGATGTCTGTGTATTAGGAGGAGTTGAGAGTTATGTGTCATGATGTCTGTGTGTTAGAAGGAAGTAAGAGGTATATGTTCTGATGTCTGTGTATTAGGAGGCAGTGAGTGGTGTGTGTTCTGATATCTGTGTATTAGGAGGAGGTGAGAGGTATGTGTCCTGATATATGTCTATTAGGAGGAGCTGAGAGGCATGTGTCCTGATAAATGTGTATTAAGAGGAGGTGAGAGGTATGTGTCCTGATATCTGTGTATTAGGAGGAGGTGAGAGGTATGTGTCCTGATATCTGTTTATTAGGAGGAGACGAGAGGTATGTGTCCTGATATATGTCTATTAGGAGGAGCTGAGAGGCATGTGTCCTGATATATGTTTATTAGGAGGAGCTGAGAGGCATGTGTCCTGATGTCTGTGTATTAGGGGGGGCTGAGAGGCATGTGACCTGATGTCTGTGTATTAGGAGGAGGTGAGAGGTATGTGTCCTGATGTCTCTGTATCAGGGGAGGTATGTGTTCTTATGTCTGTGTATTAGGAGGATGTGAGAATGTGACAGACATCTGTCCTGATGTCTGTGTATAAGGAGGAACTGAGTGGCATGTGTCCTGATATCTGTGTATGAGGAAGAGGTGAGTGGTATGTGTCCTGATATCTGTGTATTAGGAGGAGGTGAGTGGTATGTGTCCTGATATCTGTGTATTAGGAGGAGCTGAGAGGCATGTGTCCTGATAATTGTGTATTAGGAGGAGGTGAGAGGTATGTGTCCTGATGTCTGTTTATTAGAAGGAAGGAAGATATTTATGTTCTGATGTGTGTGTATTAGGAGGCAGTGTGTGGTGTGTATTCTGATGTCTGTATATTAGGAGGTGGCAAGTGGTATGCTTCCTGATGTCTGTGTATTAGAAGTAAGTGATGTGTCCTGATATCTGTGTATTAGGAGACAATAGTAGGTATGTGTACTTATGTCTGTGTATTAGAGGGAGCTTAGAGTTATCTGTCCTTATGTATGTGTACTAGGAGGGGGTATAGGTATGTGTCCTGATGTCTCTGTATTAGGAGGAGGTGAGTGGTATGTGTCCTGATATCTGTGTATTAGGAGGAGGTGAGTGGTATGTGTCCTGATATCTGTGTATTAGGAGGAGCTGAGAGGCATGTGTCCTGATAATTGTGTATTAGGAGGAGGTGAGAGGTATGTGTCCTGATGTATGTTTATTAGAAGGAAGCAAGAGGTATATGTTCTGATGTCTTTGTATTAGGAGGCAGTGAGTGGTGTGTGTTCTGTTGTCTGTATAATAGGAGGTGGCAAGTGGTATGCTTTTTGAGGTCTGAGTATTAAAAGTAAGTGATAGGAATGTGTCCTCATATCTGTGTATTAGGAGACAGTGGTAGGTTTGTGTACTTATGTCTGTGATTTACTAAGAGTTGACCAGTATGTGTACTGATGTCTGTGTATAAGGAGAAGGGGAGAGGTATGTGTACTAATACCTGTGCATTAGGATTGAGAAGATGAGTAGTGTGTGGTCAGGTGACTATCAGAAGGAAGTGAGAGGTATGTGTCCTGGTATATAAGTATTAGGAGGAGTTCAGAAGTATGTGTATGTATAAGAATGAAGTGAAATATATGTGTCCTTTTATCTGTGAATTAATAGTGACAGCCGCGTTCGTAGCGGCTGTCACCTTAATGCCCGGGGAACATTTTTTTTTTTTCAAACAAGTCCGGGGTCTCCGAGCGGCGTGCAGCCGCACGGACACCCGGACTTCCGTGACTTACCAGGTACGTCCTCTGTCACTAAGTGACAGTTTCTGAGGGACGTACCTGGTAAGTCATTCGTCGTTAAGGGGTTAAAAGAAAGTGAGAGGTATGTGAGGTATGTGTATTTGGAAGCAGTGAGAGGTGTGTCCTGATGTTTGTGTATTAGACGTAAGTGAGAGGTATATGTCCAGATGGCTGTGTATTAGTAGGAGGTGGGAGATTTTTTTGTCCTTATATCTAATAGGAGGCGAGAGCGGGGTATTCTGGTCTGTGTATTAGCTGGAGGTAATAGGCTTGTGTCTGTGCATTTGTCCTCATGTCTGTGAGGTGAGAGGTATGTGTCCTAATGTCTGTGTATTTGGAAGAGGTGAGTGGTATGTTCCTGATGTCTGAGTATGTGTATTAGGAGGAGGTGGCTGGCTTGTGTCCTTCTCTATGTGTATTAAGAGGAGCTTGAGTGGTGTGTGTTCTGATGTCTGTGTATTAGGAGGGATGGAGAGGTATGTGTCCTAATGTCTGTGTATTATAAGTAAATGAAAAGTATGTGTCCCGATGTCTGTGTAGAAGGAAGAGGTCAGTGGTGTGTGTCCTGATGTCTGTATTATAAAGAGGTGAGAGGTATGTGTCCCGATGTCTATGTAATAGGAAGAGGTGAGTGGTATGTGTCCTGATGTCTGTATTAGAAGCAAGTGAGAGGTATGTGTCCTGATGTCTGTATTAGAAGGAGGTGAGTGGTATGTGTCCTGAAGTCTGTGTATTAAACTTTAGATGAATGTATCCTGTGTCCTGAAGTCTGTGTATTAGGAGCAGATGGTAGGTTTGTGACCTTATCTATGTGTATTAAGATGTCTGATGTCTGTATTTGAAGCAAGTGAGAGGTATGTGTCCTGATGTCTGTATTAGAAGGAGGTGAGTGGTATGTCCCCTGCTGTCTGTGTAGTAGGAAGAGGTGAGTGGGATGTGTCCTAAAGTCTATATTAGAAGCAGGTGAGTGGTATGTGTCCTGATGTCTGTATTAGACGCAGGAAGATGTTTGTGTAGGATTAGAAGCAGGTGAGAGGTATGTGTCCTGATGTATGTGTATTAGGAAGAGGTGAGTGGTATGTGTCCTGATATCTGTATTAGAAGGAGGTAAGAGGTATGTGTCCTGAAGTCTGTGTATTAAACGTTAGATGAATGTGTCCTGTGTCCTGAGGTCTGTGTATTAGGAGCAGATGGTAGGTTTGTGACCTTATCTATGTGTATTAAGAGGAGCCTGAGTGGTGTGTGTTATGACGTCTGTGTATAAGGAGGGATGGAGAGGTATGTGTCCTAATGTCTGTGTATTATAAGTAAATGAAAGGTATGTGTCCCGATGTCTGTGTAGTAGGAAGAGGTGAATGGTATGTGTCCTGATGTCTGTATTAGAAGCAGATGAGAGGTAAGTGTACTGGTGTCTGTGTAGTAGGAAGAGGTGAATGGTATGTGTCCTGATGTCTGTATTACAAGCAGGTGAGAGGTATGTGCAGGGCTGGATTTACATCTCAGGAGCCTGTAGGCACAGAAATTTGAAGCGCCCCCCCCCGTGGGCCATCTGCACTGGATACCTCCACAATGCTCCTAATCTCCACGTTGTCCCCACCATCATCTCCATATTGCCCTCACATTGCCCCCATCATCTCCATATACCATATTGCCCTCACATTGCCCCCATCAGCTCCATACTGTCCCCATCATCTCCATACTGCCTTCACACTGCCCCCATCAGCTCCACATTGCCCTCACATTGCCCCCCATCAGCTCCATATTGCCCTCACAATGCCCACCATCAGCTCCATATTGCCCCATCAGCTCCACATTTCCCTCACAATGCCCCCCATCAGCTCCACATTGTCCTCACAATGCCCCCCATCAGCTCCACATTGCTCCCATCAGCTCCACATTGCCCTCACAATGCCCCCCATCAGCTCCATATTGCCCCATCAGCTCCACATTGCCCTCACAATGCCCCCCATCAGCTCCACATTGCCCTCACAATGCCCCCCATCAGCTCCACATTGCCCTCACAATGCCCCCCATCAGCTCCACATTGTCCTCACAATGCCCCCCATCAGCTCCACATTGCTCCCATCAGCTCCACATTGCCCTCACAATGCCCCCCATCAGCTCCATATTGCCCCCATCAGCTCCACATTGCCCTCACAATGCCCCCCATCAGCTCCACATTGCCCTCACAATGCCCCCCATCAGCTCCACATTGTCCTCACAATGCCCCCCATCAGCTCCACATTGCTCCCATCAGCTCCACATTGCCCTCACAATGCCCCCCATCAGCTCCATATTGCCCCCATCAGCTCCACATTGCCCTCACAATGCCCCCCATCAGCTCCACATTGCCCTCACAATGCCCCCCATCAGCTCCACATTGTCCTCACAATGCCCCCCATCAGCGCCATATTGCCCCCATCAGCTCCACATTGCCCTCACAATGCCCCCCATCAGCTCCACATTGCCCTCACATTGCCCCCCACCCCATCAGCTCCAACTTGCCCCCCATTAGCTCCACATTGCCCCCCCATTAGCTCCACATTGCCCTCACATTGCCTCCCCCCGTTGTCCGTTTCCTATCTCCCTGGTAGGAGATCTGTATGTGCCTCCTTTGTCACAGTCTTGTACCTGATGGAGCTCATGCGCGGTCTCCTATTCAGGAATGCAGAGCGCTGGGAGATGATGTCATCTCCCAGCGCTCTGCATTCCTAAAGAGGTGACGAGGGAGCTCCATCAGGTACAAGACTGGGGGGGTGGGCAATGTGAGTGGGTGCCACTGGCGCAGCCAGAGAGGTGGCTAGTTTTTTGTTTTTTTTAAAAGAATATTAAAAATAAATAAATAAAAAAATACAAATGGCAGGCGCCCCTCGTTGGCGTGCGCCTGTAGGCAGGTGCCTACTTTGCCTAATGGCAAATCCGGCCCTGGGTATGTGTCCCGGTGTCTGTGTAGTAGGAAGAGGTGAGTGGTATGTGTCATGTTGTCTGTATTAGAAGGAGGTGAGAGGTATGTGTCCCGGTGTCTGTGTAGTAGGAAGAGGTGAGTGGTATGTGTCCTGATGTCTGTATTAGAAGCAGGTGAGAGGTATGTGTCCTGATGTCTGCATTAGAAGCAGGCGAGAGGTAAGTGTACTGGTGTCTGCGTAGTAGGAAGAGGTGAGCGGTATGTGTCCTGAAGTCTGTATTAGAAGCAAGTGAGTGGTATGCTTCCTGATGTCTGTGTAGTAGGAAGATGTGAGTGGTATGTGTCCTGATGTCTGTGTAGTAGGAAGATGTGAGTGGTATGTGTCCTGATGTCTGTATTAGAAGCAGGAAGATGTTTGTGTAGTATTAGAAGCAGGTGAAAGGTATGTGTCCTGATGTCTGTGTAGTAGGAAGAGATGAGTAGTATGTGTCCTGATATCTGTATTAGAAGGAGGTGAGAGGTATGTGTCCTAAAGTCTGTGTATTAAACGTTAGATGAATGTATCCTGTGTCCTAAGATCTGTGTATTAGGAGCAGATGATAGGTTTGTGACCTTATTTTTGTATATTAGGAGAAGATGAGATCTATATGTCCGGATATCTGTGTATTAGAAGTATGTGAGTAGTGTGTGTGTTCTAATATCTGTGTATTAGGAGGATGTGAGTAGTGTGTGTGTTCTGATATCTGTGTATTAGGAGGATGTGAGTAGTGTGTGTGTTCTGATATCTGTGTATTAGGAGGATGTGAGTGGTGTGTGTCTTGATGTCTGTGTATTAGAAGGAAGTGAGAGGTATGTGTCCTGGTGTCTGTGTATTAGAAAGTAGACAGGTATGTGTCCTGATGTCTGTTTATTAAGAGTAGGTAAGAGGTATTTGTGTCTTGTCATCAGTGTATTAAGAGGATGTGAGAGGTTGTACTTATGTTTGTATATTAGGAGGATTTGAGAGTTGTGTGTCCTGATGTCTGTGTATTAGGATGAGTTGAGAGGTATCTGTCCTGATGTCTGTGTATTAGGATGAGGGGAGTGGTATGTGTCCTGATACTAGAAATAAATATATTAAGTCCAACCTGAGTATTAGATGACCACACAGTTCTTATGAGTCCAATGTTGATGGAAGGAAAGAGATTGAAGGATGGAGATAGCGTCGATGAATGATGATGAAATGAAAAATGAAATAAATAAATGGTGATGATAATGTATCAGTCACTGTCAATGGATACCCACTTCCTCTGCTGCCCGTGCTGCTATTCCAGAAATGATTCTGCCGATCATCAACCAAGAGAACTAGCAAACAGGAGAGGAGAGAAGCGCACAAGGCGGACAAGTAGGGGTATATATCTCAGTGTAGTATTTTATTAAACACCATGACAATAAAAACATACAATAAATGCACTCACGTTTTCCCCATCTTGGGGTGATGCATATTGGGGTCCCTACCCCCAGTTAGGCAAGTGCTGCGTCCTTACGAATCCTCCAGTAAGCCACATATTTTTCTGATTAATAGTGCCTTCCTAGCCTGAACAACACCATCCCATATTACTATGTATGTTTAGAGTTATTAGAGTGGTTTATTAAAATATTTATGAATATATCAGAAAGCTGGCAACTTTTATTAAAATCGGTGCATATATGCAGTCACACTGTGTCTCTTACCCACTCTGACACCAAATATTTCCAACAACACTTACTATATGTAATTTTTACCAAAAATGCAGAATATTCTATAAGCACGTATTTTGATAGGTGCCAGGAAAACCATAAAAATGCAGTCAGGCACACCATCTGGATTACAATCAGCTCTCTGACAACTGCTGGGAATCAGAGCTGTGCCCATATTGGCTGCCCCACCTCTGGCATGCCGGATAGCTTAATACCCAACTGGAGTGGGGAGAGCTACTCCCAGGTAGCTGATGAGCTACCAGTAGCTCACAGGATACTTTTTGGAAGCCCTTTTTCGTAAATACACAGACATCTGTGTACCCCTCCTAATGCACAGATGTCAGGACCAAGAGCTTTTTAATACTTGGGTGTACTCGGGATTTGCAGAGGACCTCCTGTTTCAGGGGGCTTAACTTTGTGTGCAACATTTGGGTACAATCTATATGGAAATGATGCATTGCATCTAAATGGTAAGGGAGCACCGTGCTAGTGGATAGAATGCTTAGAAGGTTGGAGGAGCTTTTAAAGTAGGAAAGGTGGGGAGGGTAAAGCTAGTAAAAGTGGGGTCGATAGGGTAGGGAGGATCGTACATAGTTGTGGAGAAAGGGTGGGGACAAATGGAGCTAATAGTGAGGAACTCCAATTAAATGAGGATGTAGAAAAAAGTCAAGTAGTAGGTAAAATACGTTAAAACAACAAAATGAATTGTATGTTGGTGAAGGATAAAGTATGTTAGGTAAAAATGGTAGAACTAGAATTTCAGGTGGTTAATGAGCATTTAGACATAACTGGTAAAACCAAAATATGGTGGGATGATACTCATGATTAGGCTGTAAATATAGAGGGCTATTCCCTGTTTAGGAGAGAGGATTAATAGATGAGGCTGGGGATTGGTGTGTGTTTATATTTGAAAACAGCTCTAAATCCATGTTTAAAGTGCGATATTTAAGAGGAAACTGGCCATAATGTGGGGTCCTTGTAGGTAGAAATTGAGTCTAACGGTGGCATAAAAGGTAAAAAAAAAAAGTGTTAGTGGGTATATATTGCAAACCATGTAATATTGATGAGAATGTTGAGGCCCAACTGTTATTGCAAATGAGGAAAGTTGTGCATCTTGGACATACTATAATTATGGGAGATTTTAACTATCCATATATAAACTGGAGACATGAGACCTGTCAGAGGGCTAAGGGAAGTAGATTTGTGAGCATACTTATGAATAGCCACATGTTACAATAGTATAAGTGCTGATAAAAAAACAGTGTATTGGACCTAGTGATAACAAATAACATATACACATGGTGTCCAATTAAAGTAGGTAAACATTTGGGAAATGGTGATCACAACATGGTTACATTTGAGATCAGTTTGACAAAGGAAAACTGTGTAGGTTCAACCAAGACTCTTAATTTAAAAAAAAAAAAAAAAAAAAAAAAAAAAAAGCTAACTTCAAAATGTGAACAGCATCAATGCAAAACATAGACCAGGATACATTATTTAAAAGGAAAGATAGTCAGGAAAATGGTTAGAATTTTAGGTTGTAGAAATATATTCAACAGTATATACCATTGGGAAACAAATACAAAAAAAGAAGTAGATAACAACCAATTTCATTAAATGCAAATGTAAAGAAAGAAATGTCAAGGGGAAAGAAGGTATTCATACACTATTGAAGTCTGAAGGAACATAAAATCCTTTCTTGAAATACAGGGAGTGTAAAGATTGCAAAAAAGGCAATTAGGTTAGCAAAATAGATAATGAAACTTGTATTTCAACGGAGAGCAAAACTATCCACAAAAACATTTTTCAAGTACATAAATAGCAAGAAACTTAGGAGAGAATTCATTGGACCTTTCAAAAATGAGATGGGTGAGTTAATTAGGGAGGACAAGAAAAAGGCTGATGTTCTAAACACTTTTTTGCATCATTATATAACAGATGAACAAGGTATAGAAGAAGGACCTCAACAAGTAACAAATAAAACTATACCATTATCAGATACTGGGTTAACACAAGAATAGGTCATAGGAAGATTGGACAAAATTAAGACTGACAAAGCACGTGGTACTAATGGTATACATCCAAGAGTTCTTCTGGAACTCAGTGAAGTGTTAGAAAGACCTCTCTTTTTCTCTTTCAAGACTATTACTACAGACTCAGTGCCACAAGGTTGGAGTAAAGCACTTTTTTTTAAAGAAGGGAACGGAAACAGATCCTGGGAATTATAGACCTGTGAGTTTGACCTCTGTAGTGGGAAAACTGCTAGAAGGGATAATAAGGGAATATATTCCAGATTAAACAGTGGAAAATAAGATTATTAGCAGGAATCAACATCGTTTTATGAGGACTAGATTTTGCCAAAGGAATCTTTTCAGCTTCTATGAAGAAGTATGTTGCAGTAGTATATCTACATTTTGCAAAGTCATTTGATACAGTGCCACACAGGGGGTTGGTATATAAAATAAGGAAATTGGGGCTAGGGGATAAACCTTGCAACTGGACAGAAAACTGGTTGAAGGATATGGAACAGTGTGTTGCAAATGGAAAATTCCCCAACACAGTTAAAGTTGGGAGTGGAGTACTTCAGGGTTCAGGACTTGGTTCGCTACTTTTAACATGGGTATAAATGACAGGGAAATAGGTATAGGAAGCAAAATTTCAGTCTGAAAATGGCACTAAATTATATAGGGTAATACATTTAGAACAGGATGTTTGTTCTGTGCAGAGCGATTTACATAAAATGGCATATTGGGCAAATAAATGGAATATAAAGTTTAATGTGGAAAAGTGTAACGTTATGGACAGTATTTGGGAAGAAAAAATCCCAATACTACTTATGAACGTAATGGAATCATTTTAGGAGACTCATTGTTAGAGAAAGACCTGGACATCCTTATAAACTACAAACTTGGAAACACTATCAAATAGCAGTAGTAAAAGCAAGCAAAGTCCTGTCTTGCATAAAATGGGGTATTAACGCAAGAGTGGATAACATATTTTTTTCCACTATCCAAATTGTTGGTAAGACCTCACCTCAAATATGCAGTGCAGTTTTGGGCACCGGTTCTGTAAAAGGATATTCTAGAACTGAAAAGAATACAGTGAAGAGCAGCAAAATTAATTAAAGGAATGGAGGACTTGACGTATGAGGAACGACTAGACAAACTTGGTTTATTTACTGTAGAGAAATGATGAATAAGAGGAGATCTTGTTACAGTATAGAAATATATGCAAGGTCAATACATGAATTTCTGTGGTGAGGTTTTCATTCCAAGCCCTAATCAAATGGCTAGGGGCAACTACTTAAGATTATATGAAAGGAGGTATCAAATTCAACAGAGGATAAGTTTTTTTACACGAAGATCTGTTAAACTGCGTAATTCTTTGCCCAAGGATGAGGTAATGGCAGATACAATGGATTCATTACAGAGAAGATTAGAGGCATTTCTTTCAAGAGGGATCATAGAGGGTTATTCTTTGTATTAATAGGTAAAACAGGAATATCCTGTCAAAAGACTAATACTTGTTTGGTAGCAGAAAGGCTTATATAATTCTAACCTTTCTGGTTTATGAGGCAAATGTTGAACTTGAGGGTTTGCACACTTCCAGGGTTTGACCCTGAGACTTGGGGTGTTAAATGACATTTAAAGCAGCTCAAGGTGTCCAGATCTCTATATACATTAACTAGTCAATGCCGAAAAAAACGGAAGAGCTTAAGATTGTGCTATATGGACTACCGACCCTCCCAGGACTGATTCAAAGCTCAAAATCAAAAATATCCATATCACTAAACATTGCGCTAATCCGTAAAAATAGAATATACAACATATTTATTGATGACACATTAAAATAAACCAGTACTTAACGTTCACATGCTCGTATATTCAGACACCCTCAGTTTCCCGGAGGAAGAATGGCAACATCTACGTGTTTCTTGTATCACCAGATCTCAGTGTCTCAAGGCAACTGGTCAAATAACTCAGGGTGAAAGAAACCAGTGTTACATGTTCTATGATATGCACAAATAACTCCTCCTTTAGTCTCTAAATTAGTACCATTTCTACCAGAAAGTCAGAAGTCCTGCTCCTCGTGGGGTGTTGTCAAGCAGTGATATTTCTTTATTACTACATGTTAAAGGATCCTTGAGGACTGACTGGAGCACCTCTGGGTTACAGCAAGCAAAACATATCTCCTGGAATCTACATTATTGGAAAAGCAAAGGGTTAATGTTACAACTATCCCAGGGCCAGCATTTTTTTAATGTTCCCAGGTATGTTGATTTGTGATTATGGGCTGCACATTTCTTCCCTATTAAAAATGAATGACTGTCTTGTGATGGGTATATGTTGGTCAATGTAAGTGTATTGATGAGGTTAGTTACATGTTGTTATGTGGTTAAGAGCTGATAACTTAATGGGAAAAGGGTGATGAAGCAGTAGCACTCAGAAGACTTGATGGGCTATGTACATTACCACAATCTATTCCAACTAATGTTTCTTCAACCTTGTTTAACCCCTTGGAGAACAGAAACAACTGTAGCTCATTACAGGTTTTCATTTGCAACATGCACACATGTAGCTTGTACCCCTATTCATTGCCAGACTTCCAGGGGAACATGTGGGGAGATTTGTGATGATAGCTAAGAGAGGAGTGGCAGGGATGTGTGAGACATATACACCAATGTGCATTTGGGAGTGATGATTCAGGTGTTCCAGCTTAGGTTATACTACAACACTCTATACTGTAAGAAGGACTACAAAATCAATATCTGTTGGTAAATATCAGCTCACTCTGGACTATTTTTATTTAAGACTCCACTTTAAGGCCCTATTCCTGGAGGGGACCATCATCAAAACAAGAAGGCCAAAGGGGGGTTGGGATGATTGTTGGACATTACTGAATATGACAATTGTACAGTGATGAATCTGATTCAGGGCTCAGAAACTTGGAGTAGACAACTGTAGGAAGCTCAACTGGGGACAGATCTTGAGTTGCTTCAGACTGATGGATCCCATTGAAAGGGACCCAGGGGCCACCTCAGACAGTGTTCTACAGTCTCAGCTAGGTTATAAATGCCTTCTGGAGCCTCTAGATATGTAGATGACTGGGCCCATGAATATCTTGCTATCCTGGGAGACAAAGACATTCAAGGTGATCGGGGATGACCAAGGAGTTAGCCCATGAACAGCTGAGCTGGATGTGGGAGAGAGTGAAGCCAGTAGAGCACTTCTCTTGAGGACCACAATGCATCCTTTGTCTGGAGTCCAAGTCACTTTGAAGGACTTTAAGTCTCTGTAGGAAAGTTCCTAGTATATTGATGTGTTCCTACAGTACTTTGAGCCTAAGTACACCCTTATTGAGTTCCCCATCTGGGACTGGGTGTGGATCTTGGTTCCCCTATTGATTGGAGGGGCTGCAGAGGTGTTTCGCACCATGCTCAGCTCGGAGAGTAGAAACTACACTGTGTAAAGGAAGCTCACATTGCCCATTATGAAATCACCCCTGAAAGCCATTGTCAGAAGTTCCAAGGGTTGCATCTAGGGCAGGGGACATCTTCTGTATGTTTGCCCATAGACTGTAGCTCTCCTGTGTGGAAAAGCAATTGGGTCCATACCACAGTTGATGATATGCAGCTGATCTTTCTGAAAAGTTTTACTGGAAGGGCTATAGCAAGTAGGTCTGCAAGTGGGTCATCAAGTGACATCCAGCTAATCTGAGTGAGGCAGTTGCCCTGGCACACAAGGTGACCCAGTTAAAACTGTACTGGATGTCAGATGGGACCAAAGACAATAAACCTACTCCCAGCCCCAGATCCTACAACCCGGTACCCACTCCTTTTAGGACTCCAATAATGCATCCAGCTCCGCAGTCCCTTACTGGCCAAACCCAGCCATGAAACTGGCCACAACATATAGGTTTCCGTCAACTATGTTATCTCTGCAACTAACCTGGGCATCTCCAAAACCGCTGTTCAAGGAATGTAACCTAGCATCAAGGACCTACTTCAGCTTTGATTTATGTGAGCCAACCAGTAGAAGACTTCACTAACCGCCACCTTCCACCACTCAAAGACTGACTCCCTTGCATTCCAGTTGATGACCTGCTGAAACCAACTAGACCCTATGCAGTAGCCAGTGCGAAGATACCCCTTGCTGATATCAGGAGGACACAACAGCAGTGTATAGAAGGTGGCTTTGAAATAGCATTACAGAATATGGTGACATTTGTAACTATAGTGACACACCAGTGTGTTCCAAAGGGAGCTTACCTACAAAGCAAAGAATTGACAGTTGAGTTGGCATGGGGCACCTGATGCAAGATACCACAGCTGTGGGGGTACTTGGACTTTGGGGTGGATAATGATTATTGTGTCATGGGAGTGATGGAAGTTATACCAGTGGATATAGTGCTGGTCTAATGGACTGCCAGTTTGTGAAAGTAATTACCTTGAGAAAAAAAATGTTCAAAGGGTAAGGAACACCAAACAATAGTAGGTAACAATACGGTGATTACTGTGTATACTGGTACTGGGTGCCATAAGATCCAAAAAATACAAAAGCTTCAAAAAAAAAAAAAAAAGAAAAAAGTAGATCATGTAAAGGCACCCTACTCCTCAACAATTAAACCAATAAATAAAACATAAATGAAAATAATATCACGATAATATACATGTTTATTGAAACATCAAACGATGCACGTATGAGTGGGCAGCAATCCAACACACCAAAACCCTGCCTCCCCCCTCCCCAAACCTCACTAAAAAAAACAATATTGTGGTTAAAAACAAAAAAACTATCACTAAATGCCAGTATCTCTATAAACCTACCAGTAAACAGCTTAAAGGGATAGTAATACTTCGTTTTAACTTTATTTTATTTTGTAGGCATTAAAAAAACATGAATAATGATATAAGTCTTATCTCTCAAACCTTTATGGTTTATGAGATATTCACAAGCAAAGTTTCCCCTCCCGCCCCTTTTACCTAGTGTAAGCCATCTCTTCTCAGATGTGAATCTGGTTGTAAGACCAGACAGATAACAGAAGGGGACAATTTTCTTTGTATGAAAACAATGAAAGCCCTTCCCCCCTTGACAAGTTTTTCAGCTTTTTCCCTTATCTTAATTGAAGATTGTCCCTTTCTGCAGTCTACCTGGGCATCTCCCTTCTGATCTGGTTGAACAGGGGGGGATACTTTGTTTGTGAATATCTCTTAAACCATAAAGGTTTCAGAGATAAGACTTATATCATTCATCATGTTTTTTTAATGCCTACAAAATAAAATAAAGTTAAAATGAAGTATTACTATCCCTTTAAGTACTATAATAATCAAAAGGAATTGTATAGATCTGAAGGGCCTAATATAATACTAATGTGCCTCTGCCTAAGGACCATAAAGAGTAACCAAGTCGGTAGCACTATAGAGGAGTCTACAAAACACCAGATATAATCACAATCCAGGTAATCGTGTTTCAAGCTTATCCACTAGTCCTATAAGCATTGATTCATAATCACATATCCATAAAGGCCATAGAGAGTAGATAAGCAGTCACTGAGCCATCGCTATTAGACATGGGATATACAGAGTGTAGCCCACACACATCACTGCATTGCATTGCGTACACAGTCAGAACAATCTCACTGTGCTTATCAAGTGGTTCTACTTAGCGAAGTGTTACATCCCTGACAGAGATGATTGCCTGGAAACGGGAGTTAGGACCCTATACAGATAGATAGATATGATTGATAAGGTGGGATGCTATAATGTCTGACTGGATCTGCATATGCACAACATCCCTTAGTTAGCCATCTGTCATTTGATGATGCTAAAAGAATATAATTCCTTGCTTCTGGAACAGTTTTATGCTTTTCGCCTGTCTGGGCATCAGGAGATGAAGAGAACAGAAGATTAGTTGACCCCACACTTTTTTTGGCTGTGGGAAATATGGAATGAAGATGAATTCTGCCATACGTTAGATGCTTGTTAGTGGGTAGGCATAACCGGCCTACACTCTAGGGCTCCCTTGCAGCTTCTACTATTCATGTACTGCCAGGGTTTAACACCCTTAGTCATCCAACCCTAGAGACATCTGAACAGACTCCCAATCGAGTTGGCCCTGTATCAGGTGCTGTTGGCAGTCTAACAGCAAATGAAAAGGGAACCACATGAAATGTTGCAGATGGGGGTCATTCAGACCGAGGGAGATTTCAGTGGCCCTGTTGCCAATAAAAAAAAAATAAAAAATAGAAGATTGTGAATGAACTAGCAGAGGACGAATGATCACACAGTGGTTAACACATACTCCATGCCCCACATTGACAACCTGTTGAAGTAGGTAGCTGGGGCTTTATACATGTCCATAGTGACTTAATGGGTATTGGCAGATTCCTTTGTCTGCCCAAGAGTGACTGAAATTGTCCTTCATCACTTGGGATGGGTGAAAACTTTAACTTCGGTAGAGAAACGTGTGGAAAAAAAAAAAAAATGCACCTTTCGAATTCGGTGGGAATTGAAACAAAAAGCAGTTTTTCCACCATGCATATGCTGACTCCCAGCCTTGAAAGTTGTAATTTGGCAGCAGCTGGAGTGCCTCATATTGCACACCACTGCCATAGAACCACACCTACTGATCTCCTCTGCACTGCAACCTTGTCACAATGCACTGGTTGCCATAGAACTATACATAAGCAAAGGCAGAAACCAGGAAGAAACTGACAATAAATTGTTTTTGGGATAGCGCAGAGGTAGAGAGTTTATGGGGTTTCTATGCACTGGAATGTTACATGGAAAAGTGGCAAATTGATATTTTCTGTAAAACTTCCTGCAGGGAAAAAAAAACTGGACTTTTTGCCCACCCCTAATCATCACCCCATGTGGCTAGTATGAGTGCTCAACCACCTTCAGTAGCCTGGGCTGATGGTGAGACTGGATAAGGGTCAGATGGGGTTGATGGTGTAGTACCTGGACAACAGCTGGATAGTAAGAAGATCCAGCATATACCAGTCAAGGCAGAGTTATTATCCAACTTGCCCACTCCCCAGATGAAGAAGCAGGTACTAAAGATTTTAGGGACTGCAAAGCATTGCTGGAATTTTGTGTCTAATTTCACTTCTTTTGCCAGACCCAAGAATCAACCTGGTACCATAGTTTAACCCCAGAATGTGAGACTGCCTTCTAGAGCCTGAAGATTACCTCGTGTTGTTCCCATTTTGGACCCCTGGATTAACCCAAGTGGATCCTGTTCTACACAGACTTGTCCATCTATAGATTGGTAGGTTTAAAGGGCCATTATCATGTTTTACTAAGTCTGCTCCCATTGGATAAGACAGTAAAATGCACAAGACTAGATAATGCAGGTATGGAACTGCTCCTGTAAGCATTTGAAAGTGTCAGAAAACTGACCCACCCTCCAGCTTGATCAGGATAAGTAACCAAGAAGTAAGTCAATCACAGATGCAAACTTTGCTGGTTGCATGTATAACCCCTATAAGGGGATTGGAAGCTCTTCACTAGAGCCTAAAGGGCTGTATGCAAAGCCAATCAAGACTGAACTGTACAACTTTAGACTCTCACATAGCACCAGCCAGATAGCATCAGGATCTCTTTTCATGCTCATCTGCTTGGACTTGAACTGCAGTCACAGCTTTATTGTTAGGTCTTCTCCCAGGGAAGTAGACCTGCCCATAGGATTTTATCCGTGTCATAGTTACAATTTAAAGGTAGAAAGTAATGTATAGTAAGGCATAGGCCTGGGGAAGTTCAGATAAAGGTGCAAATATCACACACTGTTTTGTTTTTTTAACTTTAGTGAGGCCACTTTGGTGTCTCAAGGGTCAGCTCCCCATTTATTAAGAAAAGTGTGTTTTGTTTTCCTTCTAGGAGGCAGCCTTAGGCAAATGGCCTTCCTTTGCAAATGTCAGTTCATGCTATTTCTTGCACAGAAGAGTAGTGTCTGCTGACCAGGAAGTGGGGAATGCAAAAACAATTGCTACCCACATGCTTGAAAACAGCACATACAGTTTCATATAATTATGTCGTCACACTATGAGTACTGTGAATATTACAAGATACCCTCGTCAAGACCATTTTTTTTTTTAATTTTATCAATAATATTACTTTTAATAACTATTTTAAGTATGATGAACACTGATAATGTTAATTTTAATGGTTAGAAACATTTCTTTATCACAGGCTAGAAAGAAATGTTAGATGTTATTTTGCTGCACAAGTTGTGAAAGAGACCTCTCTAAATCTTGGCCGTGCTCAGATGGTCAAGTCTGACCTCTAGGGTGATAGGTGCTCTTGTCATAGTTGTTTCCACAATTGCCATTTTCAGAAAATACAAGAATCAGTAGCCTGTTGTACTGCAACATGTCCACCAGAAACCAAGATAAAGTGGCATTTGCATGTCACCCATCGTAACTCATGCAACGGCAAACAATTCTTTTACAAGCACAAATGTAGAGAGCTTGAGCATGATGAGAGTTGTAGTTCTCAACAGCTGGTGCGCCAAAGGTTGACTTTAACTGGCATTTATAGTAATAATGTAGAGATTTGGGGATTTAAAGTGAACCCCCTTGGATGTTGGAAGACTCTCCATTACTCTACAATGCATCAGAGACTGCCCTAGCTTCCACTGTGTTAAATGAAGTGCATCAAATCAGCATATTTTTGTTAAAAATATATCCAAATTTTCCAACTTCAAGTGTAGTTATGTGGAGTACACCCAATCAATCATTCTCTGTTTTGATCAAGTTCCATATCCAGGACACTACTCAGAGCAGGAAAGCAGGGAACGGTATGTAAAAAGGCATGCACACTAAGATGACTAGACCTCCCCTTTAATGTAGGGTGCTTATGAAAACCTACATGTGTGTTTTACCAAGCAACCTACACTGAGTGACAGGTTGGGTCACATTATATGTGCATATTTAAGCATGGTTTTTGTGTGTTTTTCAGGAAATCATATGATGTTGATAGTAATTAAATAATCAAGCACATATTATAAGCATTGTAAAATATTTGTATTCATGAGAGATTTTAAAAAAGAAATTTAAGTGAAAGAAATTTATTAAAAAAATAAATAAATAAATCTGTCACAAATTGCACCAGCTGAGCCAAATTGCACCAACTGCCATTTGTAGCAAAGGATTGAGTTGAATAGTATGTTACATAGACCTTTCTCTGACTGGATATTCTTCTGTGTCAACCTATGGCTGCATAGGTAGCGAAACGAATATTACATTTTGGAACAAGTGCGTCAGAAAAAAATGTATCACATGCACAAAGAATGTGGCTTGTCTCAGACCTGCACATTTAACCTTTTGAGTGTCAGAACAGTGATGTTGCCCCCAGGCGAAAATAATCGTCCAACCCTGATCTAGAGTTAAAGATTCTGTCCAATAGATACTTTACATTTCATACAAGGTCTTAATGAGTGCTGTGTGTAGCCTCTGTAGATATTTTGTTATATTTTAAAGGAACCTGATCACCAGAACACTACATGCAGACATTTCCTTTCTTGGGTGTATATTACCTGCTAGTTTTATTACAAAATACAGATCTGATAAAGTGCATCTTTCTACCATGGCACAGAGAGAAAGACAGTGCACAGCTGCTAAAGCCTACTTCACATGGGTGACTTGCAATAGCAGGTTTCACAGAATTAGGTATAATTGTTTATGTGGGGTACGTCACATGGTTGACTTTTACAGCCACCTTAATTTTCAGTGGCAATCTTTTGATGCTGTAACTGCTTGCAACAAAAGTGCCTAGTCATCAAAACAACTGCACAATATGAATAGGAAAAAAATGCCCTTTAGTTTCAATTGGAATTTTGCTTTAAAACACACATGCACACCAGTTTGTTCTTTTTAGAGATGCCCTACAACTAAACAAATCTTGAACAGTGATGTCGCCCTCGGGTGAAAATAATCAGCCAGCCCTGATCTAGAGTTATTATTATTATTTATATAACACCAGCTAATTCTGCAGCGCTGTACAATGGGGAATAGACATACAGAAGTGTTAAATAATACAGTCAGATGTGGTTAAAGAATCTGTCCTACTGATACTTTAAATTTCAGACAAGGTCTTGATGAGTGCTGTATGTAGGCTTCTGTAGCTATTTTGCTATACTTTAAAGGAACCCGATCACCAGAACACTACATGTAGGTATTTCATTTCATAGACCTATATTACCTCTCCCAATCTTTGACACATAACAATAAGTGGGCACACGTCACCTTGCACTGAAAGGGTTAAGTGTCAGTGAGGAGAAGTGATGTAGGCTAAGCCAGGAAGTGTCTGCTTTAATTGGCATATATATTTAAATAACTCAAAGCATTATTCATTTTTTTTTTTTTTTTTTTTTAACTTCTAGGATGCTATGCACTAGCATTTAAAATGCTAAAACCCCCGGTTAAATCAATGGGAATGTACATTTGTCTGCTAAGATACAGTTGGTTTGAACAAGAATTGTTCCAATATGCGTTTACACACAAGTCCCCATGACCCTTAACTCAAATAGTTTAGTAGCTTCACGTTGTTCATCTTGAATAAAAATAAAAACACAGTGATTCAGAGAAAAAAAACACAAACATTTACTGGGAATGTTGGAGAAGAAAATGTGTAGCAGTAAATGCTGACAATAAAAAGGACATATTATTTTAATCATAGGAATTGATTAATCAAAGTCTCCAGGCTTCACAATATTGAATAAGAAGTGCAGAAGGTCATCTGATTATGGGAGTATAGCAGTCCTAGAAACCAAAGGATTCCTTCTTATCCACCACACTTGTGCTGATGTTCCTCTGTAAGACTTACTTAAGTAGATATCAGCTCCACCTGTATGGATGGTGCCTTACTGTTATACTTGCACAAGAGTTCATAAAATACAGGGATGGGCAACCCTAGGCACTCACCTTCATTTTTCCAGAACTACAATTCCCATCAACCTTGGCCAGCTATTAGTTGTCTGGGCATGATGGGATTTGTAGATCTGAACACATGAAGGTCCTCAGGTTGGCCACCCCCGATATAATAACCAGGCCGGGTTCATGCGGTGGGGGCGTACTGCAGGACAAGGCGGTCAAATTCATTTTCCTGAAAGAAAGATGGAAGAGAGATAATCAAGCTTGCTGCTCTGTTCCCATATTATGTTAACAGCACGTGTTTGTAAAAAGGTCTTAAAAAAAATCTCTCACTACATGATAAATGTAAAAAGGAGCTCTATAGGCAAGATGTTTCACCCTAGTCACTTGTGTGATTGTCCACTTTTACCCAGTATATTAGCTGTGTGAGAATGCCTTCCACAATATATAAAGGGAACTACACCTATAGGAATAAACAGGTCTTATGTAAAATATGGTAAAAATGCACTCACAGGCAACCTATAGCTTCCCAGCTGTGAATGAACACACAGCAGTTACTGTCCCAAAATATAAAAGGCAACAGTGTCATTATATGAAAAGGGAGCCAGCATGTACAATAAAAACACTCAAAGTTTGTTCCACTGGAGTTTAGGTGAGGGCATTAGCAGATTAGCCATATACAGTAAAGCAAGAATTGCACAGAATGTAGTGTAGGAACAGGTGAGAGGAGGCAGTCATTCTAGTATCACACAAAATGCATTATAGATGCACAGTGCGTAAATTTACATCTGGTATCACACACAAATACATTATAATTATGTGGGGCCCTGATGGAGTAAACTCTATGGTTACCACGTTCAGGCAGTGTTAGTTACAGGACACATCCTGAGAGGGTTAAAACACATGTCTACAGTCTCAGTGAGTGAATGGGCAATAGTTCAGGAGTGACTAGCAGGGATTCTTATTGAGCTTTCCCAATTTGGAGAAAGGCTAGAGGTGCGGTCTGGCTGTCTCTAGTGTCTCCACAAAGGATCATACAGGATCCAAAGACATTAAGGATAAAATAAAAAGAAAATAGGTCTCAGAGACAAAAGCCTTATAGCAGTGATTCTCAGCGTTAGTCCTCGGGGCACACCAACAGGTCATGTTTTCAAGATATCCCTAATTAATCACAGGTGAATCAATCACAATGACTGAGCCACTAATTACTCACCTGTGTTTAAGCAGGAACAACCTGAAAACCTGCACTGTTGGTGTGCCCCGAGGACTAACGCTGAGAATCACTGTCCTACAGAAACCTTCAAGGACATTTAAAAAATGATCAGTAGGTGGAGTGTGAGGGGTAAAGCAAGACAAGAGTGTCAGACTTATGTCTCAATTTTTAATTAAGAGTTTAAATGCCCTGCCACTTGGTGAAAGAACCTTAACCCCATGATACTGGTGTCCCTTATGGGAAGCAAGAGAAATTAGAGGAGATGTGCGTAAGTGATGATATTAAGTGAAATCTTTATATCATGGCACTCACAAATCTAGCTCTAAATATAGTTTTAATTCAGACTTCAAATTACATGACATCCTGCTCTTCCAGTGAGCACGTACTGCTCTAACAAGACTTCCTCTAAACTTCTCCCATTGCTCTCTACAACTCATATTGTTCCACATAACCTTTTTTTCTATACTAGTATTTCTTTATATATCCACTCCATACAGTTCTACCAATTATTCCATACGGCTTCTCTATATAATTCCTCGTAATCTCTCTCTAGAACTCCTGCCTCATAGCTTCTCCTAGAACGCATGCTATTAGCCCATGTAACTTTTCCCTATAACTCCACTTATTGCTCAATGTAAAAATCCCCATAACTATTCCTATAACTCATCTTACTGCTCTATATAGCCTATCAACTGGATTTCTACTGTTGTGTAGAACCTCTCCTTTTAACTCCTATTACTCCATATATTCTCTCCTTACAACTCCTCCCGTTGCTCCATATAACTTCTTGCATATACCTGAATTCTTGCACACTGGATCCTTACCTTTACTTGGTATTCTTTAATAAAAGGGTGATTTCTGTGTCCATCCTTCAGCTGGGACAGATAGCGATTTGTAACCTTGAAATAGAGAGCAAAAGGTTACAGATAAGAATCACTGGTTCCACCCAGTTTGTCTTTTTACAATCTGTGTTGCAATGTTTTGTATACCTGTCAGTGTGTACTTGTATTAGCCTAGAGTCTGTCAACCTCCAGGTTAGGAAAAGTATATATTTGTCTAGCATGTCTCTCTGAAATGTGCGTATCCGGTTTAAATTAAATTGTAGCAGCCATTTTAATCTGGTTTTAGTAATACAAAGATACAAGTACTTGGTGATACCTTTTTATTTTAATTTAGTTTATATTTTAAGACAAGCATTCAAGAGATCAACTCTCTTCCTCAGGTCAAGTAATACTGAATTCCAAAGTCCTTTCTTTATGATTCAGTATTGCTTGACCTGAGGAAGAGAATAGATATATCAAAAGCTTGTCTTAAATACAAACTATTTGGTCAAATTTAAAAAAAGTATCACCAAATACTCTAGCACTCATTATTGTATCCCTATTTTAAGACACAATAAACAAAGTCTAAACCCTCCCTAGTATAATCAATTTAAATACATTAATAATAAAGAGCAAAGAAGCATTACATTGAGTAGAAAAGCATTCCTTGCTGTAGGTACAATGTGCATCTCAATGTATTAGACATCGTAAGTTATCACTGCCTACTATATTTTTAGAAAAACTTGCACCCCAGTCTCAAGTCTTCAGATCAGGAAGCCAGAGGTTGCAGGAAGATGGTGTTAGCGCATCTGTACACATTCCTGCATAGCAACTGTGATAGGGGGGTAATGGTTACAACAACATGCAATGGCAGCTTGCAGTACAGGTGAATGGACACCATCAACCTGCAACCTCTAGATGTCTGATCTGCAGACTTCTGAGTAGGAGACAAGCCTCTTTCAGGACCCACACAGCAAGTTGTGTGGATCGCAGCAGTAAGCAACTCACACAATTACATCGAGATGTTCATTACACTTAGAGGAGGATCTGACAACTGACTAGGGGAATAAATGAAAATTCCAAACATTCATACAGGATTTAAATGACTCACTAAATGCTAGAGGGGTCTCCAAAGTATTGGTTTATAAGTGTCTGAGAAGTGATAGTACATTATTGTATGTAAATGGATCGACATAAGGTAATAGCTATTAGGAACAGAAGTGGGCTCTAATCTCTATAAATTACCTGCATTATGTCTAACAGTCCATAACAAAGCATAAACACAATAAAAATGCCCCCTACTAGAAATTAGTCAAGACTCGTTAAGAAAACTATACCCTCTAGACCTGTCTGTAGAAGTTGTGGCGTGAGGGCAGACTGAGGTCAGTCACACTCTCTACAGACATTACAAGATCAGCTGATGGAGGAAGAGTGCATTCTACAGGAGACTAGCTGCCTGTCAGTGTATCTGATAACAATCTGATCAAGAGCCAGAAAGAATAGCTGTCTGGATCCAGGAGATGTGAGCTATGGTCAGGTAGAAAATCAAGGTCAGACTATCAAGGGAAAAGATCTGATCAAAGTCTGAGCCAAGATCCTGAGTCAGAAAGTCAAGGAGGTAGATATGATACAATTACAACTGATAAACTGGGTTCAAGAACATATAAAGACAACCAAAGTTGTAAAACAGCTAACCCAACCAGGAGCCTGTTCGGGGAATAAATGGAGAAAGAAAGCCAGGTCAGGATGCTAGGAGATCCCAATAAAAAGACTGACATACAGGAGAACAACAGACAGACAGCAACGCTGCATTACAAACGAGGTTTAATAATCTGGCAAAGACATAGAGGGAAGACAGAATTCCAAAAGGCAACAAAATGTCTTAATTGCCTAAGGAATACATGTTTATGCTTGGAGATACACAAGAGACAAGCAATTCTGGTGCAAACCAACTGCACCACAGGGGACAAGTATAATATATAACAGTTCCATTCAGTTAGATGGGACCCCTCTCTCTGTCTATTAAAGCTAAAGAGGTCTCCAACTTATTGTTTTGCAATGTTTCAGAGGCCTCTCTAGCATTCAAGGGGTTAAAAGACCTTTTTAAATCAATGTGAATTTTTTTAGTCCCATATGGTGGCAGCTCGTTGGCCCCAGAATGGTCTTCTTTCCTTTTGTGCATAAGGTTCTAAAAGCTCCTGACAATGTCCTATAGACTGGATATAGGATAATGGTAGGGGACTGAGCAAGGATTCCAAATGGGAGACTGTGAATCAGCTGCACAGTGATGTCTTATACATCTAGACCCAAGGGCCACATTCAGGAAGAAAAGAGCAGACATTTTTTGAGAAAATCAACTGTACCACTGAGGAAAAAAAATAAAAATGAATTTTTTAACCACTTGAATGTCTTAGGGGTCTCTCTAACAATGAGGGGGTTAAAAACCCTATTTCAGTCAATAAGGAATATGTATTTGTATGTTCTTACAGTAACATTTTAAAACTGGACAAAGCAGCTAATGCTTTCAGTTGGAGTAGAAGGAAAATTACAGACTTTACATAAACACAACATAACATAGAAACAGAATTTGACGGCAGATAAGAACAATTCGGCCCATCTAGTCTGCCCATTTTCCTATTGTAAAAACCTCAAACTTTTTTGGTCCTTGGTCTTCTCTTATTTTAAGGATAGCCTTATGCATGCTTAAATTCTGTCACTGTATTAACTTCTACCACTTCTGCTGGTAAGCTATTTCACTTATCTACTTCCCTCTCAGCGAAGTAAAACTTTCTTACATTACTTCTAAACCTGTGTCACTCTATTTTTAGACTATGGCCTCTTGTCCTACCATTTTTACTCCTTTGAAATGTACTTCCATTCTGCACTTTGTTGAATCCCTTCGTGTATTTGAATGTTTCTATCATATTCCCTCTCTCTCTTCTCTCCTCCAAGCAATACATGTTCATATCCTTTAGTCTATCCGGATATTTCTTTTCCTTTAAACCAGTCACCATTTTAGTAGTGAATTTTCTCTAGAGTATCAATATCCTTCTGGAGATGGGGTCTCCAGTACTTTACACAATACTCTAGGTGAGGTCTAACTAGAGATCTGCAGAGTAGCATGACCACTTCCCTTTTTCTGTTACTAATGCCCCTAGCTATACAACCCAGCACCCTGCTTGCATTCCCCACTGCTTTATTACATCGCTTGCCTACCTTTAAAGTGATAGTAATGTTTCACAAAAACAGCAGCTCCAATTAATCTTCATAGTATTTGAACCATAGACTGTGTTATTTCATTACTGTGAGCGTTGTAGTTCAAGAGTAATTGAATGATAAAGTTTCCCTCTCCCGCCCCTTTTACCTAGTGTAAGCCCCCCACAGCTTAGATGTGGAATCCAGTCCATAGACCAGGCAGCTCACATCAAGGGTCAATCTTCTTACTGTGAGAACAATGAAAACCCTGCCCCACCTTGACAGGTTTTTCAGCTTTTTCCCTGATCTTAATTGAAGATTGTCCCTCTCTGTAATCTACCTGGGCACCTCCCTGCTACCCTGAGCTGAGCAGTGTTATATCATTAAAAGGGGCGGGAGGGGGATACTTTATCATTCAATTACTCTTGAACTACAACTCTGACAGAATTGAAATAACACTCTCCAAGGCCCAAATACTATGAAGATTATTTAGAGCTGCTTTTATTATGAAACATATCTATCCCTTTAAGTCATTAGAAATAATTACTCACAAATACCTTTCCTCTGTTGTCTCTGACAGCACAGTACCCATAACAGTATATTTTTCCTTTGGATTTTTATGTCCCAAGTGCATTATTTTACATTTATAAACATATATGAATGCATTTACACGTTGCCAGTCGCAGAACCCAAGCAGTAAAAGACTATATTGAGGAACATGAAGTAGACACCTTGTCTAAAGTACAACTTTTTTGGGCAGTTCCAAACATTCTTTGGTGTAACCAGTAGATTTTACACATCTCCCATTCCCTAACTGTGCTCAATCATGTAGCTTTGCCTTTAGCTCACAATCATGTGATCTATACATCCCTTCTTTTGAGCTACTGTTTCTTTTTATATATTAAACAGCATTGCGGTGCTTATGTCCCACCCCGGATGACTGGGAGTCAAGTGAGTGAATTATATGCCCAGGTTATGGATGTCTGCATAGTCGTCTCGTGATGGATTCTATGTAAAAACCTACATCATGTATAGTTCACTCAAACACAGAATATATCATTTTATCACTCTCCCAGACGGTAGTCTTGATTGTGGACGATCATATACGAGTCACAGTAACGTTCCTCTCACCAACATCCAGTAATTTGAAGTCTTGAATACGTCTGTTTTTCTACCATCCATAGAGTCTGTCCTGACCATACCTTACCTTCTCCTTGCAACATAATCACTCACCTCAGGTGGCTTGCCTATATGCTGTGTCAAGACAATAAAGTTGATCAAAGTTTCTGGATGGCTGCTGTCCTGTAAATTAGAAAGAAAAAGACATGGAATACTAGCATAGAGCACACAGATTTAGACAACAACTCTATCATACAGTGGAAGGCAACCCTTTGATCATTAGTTGTTGGACACTGCGACTGCTGGTTGGGAATGATTGTAGCTCCCAAAAGCAGCAGAGCTAAAAGTTGGATTTGCCTGATCTAATACAATCAGTTAGAAATACAGGAGGCAAATATAGTTTTTGATACCTTTTATTGGCTAACTAAGCAGATTTAAATGTAAGCTTTCAAGACCTTAGGTCTCTTCCTCAGGCATGTTATACAGAACCTAAGGTCTTGAAAGCTTGCATTTAAATCTGCTTAGTTAGCCAATAAAAGGTATCAAAAACGATATCTGCCTCCTGTATTTCTATGGCTAACACGGTACCAACTCTCATCTGTAATCAGTTAGAAAGACTTAGACACACAACACACACAGTGCTGAACGCACAAACGGAGACAGACAGGCAGAGAGAGTCAGACAAAGAGAGGCACAGGCAGACAGACAGACAGAGGCACAGACAGACAGACAGAGGCACAGACAGAGGCACACACAGACACACACAGACAGACACACACACACACACACACACACACAGACAGACACAGACAGACACACACACACAGACAGACACACACACACAGACAGAC